>JAMLFY010000003.1:22882721-23391401 GCA_030441495.1 Dalbergia oliveri
GATTACTTATGAGGATAACTTAGAGTTAAAAATGTGGAATGGCTAGTTATTAAAGAATGTTGTGATGTTTCCATATGCTTGAGGAATTATGTAATGTTGAGACCATGCATGATTAATTGCTTGAAATGCATATGGCATGTTATGACTTGACATATTATAAAGTTGCATAGGTTTAAGAGCACGAGAAAGTATATGATATGACTATGACTTTGCATTTTGACATGATATGGTATATATAAAGGTGACATAAAACTATGTGGAACTTACCCCTGGATACTCTAATTAAAGGTTATGAAAGAGGTGATTCACAAAGAAGATGCGTACATAGGCTTCTAAAATTAAAGTGCTTGTGACGAAGAGGTCACCTCAATGCCCTCAGCCCGCACTCTTGAAGTTGGAATTTAACTTATCAAAGGGATAAGGTTACGTGAGTCACGACTAGTGAGGTATGAGCTCATAACTAGAACTCTCAAATGTAACACCCTAATATTTAACCCCAATACGCCTAGGACGTATCAGATTAATTATTAGTTATTACTTCTCTTTAAATTCATTTACAAAATACTTAGCGGAAAATATAGGTAAATTTTTTTTTTTTGAAATGATTCATATAAAACAAAGTACGAGCCTTTGCGCGTGACATATATATACAACGTGAACTTAAGAACACATAAAACATACAAAACATAAACATAAAAGAACACATCCATCATGCAAACATTCCTTATCACATTAATTAACATAGTTTAGTACAATACACTATAGAAACATAATAGAAACATAAAATCTTACCTATACTAGTGGGAGAGCTTGCAGAACAACAACAAATAAGAACAATAAACAAATACATGAAACAACCCCAAAAGATAAACCCAAGCTAAGACTCTCCCTCCCTTGAACTATGGATAGCGCAAATCCTTGGAAGAGACATAGTGGAACGAACCTCCAAGCTTCTTCTGGATGTGGCCCATCGAAGAGGGACGTGGCATGCGAATTTTAATTGATGACGTGACCAATCGGCCAGGGCACCTCTTGAATGAATTACACACCCCTCACAAGCCTCACCTAGACGTATCCCGCTACCCTTATAATTGGCAACCAAGGCATCGAGGCGAAATCCTCCAATATCAATTGGCCGTGACCCTCCAGAAGGTCTCTGGAGCGCGCACGAGGGATTAACTTGATGGTTATGGCACACAGTGAGCAACGGGGATGGGTTTGGATGGCCCTTTGCCATCATAGAGGTCGCGTCCTCTCAAAAATCATGTCGTCGCCAAAGGGAGGTCAGTGAATCTGAAGCCTGAGACCTAAAGGCAAACGGGCGTCCCATGTATGCAAAAATGCGTATAGCACAACGACCCTCGAAGTGGTAGAATGATGATCCAGAATTTAGTGCAGTTCCACTGGTGCGTCAACAAAAATCATGAACGACGCCATCAATGTCTGAAGACGTAACGGAAAAGAACAGAGAGAGGGGTGAGAATCTACTAAAGAATCTCAGGAGGGAAATCCTCTATCCTAGTGTCATGGTTTACGTCCCAGGAACCTTGGGTTTGTTATAAAAAGGTTAAGCATGCATAGGTTCATTATGAGGTTTTCACAAAAATATTTATCCAAGGTTCATGTCTTTTATAATGATTCTTAATGCACGTATGTAACATAATAGTTCATGGATGCATGGCAGTCTTTAGTAAATTAAACAAATATCAAGCAACATATAAGTGGCATGTAACTTTCTCTTGAACATCTTTCCTTTTTCTCATACTTGTGACACCAATCATAATAGTAACCGCACCCCTTAAACTAGGCTATGAGCTCATACCTTAACTAGTCGTCACTAGTTCTTACTTATCCTCTTGATAAGCGAATCATAAACATGATCATATTCATCATAATCATCATAATCCCGACTCTCAAGAGTACGGGTAGGGGGCCTAAGGATCACCCATCATGGGACTTTTTCCTTCTTCGAAACGCATCGACTTGGCTTAAGACCATCGACTTTGTCCGCTTTTGCAGGTGATGCCTATGCCCTCACGTTTTACCTTCTCTTATCTCTAGCAAGAGAAGTACGTCTTGTATATCATCGTTAAACATCATTTTCTCAAAAACTTTCTTATGTCCCTCAAATTTGAAGGAAATTTGCGGCATAACACTATCTCCAAATTTCCTCAAATTTGAGTCATGCCACATAATCTAGTCACATGCATCATTTTCATGGAACTTTCTCAAATCAATAACTTTCTAGTTCACATGAGCATGTTTTCTCAATTTCATTCATATTTCGAAACCTTATGCATCCTAAATACAACATTTCATCATATCACCAAATCACATTATACACATAAAGTTTCATGCTCAAGGAAATAACATAATCACATCATCATAAGTGTGCACGGGTTCATCATCATAATCATACTCCTCGGCCACCTATCTCATAGTATCTTATGCTTTGACCCTTACAGGCCTTAAACTTGTATTTGCATCTTTATTACCCTCAAGAGGTTAACACTTAGACTATTCTCTAAGATTTGAACTTACTAAAAATTCCATACAGCACTTGCACATGAAAGGGCAGAAATATCATTTGCTTAAGGGGCTCTAGAATCTCCATCGTGACCTTTTTTAAGATCCATCTTCGCCTAAGGCTCCATAATCAATTCCTAGACCAATTATGAGGGATTCCTAGGCATGTTCTCTAAGTTATAAACCATTTTAATCCCTAATCATCACCTTATCACTTATGAAGGGATTTTGTACATGTCTTACTAATTATGAATCATTTATCCTTAAATTAATCATGCTAGAATAGATTTGCATTTCTATGCATTAAGGTGTTCTAGAATTTTCATCTATAATCCCTTTCAAGTTACTTATTCTTTTCTAACTTCTCTAAATCGATCCTTGCTTCACTCAAACATAATTACACATTTTAGCACCTTAGAACAACATTTATAGGAGCCAAACATAGAAGAACCGAAATCATAAGCCCATAAAATCACATAATCTCTTGAGTTGAAATGCATATAAGTTGCTAGTTTTCTCTTGGGACATTTTAGGAACAAAAGGTGTTCTGGTAATCGATTACATGTTCCTAGTAATCGATTACCAGGAGCTCAATTCATTCTGGGTTTCAAACAAATGGGTAATTGATTACATACAATGGTAATCGATTACTTAGGGTTAAACGTTTCTGAAAAATAAAGAACATAAGAGTAATCGATTACACTATATGGTAATCAATTACATGGTTTAGAATAGGTTCTGGGCATGAGAAACTGTGGTAATTGATTACCAGACCAAAAGTCCTTCAAAGCCCTTCTGGTAATCGATTACATGGATGGTAATCGATTACCAGAACCTCCGGAATTTGAGAAAACATGATTTTTAACACATTCCAAGCTATTTAAACACCTTGAGACCTCATAAATAGTTTTCCAACATTTTCCTGAAATCATTCATGCATTTTACAAAATCAAACCATTATTGAATCATACTAAAACTCATCCATTTCTTTTTTACTAGAGTTCCCTTTTTAGGATACTTAGGGCAAGTCTTTGAGCTCTAGAATATTTAGGTGATAACATAATCTTAAACATGCTATGCACTTTATTTTACTCTTCATTAGAAAGTAAAGTGAGAGCATAAAATAAATATGAGATGCAACTTCATTATTATCTTTAAGGATTAAGTGATGACTTGAAATATAAACATGAAATGCAAGCTTGGGAATTTAAATATGGTAATGCAAGTTCATTCATTTACTCTTGTGAAATTAGTGATGGCATCAAAATAAACATGAGATGCAAGACATAAATTTAAACATGAATGCAACTTGTTTTTATCTTAACTAGAGCTCTTACAAGACTTTTAGGAACATAAACCTCAACCCATTATGTATCATAAGGCAAGCTTTAGAGTTCTTAGCACCTAGACTTCAAAAGAAATCTTAAGGTTTGAACTTCATCATCAAGCTTAAGGAAATGGACTCAAAGTTCAACACTTTGTCTAAACAAAACTACAAAGGCTAAGTCATATTCTTTATTTTATTGCTCATGGGCTTCAATCTAGAGTAAAACTCTTAGAACGGCCGACCAACTTTAAGGTTGGCAAGGGTAAGCTTAGAGCTCTTTGAAATCATAAGATTAACTTTCTTAACAAAACTTTTGTGATCTACTTGACATATTTTACAAACTTTGTTCAAATCCAAGGAAGAAAAACTGAAGTTCTTAAGGGAAAGAGGAAGAGGAAAACCGAAACTTAAACCAAGAAAAGAAAAGAAATCCAAGCATGTATGGTCCAAGACCAAGTTGTTTCAAGCTTTAGAGGTTTCTCACATGACAACAACAAGTCATTATCTTGAAACCTCATCATCAAGCTCATGTTCTTTCATAAAAAGGCCTCTTGGCCAAAAAGATAAACAAGAAGAGGAAAAGAGTTTGAAACAAGAGAAAACTAGAACTTTCTTGAAGAACACAAACAAAATCATCAAAACTTAACCCCTACCTAAAGAAGTCTTGAAGAGAGGATGGAAAGCTTTGTTTCTTGAGAGGAAAAGAGAAAGAAATCCTTCTTGAACTCTTGCTGAAAACTCGGCCAAGGAGGAGGGGAAAGAAGTTCTTTGTGTTTTGGAAGAAAGTTTAAAGCTTGCTCAAATGTGTAAACATTCAAAGGGCTTTCAAACTCATCTATTTATAGAAGAATGAAAGCTTGTGGATGGCTTGGGAGGAGGAAGGGTGACCAAAATGAGAGGAGAGAAGGGAAAATATCTCTTGCCAAGGCATGGTCTTAGGCATGGTGCTTGGGCATGGGCAAGGTATGGGCAAAGCATGGCCTAAGGCATGGGCTTGGAGTGCAACAAAAATCAACATGTGGCACCATTTTAGGGGATTTTGGGCAACACATCAGCCAAGGGGGAGGGAATTTTGTTCATGTAATTGTGGTTTAAGGATGTGTTTAGGTGTTTCTTTGATTAGGCTTTTGATTAGGAGTTTGTAAGCAAGTGTTTAGGTGAGAAAATGGTTAATTAAGGTGGTTCAAGACTTGATTAGGAGGGTAATCTTACTAGATTAGTAATTTAAAATAATTCTTTTGGTCAAATGAGGTATGGCACAATTCCTTAATTTAAGGAATTGGAGAGAGAAATACTATTCAAGATTCCATGACTAGGAATCTTGAATTAAAGAATGCAATTAGAGTTTATCTAAGCAATCTTAGGTTCTAATTAACCTTAATAAATTATTTTGACTCTAGATTAATTATCGAAATAAATTAATCTTCGATTAGAGCCTAATATTGCTTAGGTTTGCTTAATTGCGTCATTAGGCTTACTATACACTATTCTAGGGGCAAAATGGTAATTTTGGGCTAAAACTGCCGGACCTTCCTCGACTAAACATCAAACATTGCTCAAAAACATCATTCTAAACTTCCTGGAAAAGTTCTGGACTCAAACGGCACCTTTTACCCGTGTAGAACACAAGGGGTATTTTGGTCATTTTGAGCCGAAAGTTTAGAAATGAGATTTTCACCTCGAATATCATTCATAACAGCATAATCCCCTTTAAACATCGAGTTTGACCCATTGGGTTGCCGGGCAACTGTCCTTGAATTCCGGAAAATGACCTCAGGGGCATTTCGGTCATTTGTACTCTAACAGGATTCGGGGCGTTACATTACTCCCCTCCTTAAAAAGAATTTCATTCTCGAAATTCGTTACCTTAGAAAGCTCGGATACTTCGTCCCATCTCGATTCCAATTCCCACGTGTACTCCTCCGTCTTGTCTCGCCCCCATCGAACTTTCACCAAAGAACCTATTCCTCAATTGTTTGACACCACGGTCCACGATCCTCGTTGGTGGGAGATGAAAGTTAGGTCCTCCCTTAACTGTACATGCTCTGGCTCTAACACATGGCTAGGGTCATTGATATTTCTGAGCTGGAGACGTGAAAGACGTCATGAAGATTTGACAGATTTGGAGGTAGGGCTATTTTGTAGGCACCCTGACTCTTGAAGGATTTCAAAAGGTTCGGAAATTCGGGACTCAATTTCTTGACTTTCATGGCTCTACCTATTCCTGAGTGGGGGTTATCCTCAAGAAAACATGCTCACCTTCTTGGAACTCTAACGGCTTTCGCCGCTTGTCCGCATAGCTCTTTTATCGCTTTGAGCAGTCAAGATTCTATCCTTGATCATTCTTATTTGCTCTGGTTTCCTCACTACATCTGTCCCAAAACGCTTTGCTCTCCGAGATCATGCCAACACAAAGGCGACTTGCACTTCCTTCCATACAAGGCCTCGTACGGTGCCATACCAGACTCGCATGATAACTGTTGTTATATGCGAACTCGATAAAGTGGGGGTACTTATCCCAACTCCCTTTTCTATCCAAAACACATGCCCTTAGCATATCCTCCAAGTTTTGGATAGTTCTTTCTAATTGTCCATCTGTTGAGGGTGGTAGCCGTGTTTAAGCACGCTTAGAACCAAACGCCTTTTGAAAGGCTCCCCAAAACGCGACGTAAACCGCGAATCTCGGTCCGAGATTATCGTCGATGGAACTCCGTGTAACCTCACTATCTCTTGGATGTACAACTGGGCCAACTTATTTAGGGAAAAGGTTAACTTGATGGGTAGGAAATGGGCCGACTTGGTTAACTCTGTCCACTATTACCCAAATAGCGTCATGGCGGCTTGGGTTTGGGTAGGCTGGTCACAAAATCCATAGATATACTATCCCACTTCCATTTGGGGATAGGCAAAGGTTGCAACATCCCTGAAGGTTTTTGGTGCTCAATCTTCACTTTTTGACAGACTTAAGCACTTACTAACCCAGGCTACTACGTCCTTTTTCAATCCAGGCCACAAAACATCTTCTTTAAATCCTGATACATCTTGGTGGCACCAGGATGGATGGTGAAGTGGCTTTTATGGGCCTCCTCCAAGATACTTTCTCGAAGGTCACCATCTTGCGGTACACATATCCGCCTTCGAACCTCCACAAACCATCTGACCCTTGCTCAAAACCCTTAAGCTTTCCAGCCTTTACCGCTTTGAGAGTTTCCCTAAACTCCTCATTTTCTACTTGTGCCATCATCACCCTTTGTTTAAACCCACTTGTTACCGTAAGATGACACATCTTCACACTCTTTTCTGATATTGACATCCCCAAATTCATATCCCTAAACTTCTCTATAAGCTCAACTTCCTTGACCATCATGTGGGATAAGCGTAATGATTTTCGACTCAAGGCATCGGCAACCACATTGGCCTTGCCTGGGTGGTAACTTAAGCCGAAATCATAGTCCTTTAGAAACTCCATCCACCTTCTTTGCCTCATGTTTAGCTCCTTTTGATCAAAGAGATGCTTAAGACTCTTATGATTTGAGAAAACTTCAAACCTTACTCCATACAAGTGATGCCTCCAAATCTTCAAGGCAAACACTATGGCGGCTAACTCTAGGTCATGGGTAAGGTAGTTAACCTCGTGAGGCTTGAGTTGTCTAGACGCATAGGCTACCACTTGCCTATTTTGCATCAACACACAGCCTAAACCCTTTTCCAAGCATCACAATATACCTCAAAAGGTACATTGGGGTCGGGCAAAACCAAAACTTGGGGTCGAGGTCAACCTTTCCTTTAACTCTAGGAAGCTCTTTTCACAATCGGGATTCCATGAAAACGGGTGTTCTTCCTAGTTAGCTTGGTTAGGGAAGGGCAATCTGGGAAAATCCTTTGATAAACCTACGGTAATAGCTTGCTAATCCCAAAAAGCTCCGTATTTCCGTTACGGTCGGCTCATCCCAATTCATTATGGCTTCTATCTTACTAGGGTCAACAGCTATACCTCCTTTTGATACTACATGTCCCAAAAACTTCACTTCCTCCAACCAGAATTCACACTTAGAGAGCTTAGCATACAACTTCTTTTCTTTCAACACCTCTAAAACCAACCTTAGGTGACGTTCATGCTCCTCGTGAGTCTTCGATAGATGAGTATATCATCTATGAAAACGACCACAAACTTGTCTAAATAGGGTCTAAAGATCCTATTCATATAGTCCATGAACACGGCGGGTGCATTGTCAGTCCAAAGGACATCACGCGAACTCAAAGTGTTGTAACCGTGTCCTAAAAGCGGTTTTAGGTATATCCTCATCTCTTACTCGAATTCTGGTGGTATCCGACCTCAAATCAATCTTGGAGAATACCACCGCTCCTTTCAACTGGTCCATGAGATCATCAATCCTAGGCAAAGGGTATTTATTTTTCACCGTCACACGATTCAATTGCCTATAATCTATACACAATCTTATGCTCCCATCCTTTTTCTTAACAAGGACTGGGGCTCCCCAGGTGAGGCACTAGGTCTAATAAAATTCTTCTCTAACAACTTCCAACTGGTTTTCAATTCCTTCAACTCCAAGGGTGACATCCTATACGGGGCTATCGAGATAGGTCCCATTCCCTTGAACTAACTCGATGGAGAACTCCACCTCTCTCTGGAGGAACTCTGAAATTCCTCTGAAATACCTCGGGTACTCTCTTACCACAGGAATGTCATCTATGTTCTGCTCAAGTCTACTTCGCTAGAGGCTAGAAGGACATATCCCTTAGTTTTCTCACTACAGAAGACATCTATGGCATTCACATAAAGTTTTAAGGTTTGACTAGTCTTGCTAGGGATGACAAAAATAACAGATTTTGTATAACAATTAACAACATATGGTTAGCGTGAAGCCAATCCATGCCAAGGATTATTCCTATGTCTTTCAAAGGTAAACAAATCAAATCTATGACAAAGGATCTATTTTCAACAGGAAGATGGCAATTTAAACAACAGTTACATGTATGTACAGGACGGTGGAGAGAAACAATGAGATCAAAAGGAAGCTTAGAAACTTGAAAATTTAGAGACTCGACACTAGCATGTGAGATAAAGAGAATGAACAAGTCATATAAACACTTAAGGTTCTACCATTTAGTTCGCACTTACCTTCGATGAGGTCGTTGGATCCGTTCGCGTCCTTCGTGTTGAGGGAAAAACCCGTCCTTGGTGTAGTGGTCGGGGATTTTGACTTGACGACCCTCCATTGTTTCTACAATCCTTCGCATAGTGGCCGAGCTTGCCACACTTGAAGCATACTCCTTGTCCGGCTAGGCAAGGACAATTGCCATGATTCTTTCCACAATGGGGGCACTCCACGGCTTACCCTGTTTCACAGATGGAGGGGCTCCTGGGTGCCTTGTTCTTGTTCCCAGGCCCTCCTTGTTGATTATTGTTGTTGTTGCGAGGACCGCTCACTCCTTCTTCATGGTTGCGTTTCCCCGTTGGGGTTGAAAGGCGACCTTGTGTTGCCGGATAGTTGATTGTTGGGTCCTCTTTGTTGTTGTTGTTGAGGTTGTTGTTGTTGGTGCTTGAACCTGATTGGATTGGTAGGGATGTAGTGGTTCCTCGTTTGAGTCTGATTTGACGGCTTGAACTTCGAGGCTTGGGGTCCCAAACCATGGGGACGATCCACCCTTGTGTCACTCATCTTCTTGTGCCCTTCTTCATGATTCGGCACTTGTTGACTAGGGTCGGGAAGTCCCTAATCTCCATGTGTGCCACAGGAGTTAAGTTCGGCCCTCAAACCGGCCTCAAACTTAACACACTTCCATACCTTGTTTGGTTTTCCTGGAAAACCCGAGAACTTGATCAATTCTTCAAACTTCGCCGTGTATGGCGTAGACATTCCACCTTGGAAAACCGTGAGAACTTGATGAACTCAAACTGTGAACCAATGTCCTGGCATTCTCACGGACTCTGAAAAATACTTCTCATAGAAGTACGTCTTAAACAGTTCCAATTGATAGCCGCCCATAGCTTCTCAGCAGCCTTGGTGCCGCCCACCAAAACTCATGTCGGCTTCCATCATGTAGGCGGCAAAGGTGACTTTTCTGCCCTCCGAACAGTGCAACAAGAGTAGATCTTTTCCATGTTCTTGATCCACTCGTCCTTTGTCCTGATTCAAAGCTCCACGAAGGTTGGGGGATTAGCCTTGCGGAACTCCCCAAATGGGCTTGTTCCACGCTTCAGGGGGACCTGAGCAGCATCCCTTGGTTGATTCATGCGATCGAACATGCGTTCCATTACCCTAGCCATCTCGCGTAGACCAGCGGCAGCCTCATTTCCTTGTTCACGTGGCGTTTGCGTTCCTATTCGTCCCGGGTGCCATTGGTCCCTAAGCACACAAGTCAACAAATACCGAGGTGATCAGCTCAATATTCCAAGCTAAATGAGCTAGTTACCATGGCACAGCAAGGAGAAGGTCATGAATGCCTATCCTATAGCTTATCTCTAATAGCTAAGCACTATACATGACATACTACCGTAGCATGCTTTTAAAGCATGGTCAGTCCAATCCTAGGCTCTGAGAATCGAACTCTCTGATACCAAAAATGTAACACCCTAATATTTAATGTAACGCCTAATTTTTACTTGTAATTTTTACGTCATTAGGAATTACCGAATTACCGTAGGTAAATATTATATAAAATTTGAGACCAAACAATCCTTAATAAAGGAATATAACGTTAGAAGAGAAGTTAGGAGCAATTCGTGCAAGTATTGCAAACCCCGATTTTCTGTACGTGTAAAATGACCAAAATGCCCTTGAGGTTATTTTACTCAAAAATGAGGATCGTGGGCCCCACCCATCCTCAAGGGGATGTTTTGATAATAATAAGGGATTGTTTGTGTTATGTGTGTTAATAGAGGAAAGAATCATAATTTTGAGCTCAACGCGTGAAATGACCAAAACGCCCCTGACGTTTTAACCCGATTTGCGTGCCGACTTAGCCCGAACCTCACTAAAATGTTTTAAAAGGTGTTTTTAAGCCATGATTAACCATTGGTTAAGCTCGTGGTCTCGGGCAATTTTTAAGTAAAATGACCGTTTTGCCCCGTCTTTGTGCAGTTTTACAAATTTTGAGATTTTTGATTCGTCTAACAAAACCTAAGCAATATTAGGCTCAAATTAAAGCTTATTAAATTCTAATTATTAATCTAGAGTCAAAATTATTTATTTAAATTGATTAGAACCTAAAATTGCTTTAAAACACTCAAATTGCTTACTAATTCACCTAAGCCCTTAACCGTAAATTCTCTAAATTGCATGAATACCTTGCCTACACCTAAATAATACATGGAACACACAAAACCCTCTTCCATGAGGCTGTAATGCATGAAATAATTCAGCCATAATCATTAGAATTATTGCAAGATAATGCACTAAAACAAAATGCCAAAAATTCCCTAAAACATGGCATAAAACATGCCTTAAACAAGGAATGATTTTCCTCCCTTTGTTCCCCATGAAAAATCCAAAAATTATGCCTCCTCCTCTTGTCCATACATGAACTTAAATCCTCTATAAATAGGCATGCTTAAGGAGTCTTAGATGCTTGCTCAAAATTGTACACATTTCTAGTTTTCCAAAGCACCAAAAGCTCTCATTTCCTCCTCCTCTTGGCTGAATTCTTCTTCAAGTTTTCAAGAATATTTTCTTTCATTTCACTCCAAGAAACCAAGTTCTCTTCCTTTCCTTCAAATCAGATTAGGTAGGGAGTTGTTTTTAAGTTTATTTCTATGTTTTGCTAAGTGTTGTTCTTGGTTCAAAATGATGATTTCATGGATTTTCTCTAGTTTTTCCATTTGGTTTTCTTCTTCCTTTTCTTTAACCAATTCGGCCATATGGCCTAGGTGGGACTAAGATGATGGCTTGATGATGAGGACCTTGAAGGTGGGTTGTGAATCCATCACAAGTTAGGCCTCTAAAGCTTGAAAGTTCCACTTGATGCAAAACTTTAAAGAATGATGATTTTATGATCTTGAGTTTAGAATTTGAAAGATGTATTTCTCACTTTGTCTTGTTAAGATATATATATTGAATTTGTATTTCTATAAAGTCTTGAAGGAGCTCTAGTAAAGAAATCAAATGAACTTGCATCCATGTTTAAGTTTATGCCTTGCATAATCATGTTTACTTTCTATGTCATCACTAAAATTTCAAGAATGAATAAATGGACTTGCATACTCATGTTTAAATTTCCAAGTTTGCATTTCATGTTTATATTTCATGTTGTCACTTAATCTCTAAAGATAATAAAGAAGTTGCATCTCATATTTATTTTATGTTCTCACTTTATTTTATAATGGCTAAAAGAATCAACGCATGACATGTTTATTTTTATGTCATCACCTAAAGATCCTAGAGCTCAAAGACTTGCCCAAGTATCACAAGCAAAGAAATAAGATTATTGGAGTTAAAGAATTGATTCTTTAAGAAGTCTTGAGATTGGAGCTTAAAAAGATGTAATAATAATTCTCTTCTCCCTTCACCGGTCCAGTGCGGATTACCGCCGCTCCCTTCTAAGCTTCTCTTCTCCCTCCATTGGTCCTGCGGACTACCGCCTTCAGTTTCTTGCATCATGTTTATATTTCAAGCTCTTGCATCATGTTTAATTTTCAAGTCATCACCTTAAATCTTAAAGATAAAGAAATGGATTTGCATATCATGTTTATAATTCCAAGTTATCACCTTATAATGACAAGATTAAAATGAGGTTGCATAGCATGTTTATGATTCTAAGATATCACATAAATCTCTTAAGATCAAGACTTGCTCCTTTTATCTTAAGTAAGAATTTTAATCATGAAGATTTTTTCAAGTTTAGCAAAAAGAATTAGTTTCTAAAAGAGTTAAGGCTTTGCAAAGATTTTACAAGAAACTAGTATTCTATGTACACTTAAAATGTGATTTTATGAGATTCATGATTCAGCCATTGATCTGAGTTTATTACTAATGTAAGATGATGATTTAATATGTTTAGAGTTGTGATTATTATGTTTATTGATGAGGAAACAATTCTATGCAAGTTAGAAGAGAAACTAGCTATATATAAAATTAAAGCTTGAATTTAGCTAGTCTTTGATCTCTTTAAGTTTAGCCACTGCCAAATCTGTTTTAGTATGATATAATTCAGTTTAAGATTGGTTAAGCCACGAAAAATTTGGTAACAATTAGTGTAGGATTAATCCGAACACTAAAAATGAAACTAGCAACTAGAAAAACCATAAAAGCAAGATTTCTAGAACTTTAGAGAATGAAATTTATGTATTCTATCCAGAGCCTTTAGTGATCTTAAGAACCAGATTTTATCATGTTTAGATAAGGGAGAATGATTCATAATTGGTTTAGTAATTAATTTTAGCATCATAAGGAAAGACGGTAATGAGAAAGGGTTAAAAACGCAACTTCTAGCACACGTAAAACCTTAAGAACAACTTACGTCTATGCTGCCCCATATTGTCTAATAATGTTCTTAGGACTTATAATTGATGGTAATAAGTCCCTTAGATGCATAATTAATTAGTTCAATAATTAAGGTTGCCCAATTCTAGAGTTTCGGTTGTTTAAGCCAGTTTTCGATAAGGATTTATGATGATGCCTCTTTGATGTTTTAAGTGATAAGTCTATAAAGTGATTTGATGCTTATTAAGTATTTGATGCCATTGAATGATTCCCTAGCTTGCATGTTATAGTTGCTGTTGCAAACAATGAAAATGCTTATGTTTGAAATAAAGAAATAATCTCTGTTATTTAAAAAAATTACCTTTGTTGCTGGAAGAAAGTGTACTACTATAAAAGTGTAATTTGGATTAAGCGTTCCATTTGTGACCCACCTCTCTTTCCTGGAATCTCCAGATGCATGATTACAGTTGGTATATATATTATTCTAGAATAAGACTTAAACGAGAAAATGTTATGAATGATTATGAATTGAGAATTGTATTATGATATAACATGCAAAGACTTAATGGTGACTTAAATTTATGAGGAAATGATCCTTTGGACCCATCAGACTATAGGTGGTGAAAAGGTGATTCTTGCCCCTTAAACCGTTCTCTCAAAAGGATAGAGTTGGGATTTTAACTTATCAAAAGGGATAAGCATATGCTAGTGACGACTAGTAAGGTATGAGCTCATAACCTAGATTACTCCTAAAAGGGTGGAGTATAGGGCGGCCCCCAAGGAAAATAATGATGATGATAAGATTTTAAGTCACCTAAAGCACAAAAGAAATGAAATATGATGTTCTTCTATGCATGTTATTATGATATGATGATGAGGAATATGATGCGCTGATAAAAGGAAAAGTTCATTATAAATATGACATGCTAAGTTTATGATGCATTATAAGACGCATGATTTAAAATTGACGAACCTCGGAAAGTACTTTTCTGAACTTAATAATGAATCTTAGCATGCTCACTATTTTATAATAACCAGGTTCCTGGAGACTTTGATGATGACACTATAGAAGGAGATACCACTGAGAATTCTTTAGCAAGATTCTCACTCCCTTTTCTTTATTTCCATTGTTCAGAATACGATGGCGACATTCGTCCTATATGTTGATACCCCTACATGGGAATTTCACTACGACCCTAGCATCGTTCATATCACTTTGAAGGGAGGTGCACGGTTTGTGTTTTTGTTTTCGTAGGACGTCCATTTGCACACCCCGTTCCTAGTTATCATTTTTCCCGTCCTTTCGTATGGTGACGAAATGGTTTTTGAGCATGCCCGCCCACATGATGAAAGGATGCTACGTACTTACTCCGCCTCATCTACTGTCCATGGTATTCCCAATTATGTCCTTCAAACGAGGTATTCTGAGACGATCCATCAGACAATACCCTACTCATGTATATTTGAGAGCTTTGCTCCTACTTCTCGCGTGTAAGAGGGGTGAGGAAACTGTGGTGCAGCCAAGATTGGCATGAAGACCATCTATGCGTCCTAGCCTCATCTCGTGTGCCCCTTTCTAAAGGAATTCGCCAGGAGATAGGATATATTCCACCATTTCAGGGTAGTGGGTAGAGTTCTTAATAGATTTAGCGTGATCATATAACCTATTTAGGATAGCTTTCTTCTGCCTTTAAGGTTATTTACTTTAAGTGCATATGTTGCCTTATGTATTCTAGTTTGATGTATTTGTTTAAGAGGGAATGTATGAGTGAGGTTATTATGTATATGTATTATGGTGTGCTTATGGATGCTGTATGATGGAGCCAATACATTATGATGTGATGTTTGTAAATTCCTATGTGTCTTTTAAATCTTGCTAAATCATTCACGTTAAGCGCAACTCACGTTTTCAATTATGTTTTAAATGGCTCGTAATTTCACTAAGTATTTTCAAAGCATGATTAAGGAACTGAAGCAAAGAGTAAAGTCTAGTAATTAATCAATACGCCTAGGTGTATTGGGTTAATTATTAGGGTGTTACATTTTGGTATCAGAGTTTGGTTCTCATGGAGCCTGAGGATTAGATTGGCTATGCTTCTAAAGCATACTACGTTAGAAATGTCATGTGTAAATGTTTATCATTAGGATAAGCTTGAGGATTAGAGATGCATGACCACTGTATGTTGCACGTGCCATGGTAACTTGCCCACTTTGCATGGAATATTGAGTTGATCACCTCAGTGTTGCTGTTTTGTGTGTATAGGGACCAATGGCACGTCGACAACAGACTAGGAATGCGGCACAAATAACAGGAATAACGAAACCGAAGCACTCCGTGATGTGGCAAGGACAATGAGGATGATGATGGAGTGAATGGATCAAGATCGCCAAGCTAATGCGAATCAAGGCCATGAGATCCCGAACACGCTCGTTTGGGGAGTTTCAGGGCGAACCCACCAGGATTCAAGGGGACCCTCAATCCAAATGTTGCAGAAGAATGGATTCGGAATATTGAGAAGGTCTTTGTTGTAGTCTCATGCTCGGAGGAGAAGAAGGTTACTTTTGCCACCCATATGCTCGAGGGTGATGCCCTTTGGTGGACAGGTGCTCGAAGACTCTTGGAGGCGACCGACGTGGACATTGATTGGGAGCTATTTAAGGTCCATTTTTATGAGAAGTATTTCTAGTCGGTTAAAAATGCCAAGGACATTGAGTTTATGCAACTTGTCCAAGGAAATATGAATGTGGCCCAGGACACTGCCAGATTTGAAAAACTTATTAAGTTCTCAAGGATGTATCAGGGTAACCCAATGAGTATTGGAAATGCATTAAATATGAGTTAGGGTTAAGGCGGAGCTTAATGTGGGGTGGCGCATTTGGAGATTAGGGATTTCTCTACTCTAGTTAACAAATGCCGCATCATTGAAGAAGGGCAGAGAAGCTGAGCACCTCAAGGTCGGATAATATCACCAAGAAGCTGACACCTCAAGGTCAGCAATTCAAGAGGCATAATCGACCCCTATTCCCACCTCAACGAGACCCCAAGGTCCACAAAGGAACTTTCAACAAGGAAGGCCGAACAACAACAACAACCGCTATAACAGCAACCGCTACAACAACAACCCCAACAACAATCGCAACAACAACAATAACAATAAGGGGAAGCACCACAAAGGGTCCCAATAGCACCTCACGACCCCCACCATCCATGGACGTCCCAAGTGCGGCAAGAATCATGGGAGCATGCCCTCGAGCCAGGACAAATGTATGCTATCGGTGTGGAAAGCCGGCCACTACTCTTGAGAATGCACGAGAGGAACCCGCCAACCCCCAATCCCAAGCCGCAAGTATCAAGGAAGGGTTTTTACCGTTAATGAGGAAACGACAAAGTCACGGAATCTCGTGGAAGGTAAGTGTAACATGCATGGTAAAAACTTAATTGTACTATATGATTCTGGCGTTTCCATTCTTTTATCTCCCACTCATGTGTTAAAAGCCTTAACTTACATGTGACTGAACTTCCTTTTGACCTTGTTGTTTCTACCCGACTGGAAAACCTTAGGACTTGTAGATGTTGTCTAGATTGTAATTTTGTTATTGAAAATAGATCCTTTGTTTTAGATCTCATTTGCTTACCCATGCAAGGTTTAGATGTGATTCTTGGCATGGATTGGCTTGAAGCCAACGTGTATGTTAAAACCCTATGAGAAAACCATTACTTTCTTCCTGTTCCTCCAAACCTAAGAAACCTATAAGTTTGTACATAACTGCTGTGGAAATGGACCTGGTAAGGGTAAGAGTAAAGGTTATATTTTCTTAGCCTAGTGATGTAGACTTTGAGCAAAGTATCGATAAGATACCAATAGTAAGGAATTATCCCGAAGTATTTCAGATGAGATACAGAGTTTCCCCCAAGAGAGAGATAGAGTTTTCCATAGAATTGCTTCTGTGCAGGTCCCATATCCATAGCCCCATACAGGATATCCCCATTAAAGTTGACCGAGTTAAAAGCTCAATTGGAAGATTTATTGGAGAAAAAGTTTGTTAGGCTTAGTGCATCACCTTGGGGAGCCCCTGTTGTTTGTGAAGAAAAAGGATGGGAGTATGAGGATGTGTGTTGATTATAGGCAATTGAATAAAGTGACAGTGAAGAACAAATACCCTTTGCCTAGGATAGATGACTTGATGGATCAACTTAAAGGTGCATCGTGTTTTCTAAGATTGATTTGAGGTTAGGTTACCACCAGATTAGAGTAAGAGATGAAGATATACCGAAAATGGCCTTTCGCACTCATACGGCCATTTTGAGTTTGTAATGTCCTTTGGATTAACCAATGCTCCAGCAATTTTTATGGATTACATGAATAGGATCTTTAGACCAGATAAGTTCGTGGTTGTCTTTATAGATGACATTCTCATCTACTCTAAGACCCACGAGGAGCATGAACGCCACCTAACCATAGTACTAGAAATCTTGAAGGAAAAGAAACTATATGCCAAGCTTTCCTAGTGTGAATTCTGGTTGGATGAGGTGAAATTTTTAGGGCATGTAGTATCTAAGAAAGGAATTGCTGTAGATCCTAGTAAGGTGGAAACGGTTGTAAACTGGGAAAGACCAACCACGGTAACTGAAGTAAGGAGCTTCTTAGGTTTAGCTAGTTATTATTCGGTTTATCAAGGGATTTTCCCAGATTTCCCTACCTTTGACCAGCAACTAGGAAGAACACCCCTTTCATGGACCCCGGAGTGTGAAAAGAGCTTTCAAGAGCTAAAACACAAGCTAACCTTAACCCCATTTTTGTATTACCCAACCCAATGTGCCTTTCGAAGTATCCTGTGATGCTTCAAGGAAGGGTTTGGGTTGTGTACTGATGCAAGATAGGCAAGTGGTGGCCTATGCGTCGAGGCAACTCAAGCCACATGAGGCAAATTACCCTACCCATGACCTTGAATTAGCCGTCGTGTTTCCTCTAAGATTTGGAGACACCATTTATATGGCATTAAGTTTGAGGTGTTCTTCCGATCACAAGAGTTTGAAATATCTCTTTGATCAAAAAGAGCTAAACATGAGGCAAAGAAGGTGGATGGAGTTCTTAAAAGATTATGATTTTGGTTAAACTATCATCCAGGCAAAGCTAACGTTGTAGCGATGCCCTAAGTAGGAAATCCTTACAAGTATCCCGTTTGATGGTGAAGGAGGTTGAGTTAATTGAGCAGTTTAAGACTTAAACCTAGGGATGACCTTGACCACTAAGGGCATAAGAGCTTGCCATCTTAGTGTGACGAGTGAATTCAAGGAAAGAATTGCTCAAGCCCAAGGGAAGATACGGAATTTCAAGAGACCTTAGAAGCGGAGAGCTGATAAGTTGAAAGGTTTTACCCAAGGGAATGATAGTTTGTGGAGGTTTGAAGGTCGTATATGTGTACCTGCTAGTGGTGACCTCCAAAGGATATTTTGGAGGAAGCCCATAAGAGCCATTTTACCCTTCATCCGGTGCCACCAAGATGTATCAAGATTTGAAGAAGATGTTCTGGTGGCCAGGATTGAAGAAGGATGTGTGCACATGGGTGAATAAGTGCTTGGTGTGTCAAAAGGTGAAGATTGAGCACCAAAGACCCTCTGAATGTTGCAACCCTACCAATCCCCGAGTGGAAGTGGAATAGTATCTCCATGGATTTTGTAACTGACTACCAAGGACCCAAGCGAATCATGATGCCATTTGGGTAATAGTGGATCGGTTGACTAAATCAGCCCACTTTTTACCTATTAAGGTGACTTATTCCTTGGATAGGTTAGCAATTATATATTCAGGAGAGTAAGATTACACGAAGACCATCAACGATAATCTCGGATTGGGATCCGCGATTAATCACGATTTTTGGGAGCCTTTCAGAAGGCGTTTGGTTCAAAGTCTAACACGGCTTATCACCCCAAACGAATGGTCAATCTAAAAGAACTATCCAAACTTTGGAAGACATGTTGAGGGCATGTGTTTTAGATCAAAGAAGGAGTTGGGATAAGTACCTGATTATTGAATTTGCATATAACAACAGTTATCATGCAAGTATCGGTATGGCACCATACGAGGCCCTCTATGGACGGAAGTGTCAATCACCTCTATGTTGGTATGAGCCCGAGAGCAAAGTCTACTTGGACCGGATATTGTGAGGGAAACGACGGAACAAATCAAGAAGATTAGGGATAAGATTCTTCCTGCTCAAGTCGCAGAAAAACTATGCGGACAAGCGGCGAAAACCACTAGATTTTCAAGAAGGGGACCATGTGTTCCTAAGAATCACCCCCATCAGGCATAGGCCGAGCAATGAAAGTAAAGAAATTGAGCCCTAGATTTCTTGGACCATTTGAAATCCTTAGCAAAGTAGGATCTGTAGCTTACCGTATAGCCCTACCCAAGTCTGTCCAACCTTCATGATGTTTTCCATGTCTCCAGTTAAGGAAATATCATTCTGACCCAAGTCATGTACTAGAGCCAGAACATGTACAATTAAGAGATGACCTAACGTTTAACTTACCACCCACGAGAATCGTTGACCGAGGAGTTAAGCAGTTAAGGAACAAGGCTGTACCCCTAGTCAAAGTAGCATGGGGACGAGGTGAAACCGAAGAAGTTACATGGGAGCTGGAATCAGATATGCAAGCACAATATCCAGAGCGTCTCATGTAACGATTTCGAGGGCGAAATTCTTTTTAAGGAGGGGAGTAATGTAACGCCCCAATTTTTACTGTCATTAGGAATTACCGAATTACCGTAGGTAAATATTATATAAAATTTGAGACCAAACAATCCTTAATAAAGGAATATAACGTTAGAAGAGAAGTTAGGAGCAATTCGTGCAAGTATTGCAAACCCATTTTCTGGACGTGTAAAATGACCAAAATGCCCTGAGGTTATTTTACTCAAAAATGAGGATCGTGGGCCCCACCCATCCTCAAGGGGATGTTTTGATAATAATAAGGGATTGTTTGTGTTATGTGTGTTAATAGAGGAGAAGAATCATAATTTTGAGCTTTACGCGCGAAATGACCAAAACGCCCTTGCCGCTTTTAACCGATTTGTGCCGATAAGCCCGAACCTCACTAAAATGTTTTAAAAGGTGTTTTTAAGCCATGATTAACCATTGGTTAAGCTCGGGTGGTCTCGGGCAATTTTTAAGTAAAATGACCGTTTTGCCCCTTCTGTAGTTTTACAAATTTTGAGATTTTTGATTTGTCAACGAAACCTAAGCAATATTAGGCTCAAATTAAAGCTTATTAAATTCTAATTATTAATCTAGAGTCAAAATTATTTATTTAAATTGATTAGAACCTAAAATTGCTTTAAAACACTCAAATTGCTTACTAATTCACCTAAGCCCTTAACCGTAAATTCTCTAAATTGCATGAATACCTTGCCTACACCTAAATAATACATGGAACACACAAAACCCTCTTCCATGAGGCTGTAATGCACGAAATAATTCAGCCATAATCATTAGAATTATTGCAAGATAATGCACTAAAACAAAATGCCAAAAATTCCCTAAAACATGGCATAAAACATGCCTTAAACAAGGAATGATTTTCCTCCCTTTGTTCCCCATGAAAAATCCAAAAATTATGCCTCCTCTCTTGTCCATACATGAACTTAAATCCTCTATAAATAGGCATGCTTAAGGAGTCTTAGATGCTTGCTCAAAATTGTACACATTTCTAGTTTTTCCAAAGCACCAAAAGCTTCATTTCCTCCTCCTCTTGGCTGAATTTTTCTTCAAGTTTTCAAGAATATTTTCTTTCATTTCACTCCAAGAAACCAAGTTCTCTTCCTTTCCTTCAAATCAGATTAGGTAGGGAGTTGTTTTTAAGTTTATTTCTATGTTTTGCTAAGTGTTGTTCTTGGTTCAAAATGATGATTTCATGGATTTTCTCTAGTTTTTCCATTTGGTTTTCTTCTTCCTTTTTCTTTAACCAATTCGGCCATATGGCCTAGGTGGGACTAAGATGATGGCTTGATGATGAGGACCTTGAAGGTGGGTTGTGAATCCATCACAAGTTAGGCCTCTAAAGCTTGAAAGTTCCACTTGATGCAAAACTTTAAAGAATGATGATTTTATGATCTTGAGTTTAGAATTTGAAAGATGTATTTCTCACTTTGTCTTGTTAAGATATATATATTGAATTTGTATTTCTATAAAGTCTTGAAGGAGCTCTAGTAAAGAAATCAAATGAACTTGCATCCATGTTTAAGTTTATGCCTTGCATAATCATGTTTACTTTCTATGTCATCACTAAAATTTCAAGAATGAATAAATGGACTTGCATACTCATGTTTAAATTTCCAAGTTTGCATTTCATGTTTATATTTCATGTTGTCACTTAATCTCTAAAGATAATAAAGAAGTTGCATCTCATATTTATTTTATGTTCTCACTTTATTTTATAATGGCTAAAAGAATCAACGCATGACATGTTTATTTTTATGTCATCACCTAAAGATCCTAGAGCTCAAAGACTTGCCCAAGTATCACAAGCAAAGAAATAAGATTATTGGAGTTAAAGAATTGATTCTTTAAGAAGTCTTGAGATTGGAGCTTAAAAAGATGTAATAATAATTCTCTTCTCCCTTCAGGGTCCAGTGCGGATTACCGCGCTCCTTTAAGTTCTCTTCTCCCTCCATTGGTCCTATGGACTACCGCCGCTAGTTTCTTGCATCATGTTTATATTTCAAGCTCTTGCATCATGTTTAATTTTCAAGTCATCACCTTAAATCTTAAAGATAAAGAAATGGATTTGCATATCATGTTTATAATTCCAAGTTATCACCTTATAATGACAAGATTAAAATGAGGTTGCATAGCATGTTTATGATTCTAAGATATCACATAAATCTCTTAAGATCAAGACTTGCTCCTTTTATCTTAAGTAAGAATTTTAATCATGAAGATTCTTTCAAGTTTAGCAAAAAATTAGTTTCTAAAAGAGTTTTAAGGCTTTGCAAAGATTTTACAAGAAACTAGTATTCTATGTACACTTAAAATGTGATTTTATGAGATTCATGATTCAGCCACTGATCTGAGTTTATTACTAATGTATGATGATGATTTAATATGTTTAGAGTTGTGATTATTATGTTTATTGATGAGGAAACAATTCTATGCAAGTTAGAAGAGAAACTAGCTATATAAAACAATCGTAAAGCTTGAATTTAGCTAGTCTTTGATCTCTTTAAGTTTAGCCACTGCCAAATCTATTTTAGTATGATATAATTCTGTTTAAGATTGGTTAAGCCACGAAAAATTTGGTAACAATTAGTGTAGGATTGATCCCAAACACTAAAAATGAAACTAGCAATTAGAAAAACCATAAAAGCAAGATTTCTAGAACTTTAGAATGAAATTTATGTATTCTATCCAGAGCCTTTATTGATCTTAAGAACCAGATTTTATCATGTTTAGATAAGGGAGAATGATTCATAATTGGTTTAGTAATTAATTTTAGCATCATAAGGAAAGACGGTAATGAGAAGGGTTAAAAACGCAACTTCTAGCACACTAAAACCTTAAGAACAACTTACGTTATGCTGCCCCATATTGTCTAATAACGTTCTTAGGACTTATAATTGATGGTAATAAGTCCCTTAGATGCATAATTAATCAGTTCAATAATTAAGATTGCCCGATTCTAGAGTTTCGGTTGTTTAAGACAATTTTTCGATAAGGATTTATGATGATGCCTCTTTGATGTTTTAAGTGATAAGTCTATAAAGTGATTTGATGCTTATTAAGTATTTGATGCCATTGAATGATTCCTAGCTTGCATGTTATAGGTTTTGTTGCAAACAATGAAAATGCTTATGTATGAAATAAAAAAATAATCTCTGTTATTTAAAAAAATTACCTTTGTTGCTGGAGAAAGTGTACTACTTAAAAGTGTAATTTGGAAAGGTTCTGGCTAGGAAAGACTTGGTATTTAAGCGTGTCCATTTGTACCATTTTTCTGGAATCTTTATGCATGATTACAGTTGGTATATATATTAGAATAAGACTTAAACAAGAAAATGTTATGAATGATTATGAATTGAGAATTGTATTATGATATAACATGCAAAGACTTAATGGTGACTTAAATTTATGAGGAAATGATCCTTTGGACCCATCAGACTATAGGTAGTGAAAAGGTGATTCTTGCCCCTTAAACCGTTCTCTCAAAAGGGTAGAGTCGGGATTTTAACTTATCAAAAGGCATAAGCATATGCTAGTGACGACTAGTAAGGTATGAGCTCATAACCTAGATTACTCCTAAAAGGGTAGAGTATAGGGTGGCCCCCTAGGAAAATAATGATGATGATAAGATTTTAAGTCACCTAAAGCACGAAAGAAATGAAATATGATGTTCTTCTATGCATGTTATTATGATATGATGATGAAGAATTTGATGCGCTGATAAAAGGAAAAGTTCATTATAAATATGACATGCTAAGTTTATGATGCATTATAAGACGCATGATTTAAAAATTGACGAACCTCGTAAAGTACTTTTCTAAACCTAATAATGAATCTTAGCATGCTCACTATTTTATAATAACCCGAGGTTCCTGGAGACTTTGATGATGACACTATAGAAGGATATACCTACTGAGAATTCTTTAGCAAGATTCTCACTCCCTTTCTTTATTTCCATCATTGTCTTCAGAGACGATGGCGACATTCATCCTATATGTTGATACCCCTACATGGGAATTTCACTACGACCCGGAGCATCGTTCATATCACTTTGAAAGGAGGTGCGCGGTTCGTGTTTTTGTTTTCATAGGACGTCCATTTGCACACCCCGTTCCTAGTTATCGTTTTCCCGTCCTCTCCGTATGGTGACGAAATGGTTTTTGAGCATGCTCGCCCACATGATGAAAGGATGCTACGTACTTACTCCGCCTCATCTACTGTCCATGGTATTCCGATTATGTCCCTCAAACGAGGTATTCTGAGACGGATCCATCAGAATACCCCTACTCATGTATATTCCGGAGAGCTTTGCTCCTACTCCCGCGTGTGAGAGAGTAGTGAGGAAACTGTGGTGAGCCAAGATTGGCACGAAGACCATCTATGCGTCCTCAAGCCCAATACATCTCGTGTGCCCCTTTCTAAAGGAATTCGAGGAGATAGGATATATTCCACCATTTCAGGGGCAGTGGCCATAGAAAGTTCTTAATAGATTTTGAGCGTGATCATATACCCTAGTTTTAGGATAGCTCTCTTCTGCCTTTAAGGTTATTTACTTTAAGTGCATATGTTGTCTTATGTATTCTAGTTTGATGTATTTGTTTAAGAGGGGAATGTATGAGTGAGGTTATTATGATATGTATTATGGTGTGCTTATGGATGCAGGATGATGGAGCCAATACATTATGATGTGATGTTTGTAAATTCCTATGCATCTTTTAAATCTTGCTAAATCATTCACGTTAAGCGCGGCTCACGTTTTCAATTATGTTTAAAAAAAAATGGCTCGTAATTTCACTAAGTATTTTCAAAGCATGATTAAGGAACTAAGCAAAGAGTAAAGTCTAGTAATTAATCAGACCTAGGTGTATTGGGTTAATTATTAGGGTGTTACATTTAACCCCAATACGCCTAGGACGTATCAAGATTGATTAGTTATTACTTCTCTTTAAATTCATTTACAAAATACTTAGCGGAAAATACAGGTAAATTTTTTTTTGAAATGATTCATATAAAACAAAGTGCGAGCTTTTGCGTGTGACATATATATACAATGTGAAGCGGAAGAACACATAAAACATACAGAACATAAACATAAAAGAACACATCCATCATGCAAACATTCCTCATCACATTAATTAACATATTTTAGTACATACTAGAAACATAACAGAAACATAAAGTCTTACCTATACTAGTGGGCAGAGCTTGCAGAACAACAACATAAAATAAGAAACATAAAAACAAATACATGAAACAACCCCAAAAGATACTCCCAAGCTAGACTCTCCTCCTCGAACTATGGATAACGCAATCCTCGGACGGAGATATGTAGCCTACGAACCAAAGCTCCTCGGATGGCCCATCAAAGAGAGGGACGTGGGCATGTGAATTGCGGAGCGACGTGACCACTCGGCGAGGGTGCCTCTCGGACGACGTACACGCCTCATAGGCCTCGGCTGGAGACTTGTCCTCACTACCCCTATCGGCGCCAAGACACAGGGAGGCGAATCCTCAGATACGAATTTGCCGGTGAGTCTCCAGATAGGTTTCTCCCGAGCGGCGTATGAGGGATACGAACTCCGGATGGTCACGCACAGCTGAGGACGATGGTCGGACGGCGGTTCTGCTCGTCATGGGTCGCGTCCTCTCAAAAATCATGTCGTCGCCAAAGGGGAAGTCGGAGTGAAAACTAGACTGGAAAGGCAAACGGCATCCCATGTATGCAAAAATGCGTATAGCACAACGACCCTCGAAGTGGTAGGACTAATGATCCGGATCATAGTGCAGCTCCCACACGAGTGTGTCAACAAAAATCACAAACGACGCTATCGATGTTGAAGACGTAACGGAAAGAAAGAGAGAGGGGTGAGAGTCTTGCTAAAGAATCTCAGGAAGGAAATCCTCTATCCTAGTGTCATTGTTTACGTCCCAGGAACCTTGGGTTTTTATAAAAAGGTTAAGCATGCATAGGTTCATTATGAGGTTTCCTCAAAGATATTTATCCAAGGTCCATGTCTTTTATAATGATTCTTAATGCACGTATGCAACATAATAGTTCATGGATGCATGGCAGTCTTTAGATAAATCAAACAAATATCAAGCAACATATAAGTGGCATGTAACTTTCTCTTGAACATCTTTCCTTTTCTCATACTTGTGACACCAATCATAATAGTAACCGCACCCTTAAACTAGGCTATGAGCTCATACCTTAACTAGTCGTCACTAGTTCTTACTTATCCTCTTGATAAGCGAATCATAAACATATCATAAT
Source organism: Dalbergia oliveri (assembly GCA_030441495.1). Lineage (NCBI taxonomy): Eukaryota > Viridiplantae > Streptophyta > Magnoliopsida > Fabales > Fabaceae > Dalbergia > Dalbergia oliveri. The sequence goes on from JAMLFY010000003.1 coordinate 22,909,012, forward strand.
CATCATAATCCCGACTCCAGAGTATGGGTAGGGGGCCTAAGGATCACCCATCATGGAACTTTTTCCTTCTTTGAAACGCATCGACTAGTTAAGACCACGACTTTGTCTACTTTGGCAGGCTAATGTCTATGCCCTCACGGTTTTTCTTCTCAGCAGGAAAGTACGTCTCGGTGTGTCACCTTAAACATCATATATTTTTCCTTCTTTGAAATGCATCGATGGTTAAGACCAACGACTTGTCCGCTTTGGAGGCTAATGTCTATGCCCTCACGGTTTTAACTTCTCCTTAGCAAGAGAACGTCTCATATCATCGTTAAACATCATTTTTCTCAAAAACTTTCTTATGTCCCTCAAATTTGATGGAAATTCGGCAGACAGCTACTCTCCGAATTTCCTCAAATTTGAGTCATGCCACATAATCTCAGTCACATGCATCATTTTCATGGAACATTCTCAAATCAATAACTTTCTAGTTCACATGAGCATGTTTCTCAATTTCATTCATATTTCGAAACCTTATGCATCTTAAATACAACATTTCATCATATCACCAAATCACATTATACACATAAAGTTTCATGCTCAAGGAACTAACATAATCACATCATCATAAGTGTGCCCGAGGTTCATCATCATAATTATACTCTCTCGGCCACCTATCTCATAGTCTTATGCTTTGACCCTTACGGGCCTTAAACTTGTATTTGCATCTTTATTACCCTCAAGAGGTTAACACTTAGACTTCTCTAAGATTTGAACTTACTAAAAATTCCATACAGCATTGCACATGAAAGGGCAAAAAATATCATTTGCTTAAGGGGCTCTAGAATCTCCATTCGTGACCTTTTTTAAGATCCGTCTTCGCCTAAGTCTCCATAATCAATTCCTAGACCAATTATGAGGGATTCCTAGGCATGTTCTCTAAGTTATAAACTATTTTAATCCCTAATCATCACCTTATCACTTATGAAGGGATTTTGTACATGCCTTACTAATTATGAATCATTTATCCTTAAATCAATCATGCTAGAACAGATTTGCATTTCTATGCATTAAGGTGTTCTAGAATTTTCATCTCTAATCCTTTTCAAGTTACTTATTCTTTCTAACTTTTCTAAATCGATCCTTGCTTCACTCAAACATAACTTACACATTTTAGCACCTTAGAAAGCATTTATACAATAGCCAAACATAGAGGGCAGAACCGAAATCATAAGCCCATAAAATCACATAATCTCTTGAGTTGAAATGCATATAAGTTGCTAGTTTTCTCTTAGGACATTTTCAGGAACAAAAGGTGTTCTGGTAATCGATTACATGTTCCTAGTAATCGATTACCAGGAGCTCAATTCATTTGGGTTTCAACAACCGGGTAATCGATTACATACAATGGTAATTGATTACTTAGCGTTAAATCTGTTTCAAAAAAAAAAGAACATAAGAGTAATCGATTACACTATAAGGTAATCGATTCCAGGGTTTTAGAGGTTCTGGGCATGAAGAAACCGGTAATCAATTACACTGCCTCTGGTAATTGATTACCAAGACCAAAAGTCCTTCAAAACCTTCTGGTAATCGATTACATGGATGGTAATCGATTACCAGAACCTCCTAATTTGAGAAAACATGATTTTTAACACATTCCAAGCTATTTGAACACCTTGAGACCTCATAAAATAGTTTTCCAACATTTTCTGAAATCATTCATGCATTTTACAAAATCAAACCATTATTGAATCATACTAAAACTCATCCATTTCTTTTTTACTAGAGTTCCCTTTTGAGGATACTTAGGGCAAGTCTTTGAGCTCTAGAATATTTAGGTGATAACATAATCTTAAACATGCTATGCACTTTATTTTACTCTTCATTAGAAAGTAAAGTGAGAGCATAAAATAAATATGAGATGCAACTTCATTATTATCTTTAAGGATTAAGTGATGACTTGAAATATAAACATGAAATGCAAGCTTGGGAATTTAAATATGGTAATGCAAGTTCATTCATTTACTCTTGTGAAATTAGTGATGGCATCAAAATAAACATGAGATGCAAGACATAAATTTAAACATGAATGCAACTTGTTTTTATCTTAACTAGAGCTCTTACAAGACTTTTAGAGGAACATAAACCTCAACCCATTATGTATCATAAGGCAAGCTTTAGAGTTCTTAGCACCTAGACTTCAAAAGAAATTTTAAGGTTTGAACTTCATCATCAAGCTTAAGGAAATGGACTAAAAGTTCAACACTTTGTCTAAACAAAACTACAAGGGCTAAGTCATATTCTTTATTTTATTGCTCATGGGCTTCAATCTAGAGTAAAACTCTTAGAACGGCCGACCAACTTTAAGGTTGGCAAGGGTAAGCTTAGAGCTCTTTGAAATCATAAGATTAACTTTCTTAACAAAACTTTTGTGATCTACTTGACATATTTTACAAACTTTGTTCAAATCCAAGGAAGAAAATGAAATCCTTAAGGGAAAGAGGAAGAGGAAAATCGAAACTTAAACCAAGAAAAGAAAAGAAATCCAAGCATGTATGGTCCAAGACCAAGTTGTTTCAAGCTTTAGAGGTTTCTCACATGACAACAACAAGTCATTATCTTGAAACCTCATCATCAAGCTCATTTCTCTTCATAAAAAGGCCTCTTGGCCGAAAAGATAAAAAGAAGAGGAAAAGAGTTTGAAATCAAGAGAAAACCTAGAACTTTCTTGAAGAACACAAACAAAATCATCAAAACTTAACCCCTACCTAAAGAAGTCTTGAAGAGAGGATGGAAAGCTTTGTTTCTTGAGAGGAAAAGAGAAAGAAATCCTTCTTGAACTCTTGAAAAACGGCCAAGGAGGAGGGAAGAAGTTTTTGTGTTTTGGGAAGAAAGTTTAAAGCTTGCTCAAATGTGTAAACATTCAAAGGGCTTTCAAACTCATCTATTTATAGAAGAATGAAAGCTTGTGGATGGCTTGGGAGGAGGAAGGTGACGGCCAAATGAGAGGAGAGAAGGGAAATATCTCTTGGCCAAGGCATGGTCTTAGGCATGGTGTTGGGCATGGGCAAGGTATGGGCAAAGCATGGCCTAAGGCATGGGCTTGGAGTGCAACAAAAATCAACATGTGGCACCATTTTAGGGGGATTTTCGGCCACACATCAGCCAAGGGAGGGAATTTTGTTCATGTAATTGTGGTTTAAGGATGTGTTTAGGTGTGTCTTTGATTAGGCTTTTGATTAGGAGTTTGTAAGCAAGTGTTTAGGTGAGAAAATGGTTAATTAAGGTGGTTCAAGACTTGATTAGGAGGGTAATCTTACTAGATTAGTAATTTAAAATAATTCTTTTGGTCAAATGAGGTATGGCACAATTCCTTAATTTAAGGAATTGGAGAGAGAAAACACTATTCAAGATTCCATGACTAGGAATCTTGAATTAAAGAATGCAATTAGAGTTTATCTAAGCAATCTTAGGTTCTAATTAACCTTAATAAATTATTTTGACTCTAGATTAATTATCGAAATAAATTAATCTTCGATTAGAGCCTAATATTGCTTAGGTTTACTTAATTGAATCATTAGGCTTACTGTACACGTTCTAGGGGCAAAATGGTAATTTTGCACTAAACTGCCCGGACCTTTGCTCAACTAAACATCAAACATCCTCAAAAACATCATTCTAAACTTCCTGGAAAGTTTCGGGCTCAAACGGCACCTTTTACCCATGTAGAACACAGGAGAGGTATTTTGGTCATTTTGAGCCGAAAGTTTAGAAAACGAGATTTTCACCTCGAATATCATTCATGAACAGCATAATCCCCTTTAAACATCGAGTCCACCCATTTGAGGGTTGCGGGCAACTGTCCTTTAATTCCAGGTAAAAATGACCTTAGGGCATTTCAATCATTTGTACTCTCAGAAATTCTGGTTACATCAAAAGGGAGAGTATTAGGGTGGCTCCCAAGGAAATGAGAATAAGAAGTCTAAGTCCCCTAAAATAAGTTATGTTGAGGTATGTTGCTATGATTATGTTTTCTAACTTATGTCTCAACTTTAGTATAGACATGCATTTAATAATGAAGTATGTTGCATTCATACCCAAGATGCATACTAAAATGAATGGGCCTCGGTAAATTACACTTTAAAACCTTAAAATTGAACTTTATGCATGTTCACCCTTTTTAAAGAAAACTCGAGGTTCTTGGGGACATAGACGATGATACTAGGATAGCAGATTTTCCTCCTTGAGTCTCTTTATTAAGATTCCCACTTTTCTATCTATCACGTCTTAGAGGACCATGGCCACGTTCGTGATCTTTGTTGACACGCCGATTTGGGAGGTGCATATGATCCGGACCACTGCTTCTACCACTTCGAGGGTTGTTGTGTGATACGCATTTTTGCATACATGGGATGCCCCTTGGCTTATCCAGTCTCCAGCTTCAGTTTCACCCCACATCCCCTTACGGTGACTGATCTTCAAGCGCTCTCGACCTCGCGCGAGCAAACTTGGAGTGCTCGCCCTTCGGCTTTCGGCGGTTCATGACTACCCCGAGTACATACCTTATACGAGGCGTTCCAGATCACCCATCCGAGGACTCCCCCATACACATCTTACTCGGAGGGTTCTGCACCTATGACACCCATGGACATGGGTAAAGGCAACGAGGTATGATGACCCAGGCCAGGCCCTGACGGCTGAGAGATGCGTCCGTGCCCAGAGGCCATGTTCGTCCCCCTTTCCACTTGCATACGCTCGAGGAGCTTGCCCATTGGGTATGTGCCCCCTGGCTAGAGGATCAGCTTCAGGAGACCGTGATGAAGGACCCGTAGGAATGCCAAGTTGTCACGAGGATCCCCTTTTCTTGCTGCATCTTTTGATAGGGGTGACTTTTGGTTGAGCACTCATAGGGTTAGAGAAGGGAAACTTGTAGTTGGCTTTGAGTGTTTTGTGGTTCCCTGTATTTTCTTTTTCCTATTTTCTTTCTATTGTTTACTTATGTATTTAAAAGCTCAGCCCACTCTGGATAGGTGTGACTTTGTTTATTTTATTTCTTATGTATTATGAACTATGTTATCTTGTGATATGTAATATAAGTTAGTTTCATGTTTATGGATGTTGTGTTGGAAATGTGTATGTACATGATTCATATACATCTCTTTGGTTCATGGCGCTTAACGTTTAATTTAAACTAGCATGCGCGACTCACGTTTTGCTTTATGTTTTTTTAAAAAATTTACCTATATTTTTCGTAAGTATTTTAATAAAAATGAATTTAAAGAACGAAACAAAAGAAGTAATAACTAATAATTAATCTCAATAAGTCCTACGCGTGTTAGGTTAAATATTAGGGTGTTACATCAATGGTATGGCCTATTCTAAGCCATACACTTGTCATATTATGTGTCTAATTTACACTGCAAACTTCATATAGTGTAAGAAACTACACACGTAATTTAACCAAAGAGTTAAAATATCGTACCCATAAAATAGATATTTCCAAATGAATTCCAGGTCTAAAATTCTTATTTCTAACATTTTCTAACCTTCATCCTATATTTTCTCAGTTTCAAGCATTTCTCGGACCCAATTCTAGGGTTTTAGCTTTGATAGGAATTGGGGCCCACAAGGTTACTATTCAATTTTTTTTTGTTTTTTACAAATCTGTTGGATCATCCCCATCATTATTGAAACTGTTATATTTTTTAAATTATGTTTAATAAAACTCAAATTAATTTTTAAATAATTTTTAGGGTGTTACATCTATTGCGCTTCAGAAACCTCTTATCGCATATGCGAATATTAGATTAAGGTTTCTTTTAGCATAAGAAATTACATATGTATCAGTTGTTTTCACACATGCTCTGATACATAGTTTTAACATAAGCATCCATTTCAAAAATGAGTTTGGATAGGGATGTGTTGAATAAGAAAATTAATCAAGATAAAATATCACAAGTATTACTTGTTTCTTTATTCAACCACGTGTATTTTTAAAAGTCTTTAATGACGAAAAATCAAGCTATTTTTGTAAAAAGAGCTTAAACAATGATATTTTTTCAACACTCGCTAATCCTCTCAAAAGTACTTAGAACGTCAAACCTTATTGACAAATCAAAACAACTCTGATTTAAGTCACTTAAGGCTATAAACTTTTGATTCTATCCATATCATGTCTTAAGAAAAGGACTTCCTAAAATCATATCCTAGTTGAAAGAATATGATCATCATGTTACATTTTCTGGAATATTTCTTTCAATATCTCTTCAAAAGATTTTCTTCAAATTGATTTGTCATCATAAAAAAGGGAGATTGTTAGCACCAAAACCTTTTAGAAAGCTTTAAGATAATATGTTTTGAATGACAACAAAACCAATATAAGGAAAATATTTTGAAGAATGACTAATGTCTTCCTTGAGTTTCTTGAAGTAACAAACCGGTTCTTTGAAGAGAATATAGCTCCTTCAGCGAAAATAATTTCACTTTACATATGCAAACATGATTTATCTCATATGAAGAGATGGAAACTAAGTGGAAGTGATAATTATATCGTGAATCGAGCATATATATGCCTAACTAGTTGAAGAAAAACAATCAAAGCAAGAAACCAAGATTCGGACTTCAGAAAGTAGCACTAGACCTTAAAAAGTATGCTTAGAATGAAGATAATCAATCCAACTTTGAAGCCAAAGTGTGAACACCCGATTTGTTTGTAAAATTAAAAACCAAAAATTTTGTAATTTTCCTTTATTCATTTATTTATCTTCTTTTAAAAAAAATGAAAATGAAAAAGGACAAGGAGTCACGGATTCCACTCTGTACCAACATTCATTCCCTGACAAAAAAAATGGCCACGTGAAGCAACAGGACCAAGGAGAAATCAGAAAAAATTAAAAAAGGTGGTGACAACATGATGGCGTCTCCACTTCATGCAACGCGTTAATTTCTCTTTCGGTAATCTTGGAAGCCGGATGAGAGCCAGCAACAAAAGGGAGAAGGAGAAGAAATTTTTGATGGACTCATTAGCAAAGAAATTTAAAGAGAAAAACCACCGAGCAAAAATTTCAAAAGAGAGAGAACAACGAGAAAGGAATCAAAGAAAGGAAAATCAGTAATACAATCATCAACAGAGAGGTATATTTTGAAAAATATAAAAATAAATAATAGTGAGGCGCGCCCTATCACCGCGGCGGCCTCCTTCCCCTTTTCCTCTTCCTCCTTCACATATTTTCATCATCCTCACTTCATCATCATCCCACAACACCAAAACCCAACCACCAATCACCACCACGGCAACCCATGCTATCATCGCGTGACCTCACCCTCAACCACATACTCCAAAACCGTGCGGCCTCCTCTTCCTTTCAGCCACACCATAGCAACTCCTAACCTTCATCCACAAAACTGCGCGGCTCCTCCCGCATAGCTAAGCACCACGCACGTCCGGATCAGCTCATAGCCGGCTTCCTCCACCATCCGAACCTCCTCTTCCTCCTCCTCCTTCATTATTTCAGATCTGAAAACATCATCACTACCCCTTTTCCCTAACCACAAATAATCAGACTCTGCTCTCTTCCTTATCCACTCGCGCCATCCCTTTGATCATCAGCGCGCGCACAAAGCCGGAGCCATTCGCCGTTACCGTCCGATGTACGCTCCATCACGCCGCGTAGGACCTCCTTCCCGTTCCTCCTCCGCGATAGTAGCGTCATCGCGAAGTGCCTCAGCCCTTCCTCGGTTGCCCACCGCCGTCGCGCCGCGGTCGAGACCAACACGGGGTCTCGCCGCGACCATGAGCATCTTCCGCGACCCCGCCTCGCCCAAACCCACCGCGAAGTCCGCCTTTTCCAGTCAGCGGAGCAGGACCTAGAGGCTTCAGCGAATCCCTCCGCTTCAGCACACAACCTCCCTCGCCCAACTTCCCTCTTCTCGCCTCTCTCTCGACACCTCCCTTTCTCTCTTGCTTCCTCTTCTTTTCAGTGTGTGTGTTAGTAAGAGTGGGTGAGAATGTGCGAGTGTTAAGTGAGTATAGAGAGAGAGAGAGTGAATGTGTTTAAGTGTGTCATGTGTGTGCCTATGTGTGTAAATGAACAGGGTTAGGATTAAGTTAGTAGGATTATGGAATTTTAATTTTAATATTATTTATATTTTAAGGTTAGTGTTATTTTATTTTGTTGGATTAGATTTTAAATTCATTGGTTAGGATTCAGGTTTATTTGTTGGGTTTATTTTATTTTATTTTCGGCCTTCCTTGTTTATGGTTTGGTGGAATTTGAGACTAAAATAAAAATTATTTTTATGGAGGGTTTAAAATAAATATTAGAGTATCCTTTATTAAAAAATGATTTGAGTCAATTAATCGATAAATTGTGTTCTTTTTTTAAATAAAATTAACTAAGCCGTGACGGTTTGTTAATTCTATATTTTGGAATATTTTAGCTGAACTTGATATTCAAAATCCTTTTTCAAAATTAAAATAAATGAAAAAATATAATTATTTTCAATAGAACTACGTGACTTTGAATTCCCCATTGCAGAAGGATACGTAGGAGGGCGTTTGATCCCTGTCAAGTCAAAATTAAATTTTTGTAATTTTTGTCTTATTTGTAAAATTTTTTATGAGATATTTTATTTAATTTAAATAATCGTTTCTTTAAGAAATATTTTATTTCAAATAAAAAGGGTTAATTTAGCCTACGGCTTAACTTTATTTTGGACATTGAGTTGTGACAGCTTGATGTTCCAAATTTTCTTTAAAAGCATGTTCTCTTTTATATTTTATTTTATTTTTGTAAAAATATCAAAATAAATTTTTATCTTATTTGTAAATATTTATAATTCATGAGAGATTTTCATTTTCATATATTTAGTTTAAATTTGTTACTTATTTGTGAAATATTATATTTTGAATAAAAATGTTAATTTAACCGTGACGGTTTGTTAACACAGTATTTTAACACCTGAGTTGTGACAGCTTGGTGTTCCTCAATTTATTTTTAAAGTTTTGTTGTAAATAAAAATATAAAAATGAATGTTTTGAAAGGTTATTAATAATTTGCACAAATCAATTAAGGTACCGTTCAAGGACGGGTGTACTAGGGGTGCGTAGGATTAAATCCTACCCTTCCCTATGCATAACCGACTCCGAGCTCAAGTCTGGTTTCAGACCAATTTTTAATAAAACGGGTTTTTCCATGTTTTCCCAATTTAAATAAACTTGGTGGCGACTCCAATTTTAACAAACTTAATTTTCGCCGTCCGCGCGATCCGCGTCATGGCGACTCCACTGGGATTTCCTGAGAGTCAAGCCTAAATAATTGATTGTGCATATTATTATAACTTCCTTTTAGTTTATTTATTTTATTTTATATTTATTTTATATTTTTATCTTATTATTTTCTTTTTATGCTAGAATTTTGTCAGCATTGTTTTATTTCTTTGTGACAACCATAAGGTAGATGACTTTTATTTTTTTTTAATGAAAACTTTAGGGTAGGCGACTATTGTTGGTTTTGTATATTTGTTGTTTGTATTTATTTTGCAGATATTTTACCATGGGTAGTTATAGGATTCCAGGTTTGTATGCTCCCTTCACACACAACACTCACACATTTATCACACACGAGTGGGGCCCTATACCCTGGTCTAGTGCAACTTGAGATAGGTAAGAGATTGTGTAGTGGTAGCCATTTTGGATGTACATCCTGTTGGTTATTGCAAAATCTCGTCTAGAGTGTGACTCTTTGTGAATGTCCTACATCTAGCAGTTCACCTGCCTTGGGGATAACATTCCAAAATGAGCCTTTAACTCTAGACTGTAGAATCCTGAGATCATAGACCTACCTGGTGAAAGTGTTCACAAAATAGAACAACCATAGGACCAGTTTGACACCCATATTTTATCTCAAATAGGACACAAAGGGAGCATACCTTTTCTTTAATTAATTTGTTTATTTTATGTACATAAATTCTTTAACATACAAGTGTTTATTGCCTTTTATATAATAAAAAAACTCACTTTTTCTTCGTTGCTACAGGTTTGTTAGAGAACAATATTGAAGTCTTGTTGTGAGTATCTAAAAAATGGAAGCAAACATGAGACCAAACAATCATGAAGAGAAATGAAAAAGACTTTGCAACTCAAAACCAAGAAACCTTACAGAAAGCCTGAGATCCTTGAGTCAGCTGTTGAAAGCACCGCAACGTCTTTCTCTCACAAGAAAATATGGAAAAATCTTGAGCCTATTAGAAGTGGAAATACAGGTAGAGGCAATCACAGCATTGGCCCAGGATTATGATCCTCCACTCCGATGCTTCACCTTTCAAGATTTTCAGTTGGCACCAACCCTTGAAGAATTTGAACGAATCCTGGGTTACCGCTAGAAGGAGAAAAACCTTACAATTACCAAGGACATTATGCTTCTTTGCACACTATAGCAAATGTCCTAAAGGTAAATGTAAGAAATTTGCATGAAGCCCAGAAATGTAGAAATGGGACAAAGGGATTCACAAGAGATTATTTGGAGAAACACTTGCACAGCTTAGCTCAAGCCGAAGATTGGAACACTTTTAGATGTGTTGACCCTCACCATTTATGGCACCGTCTTGTTTCCCAATATTGACGGTTTCATAGATCTTGCAGCAATTGATGTGTTCCTTGCTAGAAAGTTTCATGGTCACAATCCTTTTCCTCCTAGCAGATGTCTACCTGTTCCTTGGATTTTTGTCATGAGAGGAATGGTAAGAGAATTTTGTGTTGTTTACCAATACTATATGTGTGGGTTACGCGCATATCTTCCAAAGAAATTACAAGGCATCTTGTCCCCTTGATGATCTAAAAATGCATTGTATCAAGAAGAAAAGTGGGCGAGAATGGGCTGAAGACCTGGTTAAATTGAATGAAAAGGTGATTCGATGGTACCCTTGGTGGGAAGATGGGAGACCTTGATTTACCAGTGCGGAGACTTTCCAAATGTACCCCTTATGGGTACTCGAGGGTGTATAAATTACAATCCAGCATTGGTGTTGCGCCAGCTTGGTTACCCCATGATGGGACCGCCTTCCAAGCTGCAATTACTCCATTTGTCCTTTATTACCTAGATTCCCATGACGTTAGCCTACTACGGAAGGTCCGATTTGCTTGGAACAACGTCATCCGAAAAGGAAAAGAATTGGGAGTTAGGAGTGTGCGGTAAAAGAAAATTACCGCCAATGGGTGAAAAGTAGAGCTCAAGAGGTCAAGTTGCCATTCAGAATCTTGACAACAATTATTCCTGACAAGACATCGGCCTTGCATTCTGATGAAAATGAAGAAATCAAAGAAATGAAAGAAAGGTTGGACAAGGCTAAACAAGAAAAGGTACAAGTGGAGTTCGAGTTGAAAAACGCTCAGCATGATTATGCAACTTTAAAGCGAGAAATTGCTAAAAAAGATCAGATTCTAGAAGGGACCAAAAAGGCTAAAAATGGGGCAGGAACACATGGTAAAGACCAAAGAATGTTTTGAAGCTGCCAATAAAGAACTAAAGCTTCGAAGGCAAGAACGTGATATGGCAATAACTGAAAATCAGCAACTAAAGGAGCTACTTCGAAAGGCCAAGATTGCTGAGAAAGAAGCGCTAGCAGAAAAGGAACAAATGAAGCAACAAATAGAAGAAATGAGCAAGGAATATCAGAGGAAGCCGAGGAATTAAATCAACACATGAAAAATGAGATCCTGAAGTATCAAGCTGCCCTAGGAGAAGAAAAGGAAAAAGTTGCAAATTTGGATCTTGAGGTGCAACACCAAGATCATGTCATTCATGAGTTGAAGATTCGTTTTCGAACTTAGCAGGGTTGGCTAATGCGGCAATAGAAGACGTTCCAAGACACTTAAAGCTGGCTGAGCAAGAAATCATCCCTTTTGAAACCCCAACTGAAATTAGCAGCTTTATTGGCTATTGTAAGGACTTGATTGGGAGAATGAAGCAAATAATCGCGGAAGACGTTGAAGACACATAAAGGCTTTTCTGTTGGGTAGCATTGTTGTCGACATTTGTGATGTATTTCGTTTTGAATGGTTGTATGAAAAATGACGATTGTGACAAATGATAAATAAAAGAATGGTTGCTTCTTTGTGTTGTGTTGGTCTCATGGCAATAGCTATAACTTAGTACCTTTGAACGAGACGTTCTGGAAACAGTTATCATCAAAGATACTCACGTCAAGACCAGATATATTTGCCTCTCTCTAACAAATTGCAATATTTTTATCTTTTCACTAATTCTTTTTCTCTTTATTCTTAACAATAGGTAAAACTGTGTCACAATTGGGCGCCCAAGGAAGGAAGATACCGATCTAACTCGTATTCACAATACCAGAGCTCTGACTAAGATGGCTGGTGGTAATCATGAACCAGAAAGTGCTTCTGACCAAGTAAAAGGTTTGAGCATGGAAGTTGATGCAGTGAGAGGGAAATTGAATGAAATGTCAAATAACCAAGCAAAGATGGAAGAAATGATGAGAGCCATGAAGGAGTCACTGGATTTATTAGGAGCTAATCCAAACCGAGACATAGTGACTTGTCAGGAGGGTACAACCAAGCACTGCAATGGTAGCCATACCGGAACATCAAATGTGGCTGTAAATGTCACTCAAGGGGTGAACGAAGGGGATGAAATTCTGAATAACCTTCATGGACAGCCACCACCAACAATGCCATTGGTGATCCCAATTGGGGAAGGCTATCGCCCATTAGAGAACATTCATCCTGAAGGACGGGCATGCTACCCCGTTGGGAGCCACCTCATGTTGTCACCCAAAAACAACCATTTTCCTCAAAATAGCCGTCCAGAGATGAATAAAGACAAATTCAGAGAAGAATGGATGAAGAAGATTCAGGATCAAATTAAAGCCATTCAGGGACCTAACACCTATGGCTATGTGGAAATTGAGCAACTATGTCCTCCTGGAGATCTGATAGTTCCCAAAGACTTCAAGGTTCCGACTTCTCAAAATATGATGGGACGGCAATCCTTTGTTCCATTTGAAGAGTTACTGTACTAAAATGGCGATATGGTCCAAAGATGAGAAGTTTCTCATCAGCTTTTTCCATGAAAGCTTAAGTGGTCCTGCTTTAGAATGGTATATTCAGTTAGACCATTCTAAAATTTCCTGTTGGAGAGAATTGGTTGATCAATTCATGAGTCAGTACAAGTTCAATATGGAAATAGCACCCACGCGTGAGCAATTAAGCACAATGCAAAGGAAGAAGGAGGAGTCATTTAAACAATATGCTCAAAGATGGAGAACTTTAGCCGCTCAGTGCAACCGCCACTCATCCCTTCTGAAATGTGTTCGTACTTTTTGGGGACCTTAGGATCTCCTTATATTGGGACAATGGCAGGAGCAGCATACAAAGATTTTTCTGAGCTAGTAACCGCAGGTGAAAGAATTGAGAGTTTGGCTAAAGCTTGGAAACTTCCTATGAGCAATGAGGACACGAGAAGAGGATTCCCGCCTAGGAAAAAAGAGGCGGAAGTAAGTTATGTGCAAGGTCAGCAACCTTTCATTCCAAGATATACCTCGACACGGCCAAGACCCCAAATACCATCCATCTCTCCTTACCCACTATACCAAGTCACTCCAAATGCAAATACAATTCCATACCACCAACCTCAAGTCAATAACATCCATATACGCCCATACCAACCAACTCGCCCAACATACACCTACAACCCAACCATACATCCTCAGAATCACCCAAATACCACACCACCACGGCCTAATACCCAAAACCAAAGTCGTTCTCGATTCCCAAACTTACCACCTTTCCCGAAACTATCCATCTCAAATGCTGATCTTTTTCAACGACTAGTTGATGCTCATCTCATCTCGGCATATCCTGCGTCCATTAGAACCACCATACCCAGCTTGGTATAACCCGAACTTAACTTGCAAATATCATATGGACATAGCAGGACATTCCATCGAGGATTGTGAAGGTTTCAAGACGGAGTGAAGAAGCTAATTGCTTGTGGGAGGCTGGATTTTCAAGAGGAGTCAAAACCAAATATTGTCCATAATCCAATTCCAAATCATGAAGGAGGAGGTCGAGTAAATGCTTTGGAGGTAGAAGAACCACTGATCAAGAAAGTTTTGAATCTTCAAACCCCTATGCAGAAAATTTTTATCGGCTTGAAGGAGGCTGGTTACAGTACAGCACCTCTCTGACAATGGAGAATGAGAAACATGATGAGGAATCAAGTTGTGCATACCATTGTGGAAGTTGGGCATGATATTGAGGACTGTTGGGATTTTAAGGTTCATGTACAGGGATTGCTTAACTTGGGTGTTATACAAGCAAAAAAGAAACAAAATGTCTTTGAGGAGGTGAATGTGATCAAGTTTTGTACTTCGAGTGCCTCCGTTAATCAGGCACCAAAGCCAGAAAGGTGGTGATCACCTGAAGAAACCAACACCCTTTGTGTATGAGGACACACATGCCGTACCTTGGAATTATGAGACCAAGGTTGAAATGAAAAGTGATATAGGGGAAACCTCAAAAGCTCAAGAAGGTGAGGAAGTGACCAGTGTCATGGAGGTAAAAGGAATAACAAGAAGTGGAAGGGTGTATGGACCCAAGGAGTTGGAAAAAGGGAAATTTGTTGATGAAGGGAGTATTGAAAAAGGTTCAGAGAGGAAGAAAAGAAAAAGAAGAGGAGGAAGAAGAGTTCCTTAAAATCATGAAACAGAGCGAGTATGATATTGGAACAATTAAAGAAGACTCCTGCTAGAATATCTCTGTCACTAATCTTGTCCTCTGAATCTCATCAAAAGGCAATATTGAAGGTCCTGAAGGAAGCCTATGTCAAGCCCGACACTTCATTGGAGAACATGATAAGTATGGTGGATCCAGTGAAACGTGTCAATATGATCACATTCTTAGATGAAGAAGTGATATCACGGGCTAACCCACAAGCGCTACATATAACCCTCAAATGCAAAGGCCACATAGTGCCTAGAGTCCTTATTGATGGAGGATCAGGGTTAAATGTATTACCACTGTCCACTTTGAAACAACTATCAATGAGTGTGGATGATATATCACCTCAAGTGATGGTTGTAAAAGCTTTTGATGGAGCTACGAAAACATTCTAGGTGAGGTGGTGTTGCCACTAGAGATTGGGCCAAGCAAATCAAAGTGTTATTCCAGGTGATGGAGATTGGCTCAGATTATAACATGTTGCTAGGAAGACCGTGGATTAATGATATCGGTGCTGTCCCTTCAACCTTGCATCAAAAGGTTAAATATATTGAGAATGGATCGGTTGTCACAATCCATGGAGAAAGGGACATCATTGTATCCAAACCAGTCTCACTACCATATGTGGAGAATGTGGAGTCATAGACAATAACTTGTGGCATAGCCTGGAGTTGGTGAAGCCCGGATATGAATGCAGTGGGTCCATAATGCAGAATGTTAATCAAATAGTGGCTCATATCATGGCTAAGAATGGATACCTACATGGTAAGGGGTTAGGACCAGCAAGGTATTAGAATACCTATATCGGTCTCCAAGAAACCTAATCGATTTGGGTTGGATATAATGCACCGTTAGAAGAGGAAATGGATGCTATGGCCCTCCAACAGGAGAAACATGAGAAGAAAATAAAGCAGATCCTCACTTGAAGGAGACATTTCCTAGTCCAACTGAAGTGATTACAGGTGAAAAAGTTCATCCCCCTTGCTACCGTCTCACCATCAACACCTTGGACATAGAGACAACTGAAGAGAGCAACAAGATTTATGCTGCCAACAATGATGAAATGCTAAATTGGAAAAGAACCAGTGATTGATGTTATTGCTGCAAAGTAATTATTTGTGTTGTATCAGGAAAGACTATTTATGCTTTTATTTATGCTACTTGAAGACATCATAAATAAACTTGTGTGTTTATTCAGCAATATTTTTTCCTATTCCCGCATTTTTATATTTCTTGGTGTCTTTCATTCTTCTTGTTTCAGTCCTCTATTTGCTTTCTCTTTACCATCATTTTTAGCTCATTAATTTTTATTTTTCTTATTTTATTTTGCACTTTTTCACTATCCGTTTTGGCCTTCCAACCCACCACAATTGCTTTCCAGGAATCTAAATGCTATAGAAATTTTGCCTCATGAAAGGGAATTTGAAAACTCGTCAATTGGTTCTCTTGCTGCAATTGATTGTGATAGCCATGAATCTGATGAAGATCAAGAAATTGTTGGGCAATTTTCAGACCTATTGGAACATACAGAAAAGGGATTTGACTTAGACAATGAGGTGATCGAGTTGATTAACATGGGCACTGAAGAAGAGAAAAGGAGCTGAAAATAGTGGAAAATCAGAACGCTAGAAATGATTGCATTGTTCAAAGAATACCTGGATGTCTTTGCGTGGTCCTACCATGATATGCCAGGGCTTATCAGAAATAGCTTCACATAAGATTCCTTTATATGCGGGAGCTGAACCGAAAAGCAAAAGTTGAGAAGGATGCGGCCTGAAATGTCATTGAAAATAAAAGAGGAGGTGACTAAACGCTAGGCCGGATTTTTGGAGGTGTCAAGACACACTGACTGGGTGGCTAACATTGTGCCCGTGCCTAAAAAGGATGGAAAAGTTAGAATGTGCGTGGATTATCGGATCTAAACAAAGCTAGCCCAAAAGACGATTTTCCACTCCCTCACATTGATGTCCTAGTCGATAATACAGCTGGAAATCACCGCTTTTCATTTATGGATGGGTACTCAGGGTATAATCAGATTCCCATGGACGTTCACGACAAAGGAAAAACTACTTTCATAACGCCGTGGGGAACATTCTGCTATCCAGTCATGCCATTCGGATTGAAAAATGCTGGTGCCACCTACCAACGTGCCATGGTTGCATTATTCCATGACATGATGCATAAAGAGATTGAAGTGTATGTGGATGACATGGTCGCCAAGTCTAAAGAGGGAGAAAGTCATGTAACAGTTCTACAAAAGTTGTTTGAAAGGCTCAGAAAATATAAGCTCGCTGAACCCGAATAAATGTGTCTTTGGAGCATCTCAGGGAAATTGTCGGATTCATTGAGGAGAGAGGGATAAAGGTAGATCCAAACAAAGTAAAGGCGATACAGAGATGCCCTCCCGAACCGAAAAGGAAGTGAGAAGTTTTCTTGGAGGCTCAACTACATTGCTAGATTCATTGCCAATTTGACTAGCACTTGTGAGCCGATATTCAAGCTATTACGAAAACATCAACCTGGAGAATGGAATGAAGAGTGCCAAGAAGCCTTTGACAAAATAAAGGCTTATTTAAAACCTCCAGCTTTGACCCCACCTATACCAGGTCGTCCTTTAATATTGTACCTCATGTTGCCCACGTCACTTGGGGCAATGTTGGGACAATATGATGAGTATGGAAAGAAGGAACAAGCTATTTATTATCTGAGCAAGAAGTTTAATGACGTGAATCCGCTATTTGGCAATTGAGAAAACCTGTTGTGCATTAGCATGGGCCTCTAAAAGGCTAAGGCAATACATGTTATACTACACTACTTGGTTAATCTCTCGAATGGATCCATTGAGATACATATTTGATAGTCCCCATGTGTCATTGAGAATGTCAAAGTGGCAAGTGATACTGCAGAATTTGATATCAAGTATGTGACTCAAAAGTCTGTCAAGGGAGGTGCAATTGCTGATCACCTAGCTGAAAACCCTTTGGAGGATGGACAACCCACCACGGCTGAGTTTCCTGATAACGAGGTATTAGTGGTGGAAAAAGAAGATGTAGAAGAAGAATACATGGAAGATGTACTTTGATGGGGCTGTCAACATGAATGGATGTGGAATAGGAGCTGTCGTAGTATCACAGCTGGAAAACAATACCCAGTTCCATCAAATTAGATTTTGAATGTACCAACAACATTGCAGAGTATGAAGCATGTGCAAATGGTTTGCAAGTGGCAATTGACTTGGGAATCAAAGAACTAAAAGTCTTTGGAGATTCGGCACTCATAATCTACCAAGTTAATGGACAATGGCGTACAAAGGATCCCAAATTGGTACCTTATCAAAAGCACTTGTCTCGACTAATTGAGCACTTTGATGATATATCATTTTCTCACTTAACTCGAGATAAGAACCAATATGCGGATGCATTGCGACTTTGGCTGTAATGACTAAATTGGAAGTCCACACCAATGTCCAACCTATCCATGTAGAGGTACAAGATGAACCAGTATACTGTGGTAATGTAAGGCTGAACAGGGTCAACCATGGTATCATGATATCAAGCAGTATATTCAAAAGGGAGAATACCCAAGCTTGGGCAAATGAGATAAGCAAGAAGACAATCCGACGACTGGCTATGTCCTTTTTCCTGAATGGGAAGTCCTTTACAAGAGGAATCATGACACCACTCTCCTTAGATGTGTAGATGCTCATGAAGCTCGAATAATCATGACTGAAGTCCATGAAGGAATTTGCGGAACTCATGCCAATGGACACATGATGGCACGCAAAATCCTAAGGAGTGGTTATTACTGGTCCACCATGGAGAATGACTGTATCAATCATGTTCGAAATGCCACAAATGCCAAATATATGGCGAATCAATGCTCCTCCAGTTCCATTACACAACATGGTATCTCCCTGGCCTTTCTCGATGTGGGGCATGGATGTGATCGGCTCAATTAATCCCAAAGCATCCAATGGTCATCGCTTCATTTTGGTGGCAATAGACTATTTCACTAAGTGGGTGGAAGCGCTTCATATGCCAGCATCACACAGAAGGTGTTTCTTAGATTCATCAAGAAGGACATTATCTGGATATGGAATTCCAGAAAGAATCATCACAACAATGCTCCTAATCTCAATGGTGCCGAAGTTCAGAAATTTTTCAAGACTTTCAAAATCAAGCACCACAACTCAGCTCCTTCAGACCTAGATGAATGGCGCGTTGAGGCCAAATAAGAACATCAAGAAAATCATCGCCAAAATGGTTGTGAACTACAAAGATTGGCATGAGATGCTGCCGTATGCTTTACATGCATATCGTACCAATATACGATTGAACACAGGGATGACTCCCTTCTCATTGGTATATGGAACAGAAGCTTATCCCCCATAGAAGTGGAAATCCGTCATTAAGGGTTCTAATGGAGGCTGAGCTAGAAGAATCTGAATGGGTGAAGACTCGATGTGAACAATTGAACATGATAGAAGAAAGAAGATTGACAGCTATTTGTCATGGCCAATTGTACCAAAGTAGGATGGCCAAAGCTTTTAACAAGAAAGTTCGTCCTAGAGATTTTTATTGGAGATTTGGTTCTGAAGAAAATTCTCCCGAACAGGAGGACGCACGGGAAAATGGGCTCCGAGTTATGAGGGTCCTTACATTGTCAAACAACGCTCTCAGGTGGGGCATTGATTTTGCAAAACATGGATGGACAAGAATTGCCTAAACCAATCAACACTGATGCAGTCAAAAGGTTTTATGCTTGAAAATATAAAAAAAAAAAAGGAAAAGTTAGGTTGAAAACCGTAAGTTAGAAAACTCGAGGAAGAGCGGCCTAAGCAAAAGTTAGAGCAAAGCATCATCTCAAGCAATCTACACGGGGCAATTTTTGGTGATAAGTTCATCCTCTGAGCAAAGCAGGGCTGAAGCTGGGGGCACCTTAGAGAATTAAGAAAAGGAAAGATGGAAGGCTCAACAACGGAAGCAATGGTTATAGCATCCAATTTGCTGAGAAATCAATTGAATGAGTCACAAAGAACTCAAACTGGGGCAAAATTTTCATGTCTTTCACAATCCTATCTTTCATTTTTGTGGTTGTCTCTTTCCAAATATTTTGTCATCCAATACACCAAGCAATAAATATGTCCATTCAGTTAATTCTTCCACTTTCTCTTTGAATGCATGTTTATTTACGATGTCTCAAATAGGATATATTTAAGTTTAAATTATACAACCTAACAATGTTTATAGCAATACATCAATGACTAGCATCACACCAAGAGAATTCAGAAGCTTCAATTAAGCTTGGCAGAAAAGCAATCATCATCCTTAAAAGGGAAAAGGAAAAGAAAAAGAATGGAAAGAAGTGGGTAAAGTTACAGAAGAAAAGAAAGCTTTACTTGTGCCAGAAAGTCCAGCTCAAGAATTACGAGTTTGATCGGTTAAAGTCTTCCTCGAGGTTTGCTTGATTTGAGTACGGTTAGTTCTTCAAGAATATGTTTGAAATAAACTGCAAGTGAGTGATAAATTCATAACTTTTGCATATAACAAAAAAGAAGGAGCAATGCAAATTGTTGTTTTGCATTGCAATTTACATTTCAAGTTGCCAAATTTACTTTCAGGCCTCAGATTGCCATTTATTTCCTGTCGGCCTCAGATTGCCACCATTTACATTTCATATTGGCCTCAGAATTGCCACAATTTACTTTTCACGGCCTCAGATTGCCAATTTACATTTCAGTCGGCCTAAATTGCCATTTTATTTTCCATTCGGCCTCAGATTGCCACCAATTTACATTTCAGTCGGCCTAGATTGCCAATTTTTCAGTCGGCCTCAGATTGCCACCAATTTACATTTCAGTCGGCCTAATTGCCAATTTATTTTCAGTCGGCCTCAGATTGCCACCATTTACTTTCCAGCGGCCAGATTGCCAAATTTACATTTCAGTCGGCCTCATTGCCAATTTATTTTCCAGTCGCCTAGATTGCCACCATTTACTTTTCAGTCGGCCTCAGATTGCCAAATTTACATTTCAGCGGCCTCATAATTGCCAATTTATTTTTCAGCGGCCTCAGATTGCCACCAATTTACTTTCCATCGGCCTCAGATTGCCAAATTTACATTTCAGTCGGCCTCAGACCCAATTTAATTTTCAGCGGCCTAAGACCGCACCAATTTACATTTCAGCCTCAGAATTCCAATTCATTTTCAATTTGGCCTCAGATTGCCAATTTACATTTCAGTCGGCCTTAAATTGCCATTTTATTTTCAGCGGCCTCAGATTGCAACCATTTATTTTTCCAGTGGCCCAGATTGCCATTTACATTTCATGTCGGCCTCAGATTGCCATCTTTTAATTTCCTGTTGTTTGTGACCAGGATCCGTTGGTCACAAGGCTTTTAAATTCCTGCAGCTTCAGCTTGAATTCCTGTCAGCCCCCATCAACCTTTGAATTTCCTATCAATTCTGTTTTTTTTTACATTTCTTGTCATTTGTGAATTTGTGTCAAATTAGTTTAGTTTCCTTCTTTGCATAGTTTGCATATGATCTTCTTGAATGTTTAGACTTTTTCCAAGGTTAGAATTCAATCTTTTTTGCATTTGCATTTCATGCATTGCCGAACAAAATCAAGGTTCATGTCTTTATCCATTCCTTATGAGGATAATATGAAGAGCTTTTCATATTCTCTTATAAGAAATGAATAAAGAGGGGCAACTGACATCTCATTTTGTCCTGTAAAATTAAAAACCAAAAATTTTGTAATTTTCCTTTATTAATTTATTTATCTTCTTTTAAAAAAAATGAAAAAGGACAAGGAGTCACGGACTCCACTCTGACCAACATTCATTCCCTGACAAAAAAAATGGCCACGTGAAGCAACAGGACCAAGGAGAAATCAGAAAAATTAAAAAAGGTGGTGACAACATGATGGCTGTCTCCACTTCATGCAACGCGTTAATTTCTCTTTCGGTAATCTTGGAAGCCAGGATGTAGAGCCAAGCAACAAAAGGGAGAGGAGAAGAAATTTTTGATGGACTCATTAGCAAAGAAATTTAAAGAGAAAAACCATTGAGAAAAAATTTCAAAAGATAGAGAGAACAACGAGAAAGGAATCAAAGAAAAAGGAAAATCAGGAATACAATCATCAACAGAGAGGTATATTTTGAAAAATATAAAAAATAAATAATAGTGAGGCGCGGACCCCTATCACCGCCGGCTCCTTCCCCCTTTTCCTCTCCTCCTCCTTCACATATTTTCATCATCCTCACTTCATCATCATCCCACAACACCAAAACCCAACCACCAATCACCACCACCGGCAACCCTGATGCTATCATCGCGTGACCTCACCCTCAACCACATACTCCAAAACGTGGCCTCCTCTTCCTTTCAGCCACACCATAGCGACTCCTAACCTTCATCCACAAAACCGCGCGGCTCTCCTCCCACATAGCTAAGCACCACAGGCACGTCCAATTAGCCATAGCTGGCTTCCCTCCACCACCCTCTTCCTCTCCTCCTCCTCCTTTCATTATTTCAATCTAAACATCATCACTACCCCTTTCCCCTAACCACAATAATCAGATCTCGTGCTCTTTCCTTGATCCACTGGCGCCATCCCTTTGATCATCGCGCGCACAAAGCCGCAGCCATTCCGCTACCCGTCCCATGACGCGCCATCACGCCTGCGAGGACAGCCCCCTTCCGTTCCTCCTCCGCGATAGTAGCGTCATCGCGAAGTGCCTCGGAACAGCCTCCTTGCTGCCTCGCCGTCGCGCGCCGCTCAGACCAACACCGGGGTCTCGCCCCCAACTAGCATCTTCCGTCACCCTTCGCGCAACCCACCGCGAAGTCCGCCTTTTCCAGTCTCACCGCGAGGACCTAGACAGCTTCAGCGAATCCCTCCGCTTCACCACACAACCTCCCTCTCCGACCTTCCCTCTTCTCCGCCTCTCGTACACCCTCCCTTCTCTCTTGCTTCCTCTTTCTTTCATGTGTGTGTAGTGAGAGTGGGTGAGAATGTGCGAGAGTGTTAAGTGAGTATAGAGAGAGAGAGAGTGAATGTGTTTAAGTGTGTCATGTGTGTGCCTGTGTGAAATGAAGAGGTTAGGATTAAGTTAGTAGGATTATGGAATTTTAATTTTAATATTATTTATATTTTAAGGTTAGTGTTATTTTATTTTGTTGGATTAGATTTTAAATTCATTGGTTAGGATTGGTTTATTTGTTGGGTTTATTTTATTTTATTTTCGGCCTTCCTTGTTTATGGTTTGGTGGAATTTGAGACTAAAATAAAAATTATTTTTATGCAGGAGGGTTTAAAATAAATATTAGAGTATCCTTTATTAAAAAATGATTTGAGTCAATTAATCGATAAATTGTGTTCTTTTTTTAAATAAAATTAACGAGCTACGGTTTGTTAATTCTATATTTTGGAATATTTTAGCTGCGACACTCTGATATTCAAAATCCTTTTTCAAAATTAAAATAAATGAAAAAATATAATTATTTTAAATAGAACTACGTGACTTTGAGTTCCCCATTGCACCGGAGGATACGTAGGAGGATGCGTTCCGAATCCCTGTCAAGTCAAAATTAAATTTTTGTAATTTTTGTCTTATTTGTAAAATTTTTTATGAGATATTTTATTTAATTTAAATAATCGTTTCTTTAAGAAATATTTTATTTCAAATAAAAAGGGTTAATTTAGCCGACGGCTTGTTAACTGATATTTGGACATCTGAGTTGTGACACTTGATGTTCCAAATTTTCTTTAAAAGCATGTTCTCTTTTATATTTTATTTTATTTTTGTAAAAATATCAAAATAAATTTTTATCTTATTTGTAAATATTTATAATTCATGAGAGATTTTCATTTTCATATATTTAGTTTAAATTTGTTACTTATTTGTGAAATATTATATTTTGAATAAAAATGTTAATTTAACCGTATTTGTTAACACAGTATTTTAACACCTGAGTTGTGACAGCTTGGTGTTCCTCAATTTATTTTTAAAGTTTTGTTGTAAGTAAAAATATAAAAATGAATGTTTTGAAAGGTTATTAATAATTTGCACAAATCAATTAAGGTACCGTTCAAGGATGGGTGTACTAGGGTGCGTAGGATTAAATCCTACCTTCCCTATGCATAACCGACTCCGAGCTAAGTCTGTTTTAGAGACCAATTTTTAATAAAACGGGTTTTTCCATGTTTTCCCAATTTAAATAAACTTGGTGGCGACTCCAATTTTAACAAGATAATTTTCGCCGTCAATCGCTGGCAACAAAGTGTTCTACAATCTTCAATCATCTAGTTCGTAATCTTTTATCATCAACGAAGCCATGATTGAAGACTAGAAGATCGAAGATTCATCAAGGAACTAATAACACACATCAGAAAGTTCACTTAACAGGAAAACAGTGTGCTTTACAAGAAGGAAGGAAATTTGAAATTCAAATTTAAAAATCAAAACCTTACATCCTGGTGTGTCATCTCTTCTACCAACTTGGTCAACTACCTTAACTTCTAGAAGGAAAAGTTCATAAACCACTTTTAGAAAGTAAAAAGTAATTTTTGAAAGGACATCAGAAACCTCAACTTTACAATAGATTCTACAATAGATCTACAAAGTCAAGCTACTCTTCTAGATTGCAATTCCAGGACACAAACAGATGATCAACAACATGTGTCACTTGGAAAACTGAATCAAGGGCAACGGTAAAAAATGAAGACCATCTATAGATAGAGATGTTGTGTTTTCAAACAAAGGGATTGATGCTACACTAGTACTGAAGCCATGTGAAAATTTCTCCTCATCTCTTGTAAAGTTCATTACATCTTGTAATCAGTTTCTTTTCTGGAAAAATCTTCTTTTTACGTTCCTCATTTCTTATACATTCTTCCAAGCAAGAATTGTTAAAGAAGTCATTCAAGTTATCCCAGGTGTACGCCCGAATTTCTGTGTATAAATGACCAAAATACCCCTGAAGTCATTTTACCAAAATGAGATCATTGGTCCTAGCCATCCTCAAGGGATGTTTTGATGTTGATAGGGGATTATATGTGTTGTGTGTATTAATAGAGCAGAAGAATCTCATTTTTGAGTTTCGACGCGAAATTACCAAAATGCCCATATGGCGTTTGTCACGATTTACGTCCTGTTGATCCAATTTCACCAAAAGGTTTTAAATGATGTTTTTAAGCTATGTTTAATAACTGGTAAAAAGCCCGGGTGGCCCCGAGCGATTTTTGTGAAAAATTACCGTTTTGCCCTAACTTAGTGCATTTTGGGCTTGATGATGTGATTAGCAAAACCTAAGCAATATTAGGCTCTAATTAAAGATTAACAAATTCTAATTACTAATCTAGAGTCAAAATAATTAATTAAGATTAATTAGAACCTAAGATTGCTTAGAGAAACTCAAAATCCTTTTTTGATTTAAGACTTTATGTCATATTTTCATGAATAGTAAGATTCCAATCAATTTCCTTAAATCATGGAAGTTTGTCACATGAAGAGATTCCTCTCTAATAAAGGTGGATTTGCACTAATCAAGCAAGGCTACTCTTTAATCTTGTCATGAACCACCTTAATTACCCATTATCTCACATAAACACTTAATTACAATTCCTAATTCATGTCCTAACCAAATCAACTCCTAAATGTAACGCCCGATTTTCGCTAAACTTTCAAAATGACCAAAATGCCCCGAGGTCGTTTCACCCGAAACAGGGCTCTTTGGGCCATCCTCATAGGGTTCATATGTTATATGAAGGGGATTGTTTGAGTGCGAATGCCTAACGAGAGAAAAAATCTCATTTATGAGATCTCTGCTAAACGACCAAAATACCCGGAACAGAATTAAGGGTTTAAGTTCCGCTTTGACCCGGACTTCGTCCCGAGGTTTAAAACAATGATTTTAAGGCATGAACTATGTTTGCTTAAGTCCGGAGGTCCCGGGCAAGTTTTGGTAAAATTACGATTTTGCCCTTGCATATCGCATTTTCAGCTTAATGAGCTGTTCAACTCTAAACCTAAGCAATATTAGGCTCTAATTAAAGGTTAATTAATTTCCATAATTAACCTAGGGCCAAAACCATCATTTGAAATTAATTGGAACCTAAAATTGCTTGGGGAAATTCAAACTTCATTCTAGTCTCTTTCTTTAAAAAGAAAAAGAATATGTGAATAGTGTTGAATAGTGTTTCCACTATTCACGTCATCTTCTTTCAAGGAGAAGTTGTCACACTCACATCACTAGTCTTGGAGGCTTTGACTCTATTAAACCTTCTCAACCACCTCTAACCTAGGGGTCTATAGTTTTAATTAACCAAATAGTGTACCTAGAGTACCTACTTGACAACCATCAATCCTAAGCCTAATCTATGTCACACCAAAGCACACTTCTAGACCATGATTTGAGGAGATATTTCTCCTTCCCAAGGCTGCCAAAAGTGGCGCCACCCTCCCCCTAGAAATCACATAAAATTATTCTAAGTGGTCAAGCCATCTTATGACACATGTCTTGAACACTTTCAATCAATGTTCAACTTCCAAGAAAATAAATGTCTTTCAAGATTCAAAGAATAATTTATATGGTCAATCAAGGTTTTCAATTCACTTCTAAAATAAAAAGAAATATGTCTTTCAAATTCAAAAAGAATGATTTGTTTTTGTGGTCATTCAAGCTTTCTATCAAACTTTTTCAAGACACCATGTCTTACAACACCTTACCTATGCTTTGGGAATTTAAGTCTAGAAAATTTTCTCCTCTTTTTGGGCATAGGGTGCACGGTTCCTTAGCCTTGGCAGCCCAAAATTTTGTAATTTTATACATTTAAAAAGGTTTGAAAATAAGCTACAATTCTAGCCATGCTTTAGGACATGCATAGCTAGACTTTTCACCATGTTTTGAATGACTAACACCATGCTTTGAACAAAGATATTTCTTTTCCCCAAAAAGGCCACCATTATTCAATTCATTTTACTTCTCTATAAATAGGTAGCTTAGGGAACTTGAAGCACCTTTGTTCATTTCACTAAAGCTTAGAGTTTAGAGCACTTTGGGGTCTTCTTTCCTCTCAAGTTTAAGAGTCCATCTTCTCCAACTTCTTCATCTTCTTCACTTCCTCTCAATCTCAAACTCTAGGTAGGGAGCTTTTCAAGAATGCTTTCTTTTATCTTAATGCTCAAGGTTTGATCTTGCTTGAAAGTTGTGTTTCTCTCACAAGTTCATTTTGGTTTCTCCTTTTCTTTTCCCTTTCATTTTCGGCCTTAGGGCCAAGGTAAGGAGGGCTTGATGATGAGAGTTGTATGTTGATGTTTGTCACATGAACAACCTCTAAAAGCTTGAGTTTTCTTAAGATAAGTTTATTATTTCCAAGTTTTTCTCAAGACATAGTTATGTTTCTCTTGAACCTTTGAAAACCCCATTTCTTTTTCTTAGTTTTCGGCCATGAAGGCCTTTGGGACTTGGAAAAATGGTAGCTTGATGATGAGGGCTTCATGTTGATGTAGGTCACATGAACAAAACTCTAGAGCCTAAACTTGGTTTCTAGGCCAAGTGTGTTTGGTTTCTTTCCTTTATGTTGGTCATGAGTTTTGTTTTGTTAAGAAATGTAGAGCATTGTGAAAATACTCAATGATGAGGGCTTGAGATGTTGGTGTTTGAATCACCAAGATCTTAGTCCCTAGAGTTCAAAAAAGAATATATATGGTTGCTTCCTCATGATGAGGTTTCGGCCACCTTATGGTTCTTGGTGGAGGTATTGGCTCTTTTTACATAACTTAGCAACACTAGTGTTTCTTTTCTTGTGAGGATGAGTTATGGGATGAAACTTTGTTTCCTTTAAAGTCTTGCAAGAGCTCTAAACAAGATATAAAAGAAGTTGCATCCATGTTTACTTTTATGCTTTGCATAGCATGTTTAATTTCAAGCCATCACTAAGCAACTTAAGGATTAAAATGAGAATGTGCATCATCACTTAATTAATCTCAAAGCCTACCTATTTCAACCTTAAAGTTGATTGTTGATTTGGAGTGAAAACTTCAAGAGGCCTAGAGCACTAAAATAAAGAATTGAACCTTGCACCTCATGTTTATCTTTTGCCTAGCACGTTTATGTTTCAAGCTTTGCATCTCATTTTATATTTCAAGTCATCACTAAGCGCTAAGAATAAGAATGGAGATGCATTTCATATTTACTTTGTGTTATCACTTTACTTTCAAAAAGGCTATAAAATGAAATGCATAGCACGTTTATTTTAATGTCGTCACTTAAAACTTTAGAGCTCAAAGACTTGCCCCTTTCATTCTAAGAAAAGAATTAAATCAAGGAGGTACTTCCTTGAATATCATTCGGCCATGTGGTGTAAATGGCTCTAGGATGAGTTTCATTTAACTACAAGGGCCTATAATGCATGACTTAGAATTTTTCTAAGCTTAGATGCACCCAACTAAGGTTTTAAACAAGTTTTCAAGTTTTGCATCTTGATCAAGGGTAAGATTAAATGGCTACTGCCCTTGGCATTTTATGTTGAGTTTTGGCAAAATAAACTTTGATCTTATGGAGTTTTGAAGTCCCAAAAAGGTTCTAAGAGAAACTAGCAAGTTATATGTTTGAAAGTAAGGTTTTTCTCATGATTTTATGCCTTAAGGGTTTGGTTCTGCCTTAACAGTTCCAGCACCTTAAATTCTGTTTTGGGTGGTCTAAATATGTTGATTTACCTTGCTAAGTATGTGACATTTGTTCTAGACATTTAAAAGCATCATTAGTGACTTTGTTTGCCTAATATGTGAATTCTAGAACTACTAAAGAATGGCAAAGTTAGTTTCTGCCCAGCCTTGATAAAATAGTTAGAATCACATTATAATATGCCTAGATGTGCGGGAGTGACTCATAATTGGCTTAGGTATTAATTACTGCACCATAGACAAAGTCGGAAGCGAGAAAGGGCTTAAAACGCATTTTTCTAGAACACATAATTCATCAAATGTGAACAACTACATAAGCTGTCCAACCATAATTAATTAGGAATTAGAACTTAATGGATTATGGTAATGAGGTTAATCAATCCCATTAGCATGCAAGAAAACAATGGGATAGTTTGAGATTACCCGATTGAGAGATTTCTACCTTAAGGGATGATTATGTGTCTCGCATTTAATGATGAATTGATGTGTTATCTCATGACATATATGGTGCCATGTAACTATTATCCTTAAATAATAGTTTTGTACCCTTACGTTATTGCTTCTTTAAAAGACCTTAGAGATGCCGAAGTAGTAATTTTGTGTTACGCATTAATTATGCGGCATCTAAGTAACATGTTAAACTTAGGGTGACTTAAGATATGAGAATGTAATCCTTTGAAACCACCAAACGAAGGGTGGGGACGATGTGATTCTAGCCCCCTAAACCCGTACTTAAGGTCGGGAAGTTGACTTATCCCAAGGGATGAAGTCTAGATGCTAGTGACGACTAGTGTGGTATGAGCTCATAACCTAGAGATTTCTCAAAAGGGAGAAAGATTAGGGCGGCCCCAGTTAAGTAAAGGTTCTTATGTCACCTAAGTAACCAAGTTATATGATTTATGTTCCATGTAACGAAGTTATATGATTTATGTTCCATGTAACGAAGTTATATGCTTTATGTTCCATGTACCCAGTTATATGCTTTATGTTCCATGTACCCAGTTATATGCTTTATGTCTTATGTACCCAGTTGCATGATTTACGTTCTATAATTCAAGTATATAGCTTATGTAACACAAGTGCCATGTTAAAAAGACTGAAATTGAGATTTTAGAAAACTCATAATTGAAACAATATATGTCCATGGTTTTATAAATAAACCGAGAACCCTGGAGACGTAGATGATGACACATAGAATAGGAGGAAAACCCTACGAGTTTCTTTAGCAAGAAAACTCACTTCCTCTATCTCTCTTTCCATTACGTCTTCAGATCGAGATGGCGACCTTCATCCTATTCATTGACACGCCGACATGGGAGATCCACCATGACCCAAAGCTTGGGTCATTTCATTTTGAGGGCTCTTGCACCGTTCGTGTGTTAGCATTTCTGGACGACCTTCTCTCATCCAGTAGATAGCTACCTCTTTACCCCGACGTCTCCTTATGATGATGCGATGATTTTTGAGCACGCCCATACGCCTATGAGAGGATTCTACGGACTCACTCTCCAGTTTGGAAGGGTACCAGAGACGTGCCCTTACTCAGGACTCGGAGGAGGATCCCTCAGGACTCTGCCCCACTCCACCGCATATGCCCATGGGTAGTGAGGAGACGGTGACTCAGCCTCGGAGAGCCCGGACCTGGTCCACGGCCTCGACGTAGGGGAAATGTCCAGCCTTCCACCATGCCCGCTCCAGCCGAGCTTCATCATGGAGGACCTCGAGTGCCTACTCCATACGCACTTCGTCCATGGATTGGTTACGTCCCGCCTTACCCATGGCATTAGCTTTAGGATAGAAGGTAGTCCTTAGTGCACGCACTACATGTAGAACGGATAAACCTTCTTTTGTATTGAGGTTATCCACTTTAGATGTTCTTGGGAGGGGGTGTTCCTTTTACGATTTCTGGTTCTGTGGTTTCTATTTACATGTATTTCTTGTTTCAGTTGTATTTGCATCATCTCATGTACTCGAAGAGTCCTCCGTAGGGTAGGCATATTATTATCTATGAAGTATTTCAAAGTGATGTTATATTTGATTTAGAGCCACTTCTATGTTTATATTTCCACACTTTATGATACCGACCCGATAAGATACGCGCGGCTTTTATTTTAAGAAAAAAAAAATGGCCCGTATTTTCTTTAAGTTATTTCTCTTTCTCATAAAAGAACCATGATAGTAAGTAATGACTGATATTTGACCTAAGTACTTACTAGTAGTATTGGACAGATGTTAGGTTGTTACACTAAACACACACCTAAACTAACATTAAGATGAGATTTTCTCTCCCCATTTGGCCTTAATACAATCAGCCACACCTTCCCCACAATCATTCATCATATGTTGAAATTCCATTAAAAAATTGTTTAAAGAAACATGTTTGCCCATGCTTTTACCCATGCTTGCCCATGCTTTGAGCTATACCCAAGACCATGCCTTGCAAGAGATATTTTTCTCTTTTTCCTCCTCCATGGCCTGCGGCCTTCCTCCCCAAAGGCACCTCCATGTGTTGCAATTTTTCTATAAATATTCATCCAAGAAAGCTTGCAAACATTTGCTCACTTGTGCAAAGCTTTAAGACATCCTTTCTCTCAAGTTCTAAGAATTCTTTCTCTACTTCTTCTTCCTTTCAAAGGATCATCACCATCCACCATTTCCCAAACATAAACCATCACACAAACACCATAAGCTTTCCTTTAAACATATAACCATTTCATTCCCATGCTTAAGAACCCAAGATAAACCTTTCTTTCCTTTCTCTTTCCCTTGGCCGAATTCATTCCAAGCTTCAAGGAAGAAGTTGTTCTTCTCATTTTGTTTCAAGATCAAGCTTCCAATCTTTCAAGAGAAAAATATCTTTGGTAGGGGTTTATTTTCCAAGTTTTGTTTGCTTTCTTTAAGGAAGAGTTCTAGTTTTCTCTTTGGTTTTCAAAGCTCTTCTTTTTCCTCTTTCATTTTGACCTTAGAGCCTTGTGTTGAGAAAAGCTTTGGCTTGATGATAAGGTTTCAAGATAATGGTCTTGTGATGCCATGTGAAAAACGTCTAAAGCTTGAAAACTTGGTCTTGGACCATATATGATTTCGATTTCCTTTCCTATTCCTTACTCAAAGATTTCAATTTTCATTCCTTTCTTTGTACAAAGTTTGATAAAAATGTCAAGTAGCTCACTAAAAGTTTTGTTTAAGAAAATTTATCATATGTTTTCAAATAGCTCTAAGCTTACCCTTGCCAACCTTAAAGTTGGTTGGCCGTTAAGAGTTTACTCTAGATTGAAGCCCATGAGCAATAAAATAAAGAATATGAGTAGTTCCTTTCATGTTTGCTAAGTGTTGATGCTTATCTTTTAGTCCATTTTCTTGAGCTTGATGATAAAGTTCAAACCAAAGACTTCTTTGAAGGCTTAGTACTAAGAACCCTAAAGCTCACTTTATATTGTTAAGATACATGTTGGGTTAAGGCTATTAATGTTCATCTAAAGTCTTGCAAGAGCTCTAGTTAAGATAAAATAAGTTGTATTCATGTTTAAGTTTGTGCCTTGCATATCATGTTTACTTTTGATGCCAACACTAAGTTCTCAAGAATAAATAAATGAACTTGCATTTCATGTTTAAATTTCCAAGCTTGCACTTCATGTTTATATTTTAAGTTATCACTTAATCTTTAAAGATAATAATAAGGTTGCATCCCATATTTATTTTATACTCTCACTTTACTTTATAATGAAGAGTAAAATAAATTGCATAACATGTTTATGTTTTTGTCATCACCTAAATACTCTAGAGCTCAAAGACTTGCCCAAGTATCATATATAAAGTTTAGAAAATGGAAATGTCAACCATGACAAGTGGATGTGTTTTAGTCATGGTACAATGATGGCTTTGGATTTGTAAAAATGTGAGGATGTTTTCAAGGAAATGTTAGAAATATGTTTTACGTGGTCTCAAGGTGCTAAAGTAACTTAGAATGTGTAAAAATCATGTTTTCTCAAATTAGGCTCTGGTAATCAATTACAGTTATGTAATCGATTACCAGAATAGTTATCTAAAGGATTTTGGGTTATGGTAATTGATTACCAGACAATGTAACGATTACCGAGGTTGTTCCTCATGCCAGAAACTGGTCTTTACTCTGTAATCGATTACCGTTTATGTAATTGATTACCCTGATGTTCTTCATTTTCTAAAATAGTTTTTAGCCCTAAGTAATTGATTACCATCCTGTGTAATCGATTACCTAGGTGTTTCACACCTAGAACAAAATCTAGGTTCTGGTAATTGATTACTAGGCCCATGTAATCGATTACCAGGCTACCCTTTTGGGTTCCTAAAATTATTCCAAGAGAAAACTAACAACTTATATGCATTTAAATCATGAAATTATGTGATTATGTGAACTATGCTTTTCGTTCTGCCTTGATTGTTGGCCACTGTATTAATTCTATTTTATGGAGTTAAGATGTGTAAAATTATGTTTGAAGGAAGCAAGGAACGATTTAGAGAAGTTAGGAAAGAACAAGTAACTAGAAAAGACTCAAAATGAGAATTCTAGAACACTTAGACACAAGAGATGCAAATTTTGTTTCAGCATAATTGAACTTAAGGAAAATGGTTTATAATTAATGGATATGTGTAGGAATCCCTAAAAATTGGTTTAGGAATTGAATATAGAGCTTTAGGCAAAGACGGAACATTAGAAAGGGTTAGTAAGCATAAAAATTAGAGAGAATTATAAGTAGTGATCCCTTAGGTGCATCAAAGGTATATAATGGGTGTTAGGATCACAAGTTTAAGACCCATAAAGGTCAAAGCATAAGATATTATAAGATAGGAGATATTATGTGAGTAAGTGATCAAGTGAACATATATTTATGATATATCGAGAGCGTGTGAAAGTAATAATGTCATGAGTATGAAAGGTTATGTGTTATTATGGTTAGTGGATTGGAATGCCAAAAGCACGTTATGCTCTTCCTTGATATATGGAAAATTTGCATGTGAGCGAAAATAAAGAATATGACATAGTTGTGATCTTGCATTCTAAACATGATATGTTTGATGACATCCCATGATTTCATGCTCATATTGCATCTTCATATGATATGCTAATGTGGAAATGATCCTTTGGACTTCCTAAGTTAAAGGTTGTGTGAAGTGATCCAAGAAAGAAATATGATTCCCCTCTTTTCCCCATGTGAATCTAGTGACGACTAGTTAGGTTTGAGCTCATTCCTAGGCAATCGGTAAGGAGGAGTTTTGGTGACCATGTTAAATGTACGCCTCGATTTTTTTGTTTGAGTACAAATGACCGAAATGCCCTTGAGGTCATTTTTACCTGAATTCAGGATAGTCGACCTGACACTCCTTGAATGGGTCAACTCAATGTTTGAAGGGGATTATACCTGTTATGTTTGATATTCGAGGTGAGAATCTCGTTTTCTGAACTTTCGGCTCAAAATGACCAAAATGCCCTTGTAGTGCTTTACGTGGTAAAGGTGTCATTTGAGCCCAGAACTTTTCCAGAAGTTTAGAATAATGTTTATGAGTGGTATTTGATGTTTACTTGGGCTTGGGAGGTCCCAGTTTTAGTGTAAAATTACCATTTTGCCCCTAGAACAATGTACAGTGAGCCTAATGACGTAATTAAGCAAACCTAAGCAATATTAGGCTCTAATCAAAGATTAATTTATTTTGATAATTAATCTAGAGTCAAAATAATTTATTAAGGTTAATTAGAACCTAAGATTGCTTAGTTAAACTCTAATTGTATTCTTTAATTCAAGATTCCTAGTCATGGAATCTTGAATAGTATTTTCTTTCTCCAATTCCTTAAATTAAGGAATTGTGCCCATACCTCATTTGAACAAAAGAATGATTTTAAATTGTTAATCTAGTAAGATCACTCTCCTAATCAAGTCTTGACAACCTTAATTAGCCATTACCTCACCTAAACACTTTCTTACAACTCCTAATCAAAACCTTAATCAAAGAAACACCTAAACACATCACTAAAACACAATTACATGAACAAATTATTTCTCCCCTTGGCTGCACATGGAGTGGCCAAACTCATCCCCCAATTTCCATCACATGTTGATTTTTCTTCACTCAAAGAGCCATGCTTTTGGACCATACTTGAAGCCATACCAATCAAGAGATATTTTTCTTTCCCTTTGGCCATGAAGACGTCGGCCTTCCTTCCCTTGTGCAGCCTCCATGTTGCAAAATTTCTATAAATACCAAGCTTGGAAGAACTTGGTTACACTTTAGATTATTTGCCAAGTTTAGTTTTCTTGCACTTTCTTGCATTTTCTCTCAAAGTTCTCTTCATCTTGCTCATCTTCTTCTTCTTCTCAAAGAATCCTTCCACCACCACAAACCACCACAAACAACCATAAACCACCACTCCCTCACCTCAAACCATCTCTTAAACACTCAAACTTTCCATTTCCAAGCTTACAACCTCAAGGAAAACTCATCTTCCTTGACTTCTCCCCTTGGCCGAACACACATCCTCCTCCAAGAGAAGATTTTGTCTTCTCATTTCTTCAAGGATCAAGCTTTCTTTCATCCTTTTCAAAGACTTCCTTAGGTAGGGGTTTGTTTTCAAAGTTTTACTTGTTTTTCTTTAAGAAAAGTTCTAGTTTTCTCTTGGTTTCAAACCTTTCCTTTTCCTTTCTTTATTTCGGCCTTAGGGCCTTTGGTTGAGAAAAACTTTAGCTTGATGATGAGGTTTCAAGATAATGGTCTTGTGATGCCATGTGAGAAACCTCTAAAGCTTGAAACAACTTGGTCTTGGACCATACATGCTTGTGTTTTCTTTCCTTTTCTTGTTTATATTTTCGGTTTCTCTTCCTTTTCCTTTGAATGGTTTCGGTTTCCTTTTCCTTTGTTTGAACAAAGTTTGTTAAAAATGTTAAGTAGATCACAAAAGTTTTGTTAAGAAAATTAATCATATGTTTTCAAAGAGCTCTAAGCTTACCCTTGCCAACCTTAAAGTTGGTCGGCCGTTCTAAGAGTTTTACTCTAGATTGAAGCCCATGAGCAATAAAATAAAGAATATGACTTAGTTCTTTGTATGTTTGTTTAGACAAAGTGTTGAGCTTTGTGTCCATTTTCTTGAGCTTGATGATGAAGTTCAAAACCAAAGGCTTCTTTGAAGACTTGGTGCTAAGAACTCTAAAGCTCACTTTATGTTGTTAAGATACATATTGGGTTAAGGTTATAATGTTCCTCTAAAGTCTTGTAAGAGCTCTAGTTAAGATAAAATGAGTTGCATACATGTTTATGTTTATGCCTTGCATAGCATGTTTATTTTGATGCCATCACTAAACTCTCAAGAATAATTAAATGAACTTGCATTATCATGTTTAAATTTCCAAGCTTGCATTTCATGTTTATATTTCAAGTCATCACTTAATCTTAAAGATAATAATGAGGTTGCATCTCATATTTATTTTATGCTCTCACTTTATTTTCTAATGAAGAATAAAATAAGTGCATATCATGTTTAAGTTTATGCCATCACTTAAACCTCCTAAAGCTCAAAGACTTGCCCAAGTATCTTACATAAAGTTTTAGAAAATGGAGGCATTTCAAGAATGCCATTTCGGCCTTGTGATGATGATGATGGACTTGATATGAGTTCATCTAATCATAAGTGCCCATAGTCTAAGTCTTGGAATTTTTCTAAGCTTAGGTGTATTTAAAGAATCTTATGAACAAAGTTTTATGTTTTAAATCTATTCTTTGAGCTAAATAATTTAGCTACTGACCTTACCTATTTTTGTATGATTTAATGAGAGGAATTGGTTTCTAAAAGAGTTTTGAGTTCCTAAAATGATTCCAAGAGAAACTAGCAACTTATATGCTTATAAATCATGAGATTATGTGATTATATGATGCTTGTGTTTTCAGTTCTGCCTTGTGCAATTGGCCACTATATAAATTCTGTTTTATGGTGTTAAAATGTGTAAAATTATGTTTGAGTGAAGCAAGGAATGATTTAGGGAAGTTAGGAAAGAACAAGTAACTAGAAAGGATTTAAAATGTGAATTCTAGAACACTTAGATGCACAAATTGTAAATGCTGTTCCAGCATAATTGGACTTAAGAAAAAGGGTTTATAATTAGTGGATATGTGTAGGAATCCCTCATAATTGGTTTAGGAGTTGATTATAGAGCCTTAGGCGAAGACGGAACTTAGAAAGGGTCAAAATGGAGATTCTAGGACCTCGTAAGCCTATGATAAAATTCTGCCCAAAGTAATGAAGTGCTGTTTGGTTATGTTAGTAAGCATAAACATTAGAGAAAATTATAGGTAATGATCCCTTAGGTGTAGCAAAGATCCATAATGAAAGTTAGAATCATCAGAACATAAGTTTAAGACCCGTAAGGGCCAAAGCATAAGACACCATGAGATAGAAGGTGTGATGTAAGAATGAGACCAAGTGGGTACATTCATGATGATGTGAATATGTTATTACCATGAACATGAGACTATGTATGGATTTGTGACATGTTGTTGTAATGATGTGGTATGTTGTGCTTAAGATGCATGAGAATGCGAAAATATGAATAAGTTAGGAGGGTATGCTCTTGTAATGAAGAGATTGATTTGTTTGAGAACAACATGTGTGTTTTGAGTTATGTGGCATGACTCAAATTTGAGGAAATTCGAGTAATGATGTTATGCTCCGAATTTCCGTCAAATTTGAGGGACTTGAGAAAGTTTTGAAAAGAAAGATTTTTATATGTGACATGCCGAGACACATTTCTCCTGCTATGGTGAGGAGAAAGGAAATCCATGGGGGGTATGGTCATGGAGCCATATTGAAGTGGACAATGTCACTGGCTCTTCAGATAATGGGTTTCACAGACCAAGACGTACTTCTCCTGCTACGATGAGGAAAAGGTAAAACCGTGAGGGCATCGACATTAGCCCAAAGTGGACAAAGTCACTGGTCTTAACCAATTGATGCGTTTCGAGAAGGAAGAAAGTCCCATGATGGGTGATTCCTTAGGTCCCTTGCCCATACTTCTGGAGTCGGGTTGTTATTTTTATGATTATGATTCACTTATCAAGAAGATAAGTAAGAACTAGTGACGACTAGTTAAGGTATAAGCTCATAGCCTAGTATCAGGGGTCGGTTACTACTTTTACATACCATGATGTCACAAGTTTGAGAAATGAGAAAAGATGTGAAGCTTTTGCTTATGAAAGAGAGAAGTTGATTATGAGAAAGCACATGCCACCTATTTGAGAATTTGTTATTGATGAGATGCTTTATTTGTTTGCTGCATAAAGTATTGCCATGCATTCATGTTCTGCTATGCTGCATACATGCATTAAGATTCATCATAAAAGACACGGACCTTGGATAACTATCTTTTATGAAAACCTCATAATGAACCTTTGCATGTTTAACCTTTTCATAATAAACCCAAGGTTCCTGGGGACATAAACGATGACACTAGGATAGGAGGTTTCCCTGAGATTCTTTAGCAAGAATTCTCACCCCTCTACCTTCTTTTCCCATTGCATCTTTAGATTCCGATGGCGTCGTTCGTGATTTTTGTTGATACGCCCATGTGGGAGGTGCACTACGATCCAGATCATCAGTCCTACCATTTCGAGGGTCATTGTGCCATGCACATTTTTGCATACATGGGACGCCATTTGCTTTTCCAGCTTTAGCTTTCGCTTCACCCGACCTCTCCCTACGGCGATGATTTGATCTTCGAGAGGACGCGACCCGTGACGAGCAAAACCGCCATGCCCGACCATCATCTTCAGCGGTGCGTGACTATCCGGAGTACGTGCCCCTCATACCTAGTTGCGGGAGGGATCTCTAGAAGATTCTCCCTTAACCCCTATTCATTCCCCTTCTGCCTTGGCCACCGAAGGTTAGTGAGAACACGGTCTCTCAGCGAGATTTATGAGGCGTGTACTTCAGCCCGAGAGGTGCCCTCGCCGAGAAGGCCACGTTGCTCCGCCGATCCGCATGCCCACACCCCCTTCATTGGGCTACATCCAAGGAGCTTCGACAGTTTGCGGGCTACATCTCCTCGTCGAAGATTAGCATCATCTGGAGGCTTTTAGAAGGGAGGGTTGCTTTTAGTTGGTAGTATCTTCTGGGGGCTTTTCCATGTATTTGCTATTTATGTTCCCTATATTTTATGTTCCTATCCTGGAGCTCTCCAACTTATATGGGTATGACTTTATGCATTTATATTTCTGTGTACTAAACTATGATAATTAATATTATGATGGATGTTTTTATGATTGAGGTGTTCTTTATTGCTTTTGTATTACATAATTTGTTTCTCTTTACGTTTCATCTATGTAGTGTTCGACGGCTCGCACTTTGTTTTATGTATTCCACTTCAAAAAAAAAAAATTTACCTGTATTTTCCGCTAAGTAATTTTACAAATGAGTTTCAAAAGGGAAGTAATAACTAATAATTAATCTTAATACGTCCTAGGCGTGTTGGGGTTAAATATTAGGTGTTACATTAAAAATCATCGAGGACGGTGAGATGGTTGGTTTTCAGAGCCAATGTATGAGGGTGGAAAAGTTAAGCAAGGAACTCAAAGAGTTCAATCATGATAAAGTGAAAGACGCATATGCATATGTATCATTTTTTGTCCTTAGGTGAATTTGATTGTGTAATATGTGTTATTATGCCATTATGCTCAAGGTATTGCCATGCATACATAAGCTATTTGTTGTATTCATACCATCAAGACTCATGCTAAAAGACACCCACTTCAGAATAAAAGGATTTGAGAAGTTTAAAATTGAATTTTAGGCATGCACACCTTTTTCATAATGAAAACCGAAGTGGCTGGGGACAACAATGATGACACTTGTGTTCAAGTCGGGGAGCCCTATTGAGAATCTTGAATAAGTTTCTCACCCATTTTGTTTTCTTCCGGGTTGTCTCCGAGAGGGAAATGAGGCGGATCTTGAGGCGCGAGTGTAGGAATCAGAGGTCACAGTGGGAGCGTGAAGACTAGTCTAGCCTTGTTAAAGTCATGTTTTGCGTTAGTTAAACTTGCTTGATGTGTTTAGTATCTTAAGGTGTCCTTATATTTTTAAGGACATCACTTATGTTCTGATTATGATATGATACTATAAGTTGTGTTGTGACTACTCTATGGTTTATTTATGATTGCTATGATGATGCGTATTTGGCTGTTATGTCTTACGTATAATAGTCGGTATCTATGCACGCGGCTCGCATTTTAAGTTTTGAGTTCAAAAGAAAAATTTAGTCATATTTTCCTTACTCGTATTTTGAAAGATAAGTCAAGTTCTGAAATAAAGGCGTAACAACTAATAACTAACCGAAATGCGACTCGAGCATATTAGGTTAAAAGTTAGGGTGTTACACCAGGTATTTCTTTGAATATTTTAAAGAAACTTGAGTGTAGATTAGTTTGAATTGCCAACCTAAACACAAACCTTTGTATCCTTGATCCAATAATGATCGGTGAGTTTAGCTTGGAGAGGCTAGTCAAAGACTACTTGCAATGCGATAGTAAAGTTGTTTTACTAGCCATGGTTTAGCTTGGAAAGACTGGTCAAAGACTATTCGGTTAGCTTGGAGAGACTAGTCAAAGACTACTGGTTCAACTTGAAAAGGATGGTGAATAACTATCTTTGTGACAGGAGGGGTTGTCTATTGTCAAGTGTAACACCCTAATAATTAACTGAATACACCTAGGTTGTATCTAATTAATTACTAGACTTTACTCTTTGCTTCGATTCTTTCATCATACTTTGAAAATACTTAGTGAAATTACGAGCCATTTTTTTTAAAACATAATTGAAAACGTGAGCTTGGCCTAACGTAAACGATTTAGTAGAATTTAAAAGACACATAGGAATTTATAAACATCACATCATAATATATTGGCTCCATCATATAGCATCCATAAGCACACCATAATACATATACATAATAACCTCACTCATACATTCCCGTCTTAAACAAATACATCAAACTAGAATACATAAGACAACATATGCACTTAAAGTAAACAACCTTAAAAGCCGAGGAGAGCTATCCTAAAACTAGGGTGTATGATCACGCTCAAATCTATTAAGAACTCTCTATGGCCACTGCACCTTAAATGGTGGAATATATCCTATCTACTGACGAATTCCTTTAGGAAGGAACATACGAGATGTACTGCGAGGACGCATAGATGGCCTTCGTGCCAATCTTGGCTGCACCACACTTCCTCACTACCCTCTCATACGTGAGGGAGTAGGAGAGAACTTTCAAATATACATGAGTAGGGGTATCCTCTAATGAATCCATCTCAGAATACCTCGTTTAAGGGACATAATGGAATACCATGTACAGTAGAGATGAGGCGGAGTAAGAACGTAGCATCCTTTCATCATGTGGATGGGCGTGCTCAAAACCATCTCGTCACCATACGAGAGACGGGAAAAACGATAACTAGGAACTGGTTGTGCAAATAGACGTCCTATGAAAACAAAAACACGAACCATGCACCTCCCTCCAAAGTGATATGAAGATGCTCCTTTTAGTGAAATTCCCATGTGGGGTATCAACATATAGGACGAATGTCGCCATCGGTCTAAAGACAATGACGGAAATAAAGAAAGGGAGTGAGAATCTTGCTAAAGAATTCTCAGGAGGTATCTCCTTCTATAGTGTCATCATCAAAGTCACCAGGAACCTCGAGGTTATTATAAAATAGTGAGCATGTTAAGATTCATTATTGAGTTTGGAAAAATACTTTACCAAGGTTCGTCAATTTTTAAATCATGCGTCTTATAATGCATCATAAACTTAGCATGTCATATTTATAATGAACTTTTCCTTTTATCAACATATCATATTCCTCATCATCATATCATAATAACATGCATAAAGAACATCATATTTCATTTCTTTAATGCTTTAGGTGACTTAAAATCTTATCATCATCATTATTTTCCTTGGGGCCGCCTATACTCCACTCATTTGGGAGTAATCTAGGTTATGAGCTCATACCTTACTAGTCGTCACTAGCATATACTTATCCCTTTTGATAAGCTAAAATCCCAACTCTACCCTTTTGAGAGAACGGGTTAGGGCAAGAATCACCTTTTCACCACCTATAGTCTGATGGGTCCAAAGGATCATTTTCTTATAAGTTTAAGTTACCATTAAGTCTTTGTGTGTTATATCATAATACAATTCTCAATTCATAATCATCATAACATTTTCTTATTTATAGTTTTACTCTGAATAATATATACCAACTAATCATGCATCTAGGAGATTCCCAAGAAGAGATGGGTCACAAATGGACACGCTTAAGTACCAAATCTTTCCTAGCCAGAACCTTTCCAAATCACGCTTTTACAGGAGTACACTTTCTTCCAAACAAGAGTAATTTTTAAATAATAAAGAATATTTCTTTATTGCATGCATAAGCATTCTCATTGTTTGCAACAGGAACTTAACATGCAAGCCAGGGGATCATTCAATGATGTCAAATACTTAATAAGCATCAAATCACTACATATATTTATTACTTTGAACATCAAAGAGGCAACATTATAAATCCTTACCGAAACTCTAGAATCGAGTAACCTCAATTATCAAACTACTCAATTATGCATCTAAGGGATTCATTACCATCATTACCATTAATTATAAGCCTTAAGAACATTATTAGACTATATGGGGCAACATAGGCAGGAAGTTG
The DNA here is from genome assembly GCA_030441495.1 of Dalbergia oliveri. Classification (NCBI taxonomy): domain Eukaryota; kingdom Viridiplantae; phylum Streptophyta; class Magnoliopsida; order Fabales; family Fabaceae; genus Dalbergia; species Dalbergia oliveri. The sequence continues at coordinate 22,951,165 of JAMLFY010000003.1, forward strand.
TTCTTAAGGTTTTACGATGTGCTAGAAATTGCATTTTTAATCCTTCTCGTTACCAGCTTTCCCTATGATATTAAAATTAATTACTAAACCAATTATGAGTCATTCTCCCTTATCTAAACATAATAAAAGTTGGTTTTTTTTTTTACTGAAAGGTTCTACAGTAATGCATAAAATCACATTTCAAGTATACATAAAGTACTAGTTTCCCCTATAATTTTTTCAAAGCTTCAAAACTCCTTTAGCAACTAATTCTTTTTATTAAACTTTAAAGAAATTATAGGACTTTAGGCCTACCTTAATTCATGAGGCCGATTTATATATTGAAAGAATGTTCATGATTAGAATTTTCACTTAAGATAAAAGGAGCAAGTCTTGAGCTTTAGAGATTTAGGTGATAACTAGAATCATAAACATGCTATGCAACCTCATTTTAATCTTGTCTTTATAAGGTCATAACTTGGAAATATAAACATGATATGTAAGACTTGAAATTTAAACATGATATGCAGGTCCATATTATTATATTCAAGAATTAAGGTGATTTGCTTAAAATATAAATATGATTATGCAGACTTGGAAATTTAAACATGATGCAAGAGCTTGAAATAAATAAGAAAACAGCGTAGTCCACATTGGACCAGGAAGAGAGAAGAAAATCCTTATTACATCTTATTAAGCTCCAAACTCAAGACTTCTTAAAGAATGAATTCTTTGACTCCAATAATCTTAAGGAAATTGAAAGTGAGCTTTAGAGTTTTATTACCATGGTTCCAAGAACCTTATTTCTTTGCTTAAGAAAAATCTTGAAACATAACTTGTTGGTCTTCGTGACTAGATGAGGCTTAGGCAAACCTATCATCACTTGACCGAAATATGCATCCTTAGTATGCTACCATTTTCCAACTTTGCTTGTGATATTTGGGCAAGTCTTTGAGCTCTAGGATTCTTAGGTGATGACATAATAATAAACATGCCATGCGTTGATTCTTTTAGCCATTATAAAATAAAGTGAGAGCATAAAATAAATATGAGATGCATCCTCTTTATTATCTTTGGAGATTAAGTGACAACTTGAAACATAAACATGAAATGCAAACTTGGAATTTAAACATGAGAAATGCAAGTTTATTTATTTATTCTTAAGAATTTAGTGATGACATTAAAAGTAAACATGATGTGCAAGGCATAAACTTAAACATGGATGCAAGTTCATTTTATTTCTTTACTAGAGCTCCACCAAGACTTTAGAGAAATATAAATTTAACTCAATATATATATCTTAGCAAGACAATGTGAAAAATACATCTTTCAAGTTCTAAACTCAAGATATTTATTTTTACATCATAAAAACCTCATTCTTTAAAGTTTTGCATCAAGTGGAATTTTCAAGCTTTAGAGGCCTAACTTGTGATGGATTTACAACCCATACTCAAAGTCCTCATCATCAAGCCATCATTTATTTCCTTCTTAGGCCATTTGGCCGAAACCATTAAAGAAAAATAAGGAAAGAAAAACCGAAATTATAAAGCTTTAAAAACTAGTGAAACCTTCAAGTTTTGGAGGTTTAACTTGTGAAGGCTTTGCAACCAACACTCAAGAACCTCATCATCAAACCATGGTCTCATCATAATCTAGGCTATAAGGCCGAATTAACCAAAAGAAAGAAGGAAGAAAACTAAATTGAAAAAGCCATAGAAAAGGTTCATTGATTCAACATTTTTGAGCTAGAAACATAACTTATCAGAGCATAAATGAAATTAGAAACAACACCCTACCTGATTTTATTTGAAGGAAATGAAGAGAACTTGGTTTCCTTGAGTGAAATGAAAGAAAATCTCTTTGAGAAATGGGAGAAGAAGTTTCGTCCAAGAGGAGGAAAAAAGAAAGCTTTTGGTGCTTCTAAAAACTAGAATTGTGTAAGTTATGAACAAAGGCCTCTAACACACCTTCATGCATGCCTATTTATAGAGATTTTGGGGCTCATAAATGGACAAAGGGAGGAGGAAGGCTGCGGAATTTCAAAGGGAACAAAGGGAGGAAAACATGGATTCAAGACAAGTTGTATGAATTTAGGGAATTATGTTTCATGGTGACATTTTGGCATTTTGTTTTACTACATTATTTAGCAATATTCTGATGCATTATGGCTCCATTATTTTCGACATTACAGCCCATGGAAGAGAAATTTGTGTGTTCCATGTATTATTTAGGTGTAGGTAATATCTTTGCAAATTAGAGAATTTGCAATTAAGCGCTTAGGTGAATTAGTAAGCAATTTGGTGTTTTTAAGTAATTTTAAGTTATAATCAATCTAAATAAATAATTTTGACTCTAGATTAATAATTAGAATCTAATAACCTTTAATTTGAGCCTAATATTGCTTAGGTTTCGCTATACGAATAAAAAATCTTGAAATTCGCAAAACTCCACAAAGGGACAAAATGGTAATTTTACTTATAAATTGCCCGAGACCACCCGAGCTTAACTAATGGTTAATCATAGCTTAAAAACATATTTTAAAACATTTTAGTGAGGTTCTGACTCAGTCGGCACGCAAATTTGAAGTTAAACAGTGGCAGGGCGTTTTGGTCATTTCGCGTTTGACTCAAAATTAGGATTCTTCTCCTCTATTAACACACATAATACAAACAATCCCTTATTATCATCAAAATATCCCCTTGAGGATGTGGGTTACATCCTCATTTTTGAGTAAAATAACCTCAGGGCATTTTGGTCATTTTAGACATACAGAAAATCAAGATTTGCAACTCTTAACGAATTTCCGCTAACCTTTATTGAGGATTGTTCCTCTTAATTATATGAAAAATTACCTAGGGTAATTCGGTAATTTCTAAATGATAGTAAAAATTGGGTCTTACAATAGGTGAAAGCTAGGGAAAGCTATTGGAAAGACTATCCAATTTCTTTCTCATGTTCAGAAGGTGTTAGTAAAACTCAACTTAGTTGAGAACTGGATGTAAGCAGTGCTGGCTAAACCAATATAAAAATATCTGTGCAGGAATCTTTTCTCCCTTTCTTTTTTACATTGCCGCTCCATAGTTGTCTGTTTAAATTTTCTCAAAGTCTATTTTTTTAGCTGTTTATTATTAAAGCTTACTTAATAAAGTTATTTTCTGAAACATCTAACTTTGTTTCCACTCGCACTTCAAGGTTAAAGCTTGATAGTATCTTGTTTAACTTTTCAGAAGCAAAAAGAGAAAGAAAAGCGAAGCACGATTCAACCCTCGTTCTCGTGCGCTTTCTACCTACACTATGTTATGTGCTCCTGTGTCATTTCCAGAGCACAAGAGAATAAAGAAGTTGCTCGCTTGAAATGCATGTATCAGGGAAGCTCAATGGCAGAAGATCACTAGTAGTTTATGTTGTATAAAAGTTTAAGTGAGATAGATGTGTATTAAAGCTCATAGAAGAGTTTCCTCTTGTTCTTGACATTATATTCAATAAATGTTTTGTTTCTTTGTTATATATTTTAATAGAATTATGAATTAGTTATGGTACGAATCAATCAAACTTGCTATAGATATTTAATAAAGTTTTGCTAATTTATAAGTAACAACTCCTGATGTCATGGCTTAAAGATGATGTTATATTTAGGAGGATGTTACATTATGGTATCAAGCATCCTTGTAGGACCTTGAGGAATGGACTGGCTATGCTTCCAAAGTGTATATAAGTCATGCCCTTAATCTTATCTATATGATAGGATATAGGGTTTAGATATGCATGACAGTCTAGTGGTGCTATAGTTGGTTGCTATTACACTTAGTAGGGTATTGAACCTGATCAACTCAATATATTTTGTTGGGAGTTTAGGAACCAATGGAAAACCACAGACATACTAGGAATGAGAATGCTTGAGTCGAAAGACATGATGGATACTTCTGAGATGGCTACTGCTATGAGGGAACAAGCTACAGTGGCAAATGGATGATAAAGAGATTAGACAAAAATGCTGAAGGGAATCCACAGGAAACTCTAGGGCAACAAGCATGGACATGGGATAACATAAATTTGTTGAGTTTGGGAATGTCAACCCAATGCCATTTAGAGGAGCTTTCGATCTGGAAAGGTAGAGGAGTGGATCAAAGAAATGGAGAACATTTTTCTTGTGAACTTGTACAGAAGCTCATAAAGTGGCTTTCACTACCTACATGCTAGAGGGAATGCAGAATTTTAGTGGAACGACACTAGAGGATTATTTAAGGCCACAACACAAGAGTACTTAAGGGACATCACCAACCGAAGATCTAATCCACAATAGGGACATTTTTACAACAATATAGGATTTGATGGAATTGTTTGAATTGTGTGTGGATTGCTTGTTTGATTTATAAAACTCTTTTGAAATCAATTTCAAATTAATTTTGAGGGTAAAATTCCTTTTTAAGGTATGTGTTAATGTAACACCCAAAAATTATTTAAAATTTATTTGAACTTTAATAGTCAGAATTTTAAAAATTTAACAAACGTAGCAATGATGAGGACGACCCAATGGACAAGTTGAAAACATTAGCCAGGCCATGAATAGTGATTTCAGGCTAAGGTGTAAATAGTAACTTAGAGGCCCATGGCACAATAGTTGTTAGCTCAGAACCTTTTAGAAAGCATTAATACAAATTGTTTTGAGTGATAACACAACCAAAATACACATCCTTACGTTAGCATAACATAGGTCTTGAAGTGTAAATATTTTCACTTTACATGTGCAAACATGTTTAATCTTATTTAAAGAGATTGTGACTAAATTTAAGTGAAAAATATATCATGAATGTACTTGAAGTGTAAATATTTTCACTTTACATGTACAAAATAAATGTACTGAAGAAAATCATCAAGTACAAAAAACCAAGACTCATATTTTCAAAAAGTAGCATGTGACTTTAGAAAGTATATTTCAGTAAAGATATCAATCCATCTCTGAAGCATATGTGTTATACAACCTTCAATCATCTTGATCGCAATCACAACCTCATCTACAAGCTCTTATTAAAGATTGGAAGATCAAAGAAAATTCAAGAAACTAATACTGCACTTCAAAAAGTTTGCTTCATAGTGAAACATTGCACTTTTTGAAAGAAAGGAAGGAAATTTGAAATTCAAAATTAAAGTCAAATCCAGTCAATTTGACGTGATATCTCTTCTGCCAACTTGGTCAACTAAGGAAAAGTTAAGAAATCTCGTTCAAAACGTAAAAGTAGTTTCTAAAGGTGACATAAGAAATCTCTATTTCACAACGGCTTCTGCAGCTTTGCAGACAACAAGCTACTCTTCTAGACTGCATTTCCAAGACACAAACAGATAATCAACACGTGTCCCTTGGATAAAAGATCAAGGGCACTAGTCATAAATGCAGACTATCTAATAGAGATGATGTACTTACAATAAAAATTACTTTGGCTGAATAGTGAACGCTAAAAGAATTCCTCCTCATTCTTTGTAAAGTTCATTACTACTTGTAATCAATTTCTTATTTGTAAAAAATATTCTTTCTACGTTCTTAGTAGATCATATGTTCTTTCGAGGAAGAATGATAGAAAGAAGCCATTCAAGTTTTAGGCCTGTCATTATTAATCTTAAAAAAACTCTGAGTGTTGTAACGCCTTTATTTTTCCTTTGAGTACAAATGACCAAAATGTCCCTGAGGTCATTTTTACCTGAATTAAGGATAGTCAACCAGTCCTCGAATGGGTCAACTCAATGTTTGAAGGGGATTATAATTGTAATGTTTGATATCAAGGTGAAAATCTCGTTTTGAACTTTCAGCAAAATGACCAAAATACACCTATAGCGTTTTACGCAGGTAAAGGTGCCATTTGAGCCCTGAACTTTTCCAGAAAGTTCGAAAATGATGTTTATAAGTGGTTTATGATGGTTAGTCCTGCAGAGGTCCAAGCAGTTTTAGTGCAAAATTACCATTTTGCCCTTGTAACAGTGTACAGTAAGCCTAATAATATAATTAACCAAACCTAAGCAATATTAGGCTCTAATCGAAGATTAATTAATTTCAATAATTAATCTAGAGTCAAAATAATTTATTAAGGTTAATTAGAACCTACGATTGCTTAGTTAAACTCTAATCTCATTCTTTATTCAAGATTCCTAATCATAGAATCTTGAATAGTAAATTCTCTCTCAATTCCTTAAATCAAGGAATTGTGTCTATGATTTAATTTGACTAGAAAATGGTTTTTAATTTATTAATCTAGCAAGATCCCCCCTAAATCAAGTCTTGACAACCTTAATTGACCATTACCTCACCTAAACACTTTCTTACAAACTCCTAATCAAAACCTTAATCAAAGAAACACCTAAACACATCATTAAACCACAATTAGATGAACAAAATCTCTCCTCCCCCTTGGCTAAAATGCTGGTCAAATACATACCCTCTAAATTGTGTCACATGTTGATTTTGTTGCACTCAAAGAACCATGCCTCAAGCCATGCCTTTGAATGACCAATTGTTGAAGCTATTTTCCTCCCCCAAGGCCTTGAATATCGTCGGCCTCCTCCTCCCCTTTGCAGCCCCATTGTTTCAATTTTCTATAAATACCAAGCTTTAGTGAACTTGGTTACACTTTAGAAACTTTGCCAAGTTCAAGCTTTCTTGCAATTCTCTCTTTTCTTCTCAAATTCTCTTTATCTTGTTCTTCTTCCTCCACCACCAAAGAAACCTTTCCACCACCACAAACCACAATAAATAATCTTGAACCACCACTCCCCCACCTCAAACCACCTCTCAAACACTAAACCTTTCCATTTCCAAGCTCACACTCTCAAGGAAAATTTACCTTACTTGAGTTTTCTTCTTGGCCGAATCCTCACCACCCTCAAAGAGAAGATTTTGTCTTCTCACTCCCTCAAGGAACCAAGCTTTCTTTCATCTCATTCAAGAATTCATTTGGTAGGGGTTTATTTTCAAAGTTTTGTTTGCTTTCTTTAAGAAAAGTTCTAGTTTTCTCTTGGTTTTCAAAGCTCTTCCTTTTCCTCTTTTCATTTCGGCCTTAGAGCCTTGTGATGAGAAAAACTTTTGTTTGACGATGAGGTTTCAAGATAATGGTCTTGTGATGCCATGTGAGAAACCTCTAAAGCTTGAAAACTTGGTCTTGGACCATATATGATTTCGGTATGCCCTGCGTTTTAACCTCGTTTTACGTGCCGTTGAATGGACTTCACCAAAAGGTTTTAAATGATGTTTTTAAGTAATGTTTTGTGTCAGGATAAGCCCGGTGGCCCCGGCAGTTTTAGTGAAAAATTACCGTTTTACCCCTAGCTAAGTGCATTCTGGCCCGAATGACACGATTAGCAAAACCTAAGCAATATTAGGCTCTAATTAAAGATTAATAAATTCTAATTTCTAATCTAGAGTCAAAATAATTAATCAAGATTGATTAGAACCTAAGATTGCTTAGAGAAGCTCAAAATCCTATTCTTGAATTTAAGACATTATGTCACATTTTCATGAATAGTGTTTTCTCTCCAATTCCTTAAATCATGGAATTGTGTCTATGATTTGATTTAACTAAAGTATGGTTTTAATTCTCTAATTTAGTATGACCACTCCTTAATCAAGTCTTGAACCACCTTAATTAGCCATTTTGTCACCTAAACACTTGCTTACAAATGCCTAATCAAAAGCCTAATCAAAGACACACCTAAACACATCATTAAACCACAATTAAATGAGAGATTTTCCCTCCCCCTTGGCTACATAATCTGACCAAAAATTCCCTCCCCATTCCTCACATGTTGATTTATTTTTACACACAAAAATGCCCATGCCTTGCCCATACTTTCCACCATACCTCACCATACCTCCATAAAGCAAATTCTCTCACCTCATGGAACATGAGGCCAAGCCTTCCTCCCTAAATCAGCCATAAGGTCTCATTCCCTCTATAAATACCATGCTTGGATGAGCTTGGTTGCATTTTGTTTATTTGCCAAGATTAGCTTCAAAGAGTAATCTTGAGTTCTTTCTTTTTCTCTCAAGACTCAAGAGTTCCTTTCCTTTTCTTCATCTCTTCAAGCTCACAAAGAAAACACCTCATCTTCTTTTCCTTACCTTGGCCGAAAATCATCAAGCATCAAGGAAGAAGTTGTTCTTCTCAACTTGCTTCAAGAACCAAGCTTTCCTCTTCACCACTAGGTAGGGAGTTTTCTTTCAAGTTCTTTCTTTTCCTTACATGTTCGGCCTTCAAGGCCATTGATGATGTTTCATGATAGCTTGATGATGAGAGTTCTAGATGATGACTTTGAGTTCATCACAATGAAACCTCTAAAGCTTGAAAACTTGGTTTTGGACCATAAATGATTTCAGTTTCCTTTCTTTTCCTTCTTCAAAGTTTTCAGTTCTTGTTTCCTTTTTCCCTTAATAGTTTCGGTTTCCATTTCCTTTTGTTATAAAAAGTTTGATATAAATGTTAAGTAGATCACTAAAAGTTGTTTGAAGAACTTAATAACATGTTTTCAAAAAGCTCTAAGCTTTCCCTTGCCAACCTTAAAGTTGGTCAGCCGTTCAGAATCCGCGCTAGATTGAAGCCTATGAGCAATAAAATAAAGAATATGAAGTAGTTTCCTTTATGTTTGTTTTTATGCGTGTTGAGATTTATTTCTTAGTTATGTTACAATGTTGGTTTTAAATTGTGGAAATATGATAATGATTTCAAAGAGTTTTTAGAAAGGTGTGATAAAGTGTTTTTGGAAAGGAAGGATACTTGAAAATGTGTTAGAAAGTTTAGTTTTTCGAAAAAGGGATTTTGGTAATCGATTACTGGGCTATGTAATCGATTACCAGGAAGCAATTTATGAGTTCTGGGTTTTAGTAATCGATTACCAAGATGTGTAATCGATTACCAAGGGTGTTCTCGTACAGAACCAGTTCAGACTCATGTAATCGATTACCAGTTCATGTAATCGATTACCATGATGTTCTTCTTTTCCAGAAATCAGTTTTGTCTCTGGTAATCGATTACCAGCACTTGTAATTGATTACCAGGACCTAAATGTGCCAAAAATGAGTGTTTTGATTTTAATGGGATGAACCTATGATATGGATGCTTATGTGATGTTGCCTTTTTACATGATTACTTAATGGGAATGTACATGATATGATGAAAAGAAATTATGATGAGAATGCCTATGTGTATTGAAGTCTTACTTGATTATGTACTTGAAATGTATATGACGTGATGAATGTTACTTGAAATGTTATAACGTTGCATATGAGAAAAGTATATGGTATGTTTTAAGATGACTCCATGCTCATGTTGCATAAATGATATGTTATATGATGTATTATGATCCATACAAAATATGTTAATGAGGAAATGATCCTATTATGACTTCCTGAGTTAAGGGTTGTACGGGGTGATCCAAGAAAGAGATATGTTAATGTAAAGGTTATATGCCGAGACGCATTTCTCCTGGTACGTGAGGAGAAAGTAAACCCGTGTGGGTATGGACGTGAGCCATCCTGAAGCGGACAAAGTCACTTGGTCTTAACCAGTCTGATGCATTTCCAAGAAAGAAAAGAGATATGTTAATGAGGAAATGATCCCATTATGACTTTTCGAGTTAAGGGTTGTACGGGTGATCCAAGAAAGAGATATGATTCCCCCTCTATTTTTCCCGTATAAATCTAGCGACGGCTAGTTAGGATGAGCTCATTCCTAGGCGATAGGTGATGAGAGTTTTGGTGACCATGATAAATCGGGGCGGCATGTTGGGTGGATTTTGGTGACCATGATGAGGGTGGAATAATGGAAAAAAGTTATGAAAGGAACTCACAAATTCAATTATGATAAAGTAAAAGATGTACATGCATACGTTTTGTTGATGTTTCATTGATACTTTGATTAAGTAATATGTGCTATCTATGTATACTGTCATGCTCAAGTATTGCCATGCACACATAGAATATATGTTGCATTCATGTCATTAAGACTCATGTTAAAAGACACCCACTTCGGATAAAAAGAACTTGAGAAATGTAAAATTGAATCTTATGCATGCACACCCTTTCATAATAAGACCGAAGTGGCTGGGGCGCGACGATGACACTTGTGTTAGAGTCGGGAAGCCTCCTGAGAATCTTATATAGATTTCTCATCCCTTTTCCTTTCTTCCGTGTCGTCTCCAGAGGCGAGTGATGCGGATGTTCGTGATCCTTTGTGAGGCGCAAGTTTAGGAACCATGCTACCCACCGGATTAGAGGTCAAGGCGGAAGTGCGAAGATTAGTCTAGAAAAGTTATAGTAATGTCTAGCGTTGGGTTCATGTATGTTCATCTTTTGTTATGTTTAGTATCTTGAGATGTCCTCATGTTCGAAGGGCATCGTCGTTATGATGTGACTATGATATGTTAATATAAATTATGTTGTGACTATTCCATGACTTGTTTCTATATGCTATGATAATGTGTATATGTTTGGCTATATCATGTGTGTATTAATCGTTATGTATGCGCACGCGCGGCTCGCATTTTAAGTCCTAAGTTCAAAAAGAAAAAATTTAGCCATATTTTATAACCCGTATTTTTAAATAATGATAAGTCAAGTTCTGAAACAAAAGGCGTAACGTCTAATAACTAGCCAAATGCGACTCGAGCGTGTGAGGTGAAAGTTAGGGTGTTACAATTCTCTTTCCTTTTCCCTTCTATGATTTCGGTTTTCACTTCCTTTGTTTGAACAAAGTTTGATAAAAATGTTAAGTAGCTCACTAAAGGTTTTGTTTAAGAAAATTAATCATAAGTTTTCAAAAAGCTCTAAGCTTACCCTTGCCAACCTTAAAGTTAGTCGGTTCTAGAGTTTACTCTAAATTGAAGCTCATGAGTAATAAAATAAAGAATATGAGTAGTTCTTTTTATGTTTGTTTTGATAAGTGTTGATGTTTATCTCTTAGTCCATTTTCTTGAGCTTGATGATAATGTTCAAACCATAAGACTTCTTTGAAGACTTGGTGCCAAGAACTCTAAAGCTCACTTTATATTGTTAGATACATGTAAGGTTAAGGCTATTGATGTTCCTTTAAAGTCTTGCTTGAGCTCTAGTTAAGATAAAATAAGTTGCATCCATATTTAAGTTTCTGCCTTGCATATCATGTTTACTTTTGATGCCATCACTAAGCTCTCAAGAATAAATAAATGAACTTGCATTTCATGTTTAAATTTCCAAGCTTGCACTTCATGTTTATATTTCAAGTTATCACTTAATCTTTAAAATAATAATGGGGTTGCATCTCATATTTATTTTATGCTCTCACTTTACTTTATCATGAAGAGTAAAATAAAGTGCATAGTATGTTTATGTTTATGTCATCACCTAAATACTCTAGAGCTCAAAGACTTGCCCAAATATCACAAGTAAAGTTTTAGAAAATGGAAGCTTTCCATGAGTGCCATTTCGGCCTTGTGATGATGATGATGGACCTAATATAAGTTCATCTAATCATAAGTGCCAATAGCCTATGTCTTGGAATTTTTCTAATCTTAGGTGAACTTAGAAAGCATTATGAACATGATTCTATGTTTTAAATCCTTTTTATGGGCAAAATAAATTAGCTACTACCCTTACTCATGTTTACATGATTTTAATGAGATAAATTAGTTTCTAAAAGAGTTTTGAGTTCCTAAAATTATTCCAAGAGAAAACTAGCAACTTATATGCACTTAAAATATGAATTTATGTGATTATGTGTGATATACATTTCGGTTTCTGCCTTGTTCCTTTGGACACTGTATTAATTCTATTTTATGGAGTTAAAATGTATAAAATTATCTTTGAGTGAAACAAGGACCGATTTAGGGAAGTTAGAAAAGAATAAGTAACTAGAAAGGACTTAAAATGAGAATTCTAGAACACTTAGACACAAGAAATGTAAATTCTATTTGAGCATAATTGAACTTAAGGAAAATGGTTTATAATTAGTGGATATGTGTAGGAATCCCTAATAATTGGTTTAGGAATTGAATATAGAGCCTTAGGCAAAGACCGAACTTAGAAAAGGTCAAAAAAGAGAATATAACCCTATAATCAAACTATACTATCCTGCTTAATTTATGCAATGCTGTTTGGAAGAGTTAGTGAGCATAAATATTAGAGAGAATTACAAGTAGCGATCCCCTAGGCATATCAAAGATCTATAATGGGCATTAGGATAACTAAAACACAAGTTTAAGACCCGTAAGAGCCAAAGCATAAGATAATATAAGATAGGAGGCATAACGCAAGTAAGTGATCAAGTGAACATATATTTATGTTATGTTGAGAGCATGCGATAGTATTCATGATATGTGTATGAGAATATGTGAATTTATGACGTGATTGTTATGATAATGTGGCATGTTGTGATTGAGATGCATAAGGATATAAGATGATGATGAAGTGGAGGAATATGCTTATATGACTTTAAAAGATTTGCTTAATTGAGATATTGCATGAAAAAATATGTGTTTGGTGAGTTATGTGGCATGACTCAAATTTGAGGAAATTCATTGTACCGTTATCCTGCGAATTTCTGTCAAATTTGAGAGACTTAAGAAAGTTTTTGAAAGTGAGATTTTAAAGGTGACATGCCGAGACGCATTTCTCCTACGGTGAGGAGAAAGTAAACCTGTGGAGGGTATAGTCGTGGAGCCATACCAAAGCGGATAATGTCGAGATTATTATGATTGTGATTATGTTACGCTTATCAAGATGATAAGTAAGAACTAGTGACGACTAGTTGAGATATGAGCTCATAGCCTGGCTTTTTAGGGTGGCGATGATACTAGGTTTGATACCTTTATGTCACAAGTTTAAGAAAGAGAAAGGTTGTTCATGAGAAACTATATGCCACTTATTTAATGATAAATTACTGATGACATGTTTTATTGGTTTGTTTGCATAAAGTATTGGCATGCATTCATGTTTCGCTATAAAGCATACATGCATTAAGATTCATCCTAAAAGACACGGACCTTGGATAATTACCTTTGTAAAACCTCATAATAGACCTTTGCATGTTAAATCTTTTCATAATAAACCCAAAGTTTCTAGGGACGTAAACGATGACATTAGGATAGGAGGATTCCATACGGAGATTCTTTAGTAAGATTCTCACCCCTTTTTTCTCTTCCCGTTATGTCTTCAGATCTCGATGGCGACGTTCGTGGTCTTCATTGACATGCCGATCTGGGAGGTGCACTTTGACCCAAGCATCATCGTATCATTTCGAGGTCGATGTGCTGTCCATATTTTGCGTACATGGGACGCCATTCCGCATCCGTTTCCAGCTTTCACTTCACTCCTACCTCACCATATGGCGATAACCTGATCTTTGAGAGGACTTGACCCCGCGACGAAGACTCATCGTGCCTGCCCTTCGACTTCAACGGTGCGTGACTTCCCCGAGTATGTTCCTCGCTCGAGGTGTTCCGAAATCGACCCATCGGAGGACTCCCCCACCCACATCTATTCGGAGGAATCCCCACGGCCCCCATGGACATCGGGAGAGGCGTGAGGACACAGTAACACGTGGAGGCTAGCCTCACCAGAGATACGCCCATGTCGAGGAGGTCATCCTCCCCCTTCCACTTGCACGCACCCAAGGAGCTTGCCCAGTTCATTAGGTACGTACCTTCCAGGGATGAGGACAGTGTCACCAGTAGGTTTCGAGGAGGGGTAGCTATAGCTGGGGTTTGATCTTTTAGGCTCCCGTATACTTGTTGTTTATGTTTACTTTTCGTTTATGTATTTTCTTGTTCTATGTATTGCAAGCTCTGCCCACTTTATATGGGTATGACTTTATTTAGTCTTTATTTCATTGATGTATTAGAAACATGTGTTCAACTATATTATCTAATATTATGATATTTGCTTCTATGGATGAATGCGTCCTTTATTGCTTTTAAATTGTGTGTTTAAGTTCTTTCCTGTTTTACGATGTGGTCACGGTTGTATGCGATGGCTCACGTTTTGTTTTACATGTTTTCTAAAAAACATTTACCCATATTTTCTAACCCCAACTTTTACTGTCATTTAGAATTACCGAATTACCCTAGGTAATTCTTATATAAATTCAAGACCAAACAATCCTCAATAGAGGAATATAACATTAGAAAAGAGGTTATGAGCGATTCCTGCAAGAGTCACAAGCCCCAATTTCTGTACGTGTAAAATGACCAAAATGCCCCTGAGGTTATTTTACTCAAAATGAGGATCGTGGGCCCCGTCCTCAAGGGGATTTTTGAGGATAATAGGGATTGTTTGTGTTATGTGTGTTAATAGAGGAGAAGAATCCTAATTTTGAGCTCAACGCGAAATGACCAAAACGCCCCGCGTTTTAATTCGAATTTGCGTGCCGACTAAGCCCGAACCTCACTAAAATGTTTTAAAACATGTTTTTAAGCTATGATTAACCATTAGTTAAGCTCGGGTGGTCTCGGGCAATTTTTAAGTAAAATTACCATTTTGTCCCTCTTTGTGAGTTTTGCGAATTTTGAGATTTTTGATTCGTATAGCGAAACCTAAGCAATATTAGGCTCAAATTAAAGGTTATTAGATTCTAATTATTAATCTAGAGTCAAAATTATTTATTTAGATTGATTAGAACTTAAAATTGCTTAAAAACACTCAAATTGCTTACTAATTCACCTAAGCCCTTAATTGTAAATTCTCTAATTTGCAAAGATACCTACCTACACCTACATAATACATGGAACACACAAATTTTATCCTCCTTGGGCTGTAATGCACGAAATTTTGGTCCATAATGCATCAGAAAATTTGTCAAAGAATGCACAAAAGCCAAGGTATGAAAACAAGGAACCATGAAAACATGATTCCATGTTTTAAGCCACCAAACAAGATGATTTTTCCTTCTTGTTTCCTCCTCAAATTTAGTTAGATTTTCCTCCTCCTCTTGTCCATACATGAGCTTGAATTCTTCTATAAATAGGCATGCTTAGAAGTCATTAGAGACTTGCTCAAAAATTTCACAACTTCAAGTTTTTCCTAAGCTCAAAAACTTTATTTCTTCCTTCCCCCTTGGCCGAAATTCTTTCTTCAACCTTTCAAGGATATTTTGTTTCATTTCACTTCAAGAAACCAAGTTCTCTTCTTTTCCTTCAAATAAAATTAGGTAGGGTGTTGTTTCTAAGTTCATTTTATGCTATGACAAGTTATGTTTCTAGCTCAAAAATGTTGAATCAATGAACATTTTCTATGGCTTTTTCAATTCAATTTTCTTCCTTCTTTCTTTTGAGTAATTCGGCCTTATGGCTTAGATTATGATGAGACCATGGTTTGATGATGAGGTTCTTGAGTGTTGGTTGCAAAGCCTTCACAAGTTAGACCTCTAAAACTTGAAGGTTCCACTAATTTGTAAAGCTTTATAATTTCAGTTTTTCTTTCCTTATTCTTTCTTCCATGGTTTCGGCCAAATAGCCTAAGAAGGAATGAAATGATGGCTTGATGATGAGAACCTTGAGTATGGGTTGTAAATCCATCACAAGTTAGACCTCTAAAGCTTGAAAATTCCACTTGATGCAAAACTTTAAAGAATGATGTTTTTATGATGTAAAAATAAAGATGTATTTTTCACTTTGTCTTGCTAAGATATATTGGGTTGAATTTATATTTCTCTAAAGTCTTGGAGGAGCTCTAGTAAAGAAATAAAATGAACTTGCATCCATGTTTAAGTTTATGCCTTGCATAACCATGTTTACTTTCTATGTCATCACTAAATTCTCAAGAATGAATAAATGAACTTGCATATTTATGTTTAAATTTCCAAGCTTGCATTTCATGTTTATGTTTCAAGTTGTCACTTAATCTTCAAAGATAATAAAGAGGATGCATCTCATATTTATTTTATGCTCTCACTTTATTTTATAATGACTAAAAGAATGAATGCATGACATGTTTATTATTATGTTATCACCTAAGAATTTTAGAGCTCAAAGACTTGCCCAAGTATCACAAGCAAAGTTGGAAAATGGTAGTATCCTAAGGATGCATATTTCCTTAAGATTATTGGAGTCAAAGAATTTATTCTTTAAGAAGTCTTGAGTTTGAGCTTAATAAGAATTCTCTTCTCCCTTCACCGGTCCAGCTCTGCCCTCCGTTTCTTATTTTCTTTTATTAAGATTTTCTTCTCCCTCCACTAGTCCGTGTGGACTATCACCGCTGAGTTCTTGCATCATGTTTATGTTTCCAAGTTATCACCTTATAAAGACAAGATTAAAATGGGTTGCATAGCATGTTTATAATTATAGCTATCACTAAATCTCTAAAGCTCAAGACTTGCTCCTTTTATCTTAAGAGAAAATTCTAATCATGAACATTCTTTCAATATATAAATCGGCCTCATGATTATGGAGGCTTAAAGTCTTATAATTTCTTTAAAGTTTAACAAAAAGAATTAGTTACTAAAGGAGTTTTGAAGCTTTGCAAAAATTATAGGAAACTAGTACTTTATGTATACTTGAAATGTGGTTTTATGCAATTATATGAGGTTCATGATTCGACTACCTATCTGAGTTAGTACTACTATATGATGATGGTTTAATATGTTCAAAGTTGTGATGATTATGATTTATTGCTAAGAAAATGATTCTATGCATGTTAGAAATAAAACTAGCTTCCCAGTAAAAGCAAGATTTCTAGAACTCTAGAGAATGAAATTTGTGCGTTCTCTCAGAAACCTTTAGCAGCCCTAAGAACCAAGTACTATTGTGTTTATATAAGGGAGAATGGTTCATAATTGGTTTAGTAATTGATTTTAGCACCATAAGGAAAGCCGATAACAAGAAAGGGTTAAAGATGCAACTTCTAGCACACTGTAAAGCCTTAAATATAACCTACTGCCTATGCTGTCCCATGTGGTTTAATAATGTACTTGAAGGTTATAATTAAGGGTAATAATGATAATGAATCCCTTAAATGCATAAGAAAGTAAGATAATGATTGAGGTTACCTGATTCTAAAGTTGCGGTTGTTTAAGGAGCTTTTCGGTGAGAAATTATGATAATGCCTCTTTGATGTTTGAAATGACAAGTCTATGTAGTAATTTGATGCTTATTAAGTATTTGATTTAATTGAATAACTTCATGGTTTGCATGTTATAGTTGCTGTTGCAAACAATGAGAATTTTTATGCATCCTGATGATTATGAATTGAGAGTTGTATTATGATATAACATGCAAAGACTTAATGGTGACTTAAAATATATGAGAAAATGACCCTTTGGACCCATCAGACTATAGGTGGTGAAAAGGTGATCCTAAGAAAATGATCTTTGGGCCATCAAACATAGGCGGTGAAAAGGTGATTCTTGCCCCTAGTTGTTTCTCAAAAGGGTAGAGACGGAATTTTACTTATCAAAAGGGATAAGTATGTGCTGGTGACGACTAGCAAGGTATGAGCTCATAACCTAGATTACTCCCAAAAGGGTGGAGTATAGGGTGGCCCCCAAGGAAAATAATGATGATGATGAGATCTTAAGTCACCTATGGCACTAAAGTAATGAAATATGTACACCATGTTCTATGCATAGCACTCATAATGTGATGATGAGAGATATGATGTTTTTATATGCATAGCATTTATGATGTGATGATGAGGTATATGATGATGTTCTATGCATAGTCTTTATGATGTGATGATGAGATATACGATAGATGGAAGTTATTAGGGCATGACATGCTAATGCATTGTAAGACGCATGATTAAAATAGACGGACCTCGGTAAAGTATATTTCTGAACTTAATAAATGAAACTTAGCATGCTCACATTTTCATAATGAAACCTAGGTTCCTGGGGATAATGATGATGACATGATGCATATGAGGTGAGTACCCTCCTGAGATTCTTTTATAAGTTTCTCATTCCCTCTTTCTTTCTTTCCATCTCGTCTTCAGAAAGTGATGGTAATGTTCGTGATTCCCGTTGATGCTCTCACCTGGTAGATGCACGTGATCTTGTGAACCAGCTTATTATCCTTGAGGAACGTATTGCTAGACCTTGAGTGAACTGGATATTTATTCCTATCTCTGAAGTGTTATAAATAGGTGCCGTTAATAGATGTTTGTCCATCTATATATTATTTATGTTTTGTTCGATTGCCTACATCTAGCTTAACTCTGTTGGTAGACAAAATATCTATGTGAAATGTAATTATGGATGTCATATGATGGAGCCAATATGATGTGTTCTTCATGATATGTCTTTCATTTTCTACTTTATCCATTATCGTTCACGTTATGCACGGCTCATGTTTTCAATTATGTTTAAAAAAAAAATGGCTCGTAATTTCACTAAGTATTTTCAAAGCATGATTAAGGAACTGAAGCAAAGAGTAAAGTCTAGTAATTAATCAGATACGACCTAGGCGTATTGGGTTAATTATTAGGTTGTTACATTTTCTGCTAAGTATTTTGATAAAAGGAATTTAAAAGAAGTAATAACTAATAATTAATCTTAATACGTCCTAGGCGTGTTGGGTTAAATATTAGGGTGTTACAAGTGTTAGTTTGTTTCAATGATAAACCTAAACACAAAACTTTGTAACCCTGATCCATTAGTGATCGCTAGTTAGCTTGGAGAGGCTAGTCAAAGACTACTTATAATGTGATAGTAGGAATGATCTACTAGTCATGGGTTTAGCTTGGAAAGGCTAGTCAGGAACTACTTGTAACATGGTAGTGGGACTGAACTATTGATCATGGTTTACCTTGGAGAGGCTAGTTAAAAACTACTCAATTATGATAGTAGAGTGTACTTGGTGTCACGGTTTACCTTGGAGAGGCTGGTTAAAGACTACTTAGGTTGTGACAGAGTGTACTTGCTGGTCAAGGTAAGAGCTTAGGAAGGTTACTCAAAGACTATCCAACTTTCTCAGTTGAGAAAGGTTTTAGTAGAACTCAAAAATGGTTGAGAACTAGATGTAACAGGTTGGCCAAACAAATATAAAAATACATGTGTCTTCTTCTCCCTTTTCTCTATTTTATTTTTCGCCTGTTTGCGTTATATTGTTTTTTGATAAATAGCTTAAACGCATTTTTATTATACTTGTCATCATTCAAAAAGTTAATTTCTGACTTCACTAACACCATTGCCATTATACTTCAAGTTCTATATTTGATAGTTTTTGTTTAAGTTTTTCTTCTAGAAAAAAGGAAAGAAAAGGTGAAGCACAATTTAACCCCTCTTTCTCGTTTGCTTTCCTACCTACAAGTGGCATCAGAGCTTAGGCTTCTAAGAGGTTGGGCATTTTAATGATTGTAAAGGACAAAGATCTTGAGGAGTTATGGCACAGAACATTCACATAGCAGAAAGACATTCTATCAACAAACCACCTTTCTTTGATGGTGGGGACTATGCATATTGGAGAGATCATATAAAGTTGTTCATAAAGTTCACAAGTCTTGACTTGTGAGAGATCATCCAAGAAGGACAATATGTTCCTTCGAAAAGAAATAGAAGCTGATGATGCACCGTCAACCTCAAGCAAAGTCCCAGGAGTAGGTGGACAGAGAAACAAAAAGCCAGAGTTTAGTTGAACTCAAAAGCTAAGTACCTACTCACATGTGTCCTGAGAGAAGTTGAATATGATAAAATTATTGCTTGTGACACGGCCAAGGAGATATGGACAGACTACACATGCTACATAAGGGAACTGATCAAGTCAAAGAAACAAAGATCAATATGTTAGTCCATCAATACGAAATGTTTAAGATGAATGAACAAGAAAGTATTGATGACATGATAACAAGGTTTATGCATATCATAAACTAACTAAAAGGTCTAGGCAAAAGATATTCTAACTTGAAAATGGTTAGAAAAATCTTAAGAAACCTCCCTACTAAATGATTGCCTAAGGTCACAGCCATTCCTGAAGCCAAAGACCTTCAAACTCTTGGCTTGGACGCACTCATTGGGTTAGTCAAAACCCATAAAGTTGTGTTCTCTGAAATGCATGGTGAATCCATAAAGAAGAGCAAGTCCATGGCTTTCAAGTAATCTCATCAAAAGTAGAATAAAGATAAAGCAACGAACGTTACTGAAAACTCTAATGAAAAGGAAGAATCTGATGAAGAGTCTAAGGATGAGGATGGATACGAGGTCTCCATGCTGGTGAGGAAAATGTCCAAATCCTAGATAGGCAAAGTAAAGAGGAAAAGAGACATCAATCTCAAGAAGGACAAGAAAGGTAAGGGAAAGCACAATAACGTTACTTGCTACAACTATGGTGAGAAAGGACACTTTAAACCTAATTGTCCCAAGCTCAAAGAATAACAGAATAAGTTTTACTCTAAGAAAAGAGGAATACAAGCTACCAAAAGTGACACAGAAGAAGAAAATGAAGGAATAAAAAGCCATGAAGAGCTGGAAGATATTGCAAACCTATGCTTCGTGGCTAGCTATGCTTCAGAAGAAAAACCGAAGGTAAACAACTCTAACCATGATCTTTCCCATGATAAATTATTATCTTTATATGATGAATTGCTCGAGAATTCTCAAACTCTCTATCTCATTATCTCAACCTAAAAAGAGAGCATTAGAAAACGTTTTAGAACTTGAAATGGTCTGATCAAATGCCGAAAATCTAAGGCTTGAGAAGGAAAAAATAAAAGGAGAAAACAAAGTTTTAAATATCAAGTTCAATGCCTTAGAAGCTGAAGGTTCTAAGAAAAATGAGAAAACTCATAAAGTTCTTTCTGAACTAGAGAAAACTTTAAAGCTTCTCAAATGACCATGAAAAGATGGTAAATGGTTGAAGGAGTCTTGAACTAATGCTTGGAAGTCAGAGGCCATATTTTCAAAAGACAAGATTAGGATATGAGGATAAGATGGATGAGAAGGGAAAGGTAACTCAATCAAAGAAAATAAAGGACAAAGTTTCTTATACTTTTTGTCATAAGAAGGGATACCCACCTAATAAGTTTCTTATGAGGAAGAAATCTATTAAAAAGGTTGGAAACCTCCTCCTTGAAAATCTAACATAAAAAGACCCAAGAAAGTCTAAATACTTAAATTAAAAATTATTTTTGTAGAGGTGTGCCTGAGAATGAACATGATCAGGACAACAAGTGATACATGGACAATAGCTGCTAGCATGTGTCTGGATCCAAAAGGTGGTTTAAAAATCTGAAGCCAAAGAACTCTTGATCAGTTAAGTTTGCTGATGGAAATAAGGCCAAGGTCACTAGCATAAGAAATGTTGGTAAGGATGATTCTCACCAAATTTTTTATGTTTTATTGGTTGATGGTCTGGCTCATAATTTATTGAGTATCAGCCAATTTTGTGACCAAGGCTTTAATGTTTTATTCAATGCTCATACATGCAAAATAGTATATCCCTCTTCTAGACAAGTCATCTTATCCTGGAGGAGGCATGATAACACTTATGTGTTATTCTTGGATAACCTTCTAGATCAAGATGTAAAATGTCTTGCATCCTTCATGGATGATAAATGGCTGTGGCATAAGAAGCTTGGACATGCTCACATGAAACTTATTTCTAAACTATCTTAAAAAGAGTTTGTTAAAGGTTTGCCAAAGATCATATTTGACAAGGACTCTACTTGTAATTTCTATGAAAAAATGAAGCAGACCAAAGCTTCTTTCCACAACAAAAATGTGGTTTCAACCACTAAGTCACTTGAGCTTTTACATATGGATCTCTTTGGACTAACTAAGACTGCAAGTCTTGCCAAGAAGAGATATTGCCTTGTTATAGTGGATGATTTCTCAAGATTTACATGGGTAATCTTCTTAGCTTTTAAGGTTGAGGTGTAGGTATAGAAGTGCATGAGAAGGAGGGGTTGAATTGTGCTTTACTTCTTTCACATCCGAAACATTTAAAGAGATATTATCAAGCATTAAGATTGAAGTGTAGCAGAAAGCATATTAGCTATTTCAAAAAGTAGATTTCTGAAATAAAGAAAGAGTAACAGGAATACCAAAATGATATATCAGCAAATATTAAATTATACAACATAACAAAGAAAGTAAAGGAGATTAGGGATAAGAAAAGTGACTCAAGTATTTTTATACTAGTTTCGAAAACTTGCCTACATCTAGTACTCAACGCAAGTTGAGATTCCACTAAACATCTTTTTTAAACTAGAGAAAGAAAATGGATAGTCTTTACATTAGCCTTCCCAAGCTTTTACTTATGACTAGTGGACTACCTCTCCTGTCACAAGTTGAGTAATTATTCACTAGCCTCTCCAAACTACCTTGTGTCAAGTAGACAACCCCTAATGTCATGTTCAAACAAGTTATTCACCAATCTCTCCAAGTTGAAGCGAGAGTCTTTCCCCATCTTCTCTAAGCTGAACCCGACCAGGAGACAACCTCTACTCACATTGAAAGTAGTTATTCACTAGCCTCTCCAAGCTAAATTGAGTAGTCTTTCCTCAACCTCTCCAAGCTGAACTCATGACTAGTAGACAACCTCTACTATCATGTTGAAAGTAGTTATTCACCCCTCTCCAAGCTTGAACTGAATAGTATTTCTCTAGCCTCTCCAAGTTGAACCAAGAGCAACAAGAGCACCTTACTATCACATTGCAAGTAGTTTTGTATTAGCCTCTCCAAGCTATCTAACACACTATCGGATCAAGGATACAAAGGTTTGTGTTTGGGTTGCCACTCAAACTAACCTACACTCAAGTTTCCTTAAAATATACTTGAATGACCTAGGATAACTTGAATGACTTCTTTCCCACAACTCATCCTAGGAAGTACATATAACTATTCAAGAATGTGGAAAGAAGATTTTTACAAGCAAGGAAACCGATTACATGATAATATGATGAACCTTGCTAGACATGAAGAGAGATTTACATAGAGTTTCCTCTCTTGTACAGCCTCTATCATTTTTATGTTGAAACATAACATCTCTATTTAAGATGGTCTTCCATTGTGACTGTTCCCTTGATCAGATCTCCAAGTGATACATGTTGATCATCCATTTATGTCTTGGAAAAGCAATCTGAGAAGAGTAGCCCTGCGTTTCAGAGCTTTTGCAGAAGCTTGTGAGATATGAGATTTCTTATGTTACTTCAGAAACTATTCTTACTTTCTAAATGTGGTTTCTGAACTCTTTCTTCTAGAAGCTGAGGTTGTTGACCAAATTGGTAGAAAAGATGACTCGCGGTTTTGAAATTGGATTTGACTTTAAATTTGAATTTCAAAAATTCAAATTTACCTCCTTTTTCAGTAACGTTCACCACTCCATAATGAAGTGATCTTTCTGAAGTGTGGAATCGTTCCTTGATGATTCTTTGGTCTTCTTGTCTTCAATCCAATTTTTATGAAGATAAAAGATTTGCAATCATGATGATTGAAGATTGTGCAACATGTTATTCTAGAGCTTTCTTGATATCTTCGTGTTAAGCATACTTTTTGATGTCCAACGCTACTTTGAAGACTCGTGCCTTAGTTTCTTGCTCTTAATATGATATCATTTGATCCGTAGGCATGTACACATATAATGTTGACTTTCTTTTAGGTTCAATCTTGTCATATGAGATAAATCATGTTTACACATGCTAAGTGAAATTATTCTTGCTTTAAGTCTATATTATGCAAACCAGAAATACCTGTGTACTTTGTCAAGAAACTCAAGGCAGACATTAGTCATTCTTCAAAATATTTTCTATGAATTGGTTTTGTTGTCACTCAAAACATATTGCATTATAGCTTTTTGAAGGGTTCGGGAGCTAACAATTTCCTCCTTTTTGATGATGACAACCCAATTTGAAGAAAATCTTTTGAAGAGATATTGAAATAATATAATTGAATATGTCATGGTAAAATTTGTTCTTTCTAAACATCTTAAGCTATAACCTTCAGGAAGTTCTTTTCTTAAGGCATGATAGGGATAGATTCAAAAACATTTTATAGCCTTAAGTAACTTTAAATTAGAGCTGATTTTGTTGTTTATGAAGATATTGAAATCACTCAGAGTACTTTCTGAGATCCATCAAAGCGGAATAAACAGATATTATTGTTTGAGCTCTTTTACCATAACCAACTTAATTTTCAATTATTTGAAAAAACCTTCTGAAGCAAGCATACTTGAAACAAAAACAAGTAATACGTGTGATATTATTATCTTGATTGAACTTTATTCAACACAACTTTATCCAAACAACATTTTTGAAAACTAATGCTCAAAACATATGACAATCTTTAATAGATCATCCATGGTCAAAAGAAGAGAGCATACCTAATGCTTATGTAGCTTCTGATGCTCAAAAAAACCTTAAAATAAATTCATCAGAATATAGCTATGCTAGGTTTCTGAAGCTCATTAGGGATCAATCCCAAAGATTATCAAAACAAAGCATAAATGAGCCTTTTGATGATGAGCAAGTGAAACTTTTCTCATAAAATCAAAGCATGAAAGAAACCAATTTTTATAAAAATAGACTTAACACAAATGCTCATTCTTTTTGTGAAAACATGCTCACTGATACAGTCATAACACATTATATGCCATACAAGCATGGCACACTTTGAGAGAGTTCTGAAGCTCACAAACTGATCTTAGTTATATCAAAAACATGTAAGAGCAAGTTTGAGGTCTTGTCAGAAACTATTCACACATAAATTTCAATCAAGTTATACAATGCTTTTAAGATCTTCTCATATGTGTGATAGGGAGAATATGTTTCATAAAAAGATTTTAGCACATCATACACATCGAAGCACATTAAATAGACATAAGTACAAGCAACAAGAGAATGATTTTGTGCTCTTTAAAGATACTTCTCATTGCTAATCACACATGTATAAAAGAGCTAAATATCTTAGCATGCTAAGAAATGAGCAAATAAGACCACACGCATAAAAGATAAGAAGCAAATATTTATCAACAAGATATGTGATTAGCTAAGCATAAGCAAGCATCGATATATATCAAAGCTTTAAAGGAAACATCATTTAAAATAGATATGTATCAATTCAGCAGATATAGCATAAGCATGATTTTTTTATCAGATAAAACTAATTGTATAAAATATGATAAAATATTTATCAAAAACATACAAAAAGGAAATGCATGCTGATCTAAAAAAAATCTTTGAACTCCCCCTCAACATATGCTCCCCCTGAATTCCATAGTACTTGATTTTCTTCACCTCTTTTATTTTCCCACTTTTGACATCATCAAAAAGGAGGTGTACTAGAAATCAGAGACACCATTTTCAGCTTCGACATCTTAACTTTTATAGAATCTCCTGGTTAGTTGAAGAATCTGAAGCAAGTTCTTCATTTTGTCAAGCTGGGCACCGTGCTCTATGACTTGTTGCCTCAAGCTGATCCCTGCCCGAAGGCAATCTCTCAAATGGTGCAGGATGATTTGATTGATTTGAAAGTTTGCTGGAGGCTCGGTTGAAGATGAATGAGGTAGGTGAATAGATGTCGATGATAGAGTTCTAGGAGAAAGGCTCAGGGATGTTTAGGGGTATAGTCTCCCCAGACTTAGGTAATTCAGCCTTATCATCAGGAATAGGAGTGGTAAGAGATGGAGAGCATGGCATGCCCACATCGAAGGTAGTAGTAGTATAAATAGGTTTAGGAATAGAAGCAACAGGTTTAAGCAATTGAGCCGAGGCAGAGGTAGCAACTTCTTCACCAAGAGGAGCAACAACATCTGATACTCTATCTACTTCTTTTTTTATTGAGTGATGCAGATGGAAAAAGGAGATTGAGGCACCATTAGAATGATAGCTATAACTAGTTCATGAGCTTCTTCTACTAGTTCCTCAATGAGGGCTCCAGGGATAGTTCTCCTGTGTATGAGTTCTAACTCCATGTTCTACACAACCTAGCCTTCTTTCTTCTATATAAGCTTTCTTCCTCTTCAGATGAGAAAGCTTATTCTTTTTCTATTCCTTCTGTATCTTTTTCCTCTTCACCAAATGAGGAGTCATGAAGAATGATTTGATAGCCAGCCTCCTCATATTTTGCGATTTTCTTTTCAAGTATGGAGATTCTAAACTTATGTAAAGGCATTCCTTTGCACTTGAGCCAGACCTCTTTCTACTGATGACTCTTATTGCTTTTCCTCTGACTGAGTTTCTTGTGGTGTAGACTCCTGTTTGCTTTTTGTTCTTTTTTCTTATCCTCAGTATCAACTCAGATTCTTCTTCCTCAGAACTCAGGATTTAGTAGAATTAATTTTCTTTTTCCTTTGGCAACCTCTTGTTAAGACTCTTTTCTTTAGGAGGATTCTCTTCCTTGGTCTCCTCTTGTTCTAGGACTTTTCCTTATTCATTCAAATTCTGAGATGGTGCACATTTTTGAGGTTTTGAAAAAGGAAGGTGTGAATATTGTTCCTCCTATGTATTCATACTTTTCTATAACTAGAGGAAGACGCATGTGCTAGAAAAGTTTTTATGAGCAGCATTCCATATGGGACACTGGCTATTCTCTTTTTTTTTCTTTTTTGAGGTGGCGCTGATCATGTAATCCACAATAAGTCCTAGCAAGTTTACTTTTCTTTTTGCCATCAGAAATATGTGAGCATGTAGTCCATGCCAACTAGAGTATCAGTGCTTCCAATACGGGTTAAGATAGAGAATTGGACTATTGTATATACCTTCCAAGCCCTAGCACTTAGCATAGCAGTTGTGATCCTACTAGGCTTGTGAAGAATGGAATTAGTTAGATACCTGGACACATCTCCTTCATTTATTCCAAGGGAATGAGCCCAATCTAGTGAGGAAGAGCATAGAATACCTTCATTTGGTGCCTTAATGATCCTACAAAGTCTTGATGGAGAGATTTGATGGACTAATCTCTGAAAGAGTTCTTATGGAAGATGTTAAGTTTCCTTCTAGTTGCGAGTAAAAGGCGGTGACAAGCTTGGGATAAACTCGCTCATTTATCTCCAGATATTCTTCCTATTTTTGAAAAGATAATATTTCATCAAAAATACTAATTTCTTTATGAAGATCATTTCACGTGATTTTCTAGGAGCCATTTTTCTTGAAGCATAAAATTTATCATAGTGATCCTACATTTGAGAATTATCATACATGTGGAAATATACTCTCTTCAGCAACTAGGTCACTATTTTTCCTTTCATCCATCATAGAGAAGCTTGTGTGAGGTAGAAGAAGAAAGATTGAGTCTTGACAAAGTAAAAGAATGGTTAGAGTGAAACATATAGTGATTTTGGTTGCAGGATGAGTTTAGAGGAGGTTTGAGGGCGAGGGAAGATGAAATGGTTGATGAAGCATGTGGTGGAAGATGAGGGTAAAAGGTGATGTGTGAGAAGTGGGGGTAGTTTAAGTGATGTGATGTGACTGCTGAAGGTGAAATGATGTGCGAGAGAAAACCCAAAAGAGTGGAAATTATCCTGCCTTTTTCATCTATTTCAAAAAAGGGGTTTCTGACTCTTGAGATCACTTTTTGAAAATCTTACTTTCTAAGCCTCATGGTTCATTTTCTACCCCATAAACACATCACACACTCAACATAAGCTCATCTTCATATGTTGAAGCTTATAACCCTATATAAACTTCATTTTCTACCCCATCCATCTCTTCTTTCTAGCAATCTATTAGTTTTCTGATCAACCTTTCCTCTTTCTTAACATGTAGATTAATCTTCAAAGGGATACATGCTCTTGCAAATTGATATCTTGATATACCTAACACCCCAATTTTTACTATAATTTTTACGTCGTTTAGAAATTACGAATTACCCTAGGTAATTTTTCATATCATTCGAGACCGAACAATCCTCAATAAAGGAATATAACATTAGAAGAAAGGATAGGAGCAATTCGTGCGAGAGTTGCAAACCCGATTTCTGTACGTGTAAAATGACTAAAATGCCCCTAAGGTTATTTTACTCAGAAAATGAGGATCGTGGGCCCCACCCGTTCTCAAGGGGATGTTTTGATGATAATAAGGGATTGTTTGTGTTATGTGTGTTAATAGAGGAGAAGAATCCTAATTTTGAGCTTCGACGCGCGAAATGACCAAAATGCCCCTCCGTTTTAACTCTGAATTTGCATGCCGACTGAGCTTAACCTCACTAAAATGTTTTCAAACATTATGGGCAATTTTTAAGTAAAATTACCATTTTGTCCCTGTCTTTGTGCAGTTTTGCAAATTTCGAGATTTTTAATTGCATAGCAAAACCTAAGCAATATTAGGCTCAAATTAAAGGTTATTAGATTCTAATTATTAATCTAGAGTCAAAATTATTTATTTAGATTGATTAGAATTTAAAATTGCTTAAAAACACCCAAATTGCTTACTAATTCACCTAAGCCCTTAATTGCAAATTCTCTAATTTGCAAAGATACCTTACCTACACCTAAATAATACATGGAACACACAAATTTCTCTTCCATGGGCTGAAAATAGCCGAAATAATGGAGCCATAATGCATCAGAATATTGTCCAAATTTGTGTGCAAAGAAGAAAACAAAAATACCCTAAAACATGCCATAAAACATGCCTTGAACAAGGAAATGATTTTCCTCCCTTTGTCCTCCCTAAAATCAGCCAACTATGCCTCCTCCATTTGTCCATTTATGAGCTTCAAATCCTCTATAAATAGGCATGCTTAAGGAGTCTTAGAACCTTGCTCATAATTGCACAACTTCAAGTTTTTCCAAAGCTCAAAAAGCTTTCTTTCTTCCTTCCCTTGGCCGAAATTCTTGCTTCAAGTTTTCAAGAAGATTTTCTTTCATTTCACTCAAAGAAACCAAGTTCTCTTCCTCTCCTTCAAACCAAACTAGGTAGGGAGTTGCTTTTAAGCTTAATTTCAAGTATTGATAAGTGTTGTTCTTGGTTAAAAATGATGATTTTATGTACTTTCTTCTTGCTTCATATTTCAGTTTTTCCTTCTCCTTTTGTTCTTGTATATTTTGGCCTTATAGCCTAGATTATGATGAGACCATGGTTTGATGATGAGGTTCTTGAGTGTTGGTTGCAAAGCCTTCACAAGTTAGACCTCTAAAACTTGAAGGTTTCATTAGTTTTCAAAGTTTTGAAGAAACTATGTTTTTATGATAAAGGTCTTGAGTTTAGAACTTGAAAAATATATTGGCACTTATGTTTCATTTCTTGTTAAGCTTTGTTTTTAGTTTAAAATAATATTTAACAATTTTTCATTTCTAGATGACTCTTGAACTTCTCCTTTCTTGCCATTTGATTTGGCCCCAAGGCCTAAGAAAGTTTCCTAGGATAGCTTAATAATGAAATCTTTAAAGCTTACTTTGTCTTGCTAAGATATATATTGGGTTGAAATTATAATTCTTTTAAAGTCTTAAAGGAGCTCTAGTAAAGAAATAAAATAAACTTGCATCCATGTTTATGTTTATGCCTTGCACAATCATGTTTACTTTCAATGTCATCACTAAATTCTCAAGAATGAATAAATGAACTTGCATATTCATGTTTAAATTTCCAAGCTTGCATTTCATGTTTATGTTTCAAGTTGTCACTCAATCTTCAAAGATAATAAAGAGGATGCATCTCATATTTATTTTATCTCTCACTTTATTTTATAATGGCTAAAAGAATCAACGCATGACATGTTTATTTTATGTCATCACTTAAAGATCCTAGAGTTCAAAGACTTGCCCAAGTATCACAAGCAAAGTTGGAACCATGGTAATAAAAACTCTAAAGCTTCCTTAAGATTATGGAAGTCAAAGAATTCATTCTTTAAAAAGTCTTGAGTTTGGAGCTTAATAAGATGTAATAAGAATTCTCTTCTCCCTTCACCGGTCGATGCGCTACTACCACCTCTGGTTCTTAAGATTCTCTTCTTCCACTTGGTCAGTGGATACCGCGCTTCAGTTTCTTGCATATCATGTTTATAATTCCAAGTTATCACCTTATAAACACAAGATTAAAATGAGGTTGCATAGCATGTTTATGATTCTAGTTATCACCTAAATCTCTAAAGCTCAAGACTTGCTCCTTTTATCTTAAGTGAAAATTCTAATCGTAAAGATTCTTTCAATGATAAATCGGCCTCATGATTAAGGTAGGCCTAAAGTGATCTTAAATAAGCTACTGATTTAGTTCTAAAATTTCTTTCAAGAGTAACAAAAAGAATTAGTTTTTAAAAGAGTTTTAAGGCCTTGCAAAGATTTTACGGGATACTAATATCTTACTTGTACTTAAAAATGTGATTTTAAGCAATTATGTGAGGTTCATGATTTAGCCACTAATCTGAGTTTAGTACTACTGTATGATGATTGTTTAATATGTTTGAAGTTGTGATAATTATGGTTTATTGCTAAAGGAATGATTCTATGCATGTTAGAGAGAAAACTAGCTTCCTAGAAAACCGTAAAAGCAAGATTTCTAGAACTTTAGAGAATGAAATTTATGCATTCTGTCCAAAGCCTTTAGTGGCCTTAAGAACCAGATTTTATCATGTTTAGATAAGGGAGAATGATTCATAATTGGTTTAGTAATTAATTTTAGCATCATAGGGAAAGCCGGTAACGAGAAAGGGTTAAAAAAACTTCTAGCACAAAACCTTAAGAACAACTTACTGTCTATGCTGCCCCATATAGTCTAATAACATTCTTAGGACTTATAATTGATGGTAATAAATCCCTTAGATGCATAATTAATTAGTTCAATAATTAAGGTTTCCCGATTCTAGAGTTTCGGTTTAAGACTTTCGATAAGGATTTATGATGATGCCTCTTTGATGTTTTAAATGATAAGTCTATGTAGTGATTTGATGCTTATTAAGTATTTGACGTCATTGAATGATTTCTGGGCTTGCATTATAGTTGCTGCAAACAATGAGAATGCTTATGCATGAAATAATGAAATATTCTCGTGATTTAAAAATTTACCCTTGTTGCTTGGAAGAAAGTATATTACTTGTAAAAGTGTAATTTGGAAAGGTTCTGGCTAGGAAAGACTTGGTATTTAAGTGTGTCCATTTGTGACCCACATCTCTTCCTGGAATCTCCAGATGCATGATTACAGTTGGTATATATATTATTCCAGAATAAGACTATAAACGAGAAATGTTATGAATGATTATGAATTGAGAATTGTATTATGATATAACATGCAAAGACTTAATGGTGACTTAAAATTATGAGGAAATGATCCTTTGGACCCATCAGACTATAGGTGGTGAAAAGGTGATTCTTGCCCCCTAAACCGTTCTCTCAAAAGGGTAGAGTCGGGACTTTAACTTATCAAAAGGGATAAGTATATGCTAGTGACGACTAGTAAGGTATGAGCTCATAACCTAGATTACTCCCAAAAGGGTGGAGTATAGGGTGGCCCAGGAAAATGATGATGAAAGTAACTTTAAGTCACCTAAGGAACTAAGTAATGTATTATGTGAATATGATGTTCTTCTATGCATAGTATTTATGATATGATGATGAGGAATATGATGTGGTCTTATGCATAGCTATGTTATTATGATAGGCTGATGAGATATATGATAGGAAAAGTTCATTATAAATATGACATGCTAAGTTTATGATGCATTACAAGACGCATGATTAAAACTAACGGACCTCGGTAAAGTATATTTCCGAACTTAATAAATGAATCTTAGCATGTTCACTATTTCATAATAACCCCGAGGTTCCTGGAACGATGATGATGACACGATGCATATGAGGTGAGTACCCTACTGAGATTTTATAAGTTTCTCACTCCCTCTTTCTTTCTTTCTTTCCATCTCGTCTTCAGAAAGTAAATGTGATGTTCGTGATTCCTGATGCTTCACCTGGTAGATGTACTTGATCTGGTGAACCAGCTTATTATCCTTGAGGAACGTATTAAACTTTGCATGAGCTTGGATATCTATTCCTATCTCTGAAGTGTTATTAGTAGGTGCCGTTTATGGATATTTTTCCATCCATATATTATTTATGTTTTGTTTGATTGCCTACATCTAGTTTAACTCTATTGGTAGGCAAAATATCTATGTAATATGTAATTATGGATGTCATATGATGGAGCCAATATGATGTGTTCTTCATGATATGTCTATTCGTTTTCTGCTTTATTCGATTATCGTTCACATTATGCGCGGCTCACGTTTTCAATTATGTTTTAAAGAAAAAAAATGGCTCGTAATTTCACTAAGTATTTTCAAAGCATGATTAAGGAACTGAAGCAAAGAGTAAAGTCTAGTAATTAATCGATACGCCTAGGTGTATTGGGTTAATTATTAGGGTGTTATTAACGGGGACGAGGCAGAGTAATCGCGTGAGAGGCACGGACAAGGAGCGGCTCCTGCCTCCAAGCGGAAGGGTACATGAATGAACCGATTACACACCCGAATGAGAGGGATCCTGAGTTGTATAGGTATGGGACTATACAGTAAGGAGGGCTTATATGAATTGATTGGTACTACCTATGCCACAAATATGCATCTTTCATTTTCGGAGCCTATCGAAAGAACTTACAGTTAGCGTGCTTGACTTAGGGTAATTTTGGGATGGGTGACCTCCTGGAAGTTTCCAAGAAGCGTGAGTGAGGACAAAGCATGATACCTTCTAATCGTGAAGACTAATGACTTTGCTAGGTCTTCAATTTGGAATTATAAAAAGAGGATGCCCAGAGATGTTCATGTATGAATACATATGCAGATTTTATAAAAACATTAAGTTTAAAAGCTTTTTCAAAAAGAGAGATCTCAGTTAATGGTTTTGTGAATGTGTTTGACACTAGATCTTTAGCATTCACAATCATTATCTTAGCATCTCTTTTTTGAACAAGATCTTTGAATAAAAGATGTTTTCCAACAGCGCTTGGACATAGAGTGAACAAAGAACCTTAGCGTATTATCACGAGGATAGGAATTTGAAATACCTCAAGAGATAGTCTTTCCGGTTCCTTATCCAGGCATTGGGTGTAACTTCTTTCCAGTAGCTACATATTCAGCCCCTAAACAGTGGAAGAGCAGCATTAATTTTTGCATGACCCAGGGATCAAGCTATTTTCAGAAAAACAACGCAACCACCTTTCTTCTTCTCTGCTTGGTCTCTTACTTTATTCTTTATGACTTTGCAACCATTGAATATGTTCTTAAAGAATTCCTTGTACTTATGATGATTTTTCATTTGTCAACAGACTTTGCCTTTTTTAAACTTGGTCGCTTTTTATATAAAGCATCCACCCAACTTTGATTGTCTCAAAGCTTCTTTAACATATTCAGATTAAAAGTGGAGATGAAAGCATATATTGACATATTTCTAAAGAATGACCTAGTTCTCATACCCTTGGAAAAGTCTCTACGAACTTTGTCTTAGTAAGCTATCTTTAAATCAAAAACTCCCTTGTAGTTTCTGTATCATTGAGATTTCTTAGCTTCTCTTTTATCTTCAAATTTCTCATTTTCATGTCTAGAAAATTTACTTTCTGA
This sequence comes from Dalbergia oliveri, assembly GCA_030441495.1. Lineage (NCBI taxonomy): Eukaryota > Viridiplantae > Streptophyta > Magnoliopsida > Fabales > Fabaceae > Dalbergia > Dalbergia oliveri. The sequence goes on from JAMLFY010000003.1 coordinate 22,984,566, forward strand.
TCGCTTTGGAGTTCTAAGCATGCTTTCTGAAGAGTTGATGTTCTGAGCTCACTTTATGAAGATTTTTCTTTTATCAGCTTGCTTTCTATAACTTCCTTAGACTTATTTTCTCAAGACTTTACTTTAGTTCTTTTGACAACATTAGCAAAGACTTCTTTAAGCACATTCATCATTAGCATGAGTCATTTAAGGATCTTCGGCTTTGAGCTTCGATCCACTTCTTGATTTCAGGATAAGTATTGGTGCATCACAATCTGTTTGTTCCTTGGCACTCCAACCCATGGACTATAACATCCTAATATTTAACCCAATACGCCTAGGACGTATCAAGATTAATTATTAGCTATTACTTCCTTTTAAATTCATTTACAAAATACTAAGCGGAAAATCAGGTAAAATTTTTTTTTGAAATGAAATATGCAAAACAAAGTGCGAGCCTTTACGTATAACATAAACGGAACATAAAGTGGAAGAATAAATAAATCATACAGAACATAAGCATCAAAGGACACCTCAATCATGAGAACAATCATCATAATATTAGTTAACATAGCTTTATAAATAACAGATGAATTACAAAGGAAAGCATAAAGTCTTACCCGTATAGTGGGCAGAGCTTGTAGGATAAGGAAATAAGAAACATAAGAACGAATACATGAAAGCCCCAAAAGATACTCCCCAAAGATACTCCCTCCCTTCTAAAGCCTACGGATGACGGCAATCCTCGGATAGAGAGATGTAACCTACGACTGCAGAAGCTCCTGGATGTGGCCCATCAAAGAGGGGCGTGGGCATGCGATCGGCGGAGCGACGTGACCACCTCAGCAAGGGCACCTCTTAGGTGACGTACACGCCTCATAGGCCTCGGCCGAGACCGTGTCCTCGCTACCCCTAAAGAGCCAAAGGCACGAATGGGCGGAATCCTCTGAATAAGGATCGGGCAGTCCTCAGAGGTCCTCCTTAACAATGTATAGGGGTACAATTCCTGAGTCATGCATACGAGGATGATGGTTACGGCGTTCTGCCCATCACGGGTCGCATCCTCTCAAAAATCATGTCATCGCCAAAGGGAGAGGTGAGGGTGAAGCGGAAACTGAAACTGGGAAGGCAAATGGGTGTCCCATGTATGCAAAAATGCGTATAGCACAATGACCCTCGAAGTGGTAGGACTGATGATCCTATCGTAGTGCAGCTCCCACACGGGGCATCAACAAAAATCACGAATGACGCCATCGGTCTTGAGATGTAACGGAAAGAGAAAGAGAGAGAGGTGAGAATCTTGCTAAAGAATCTCATAGGAAATCCTCTATTCTAATGTCATCGTTTACGTCCCAGGAACCTTGGGTTTATTCTAAAAAGGGTTAAACATGCATAGGTTCATTATGATTTTCACAAAAGATATTTATCCAAGGTCCATGTCTTTTATAATGAATCTTAATGCATGTATACAGCATAATAATACATGGATGCATGACATACTTTAGGCAAACCAAACAATAATCAAACAACATGTAAGTGGCATATAACTTCTCTGAACATCTTTCCTTTTCTCATACTTGTGACACCAAACATAATAGTAACCGCACCCCTAAAACTAGGCTATGAGCTCATACCTTAACTAGTCATCACTAGTTCTTACTTATCTCTTGATAAGCGAATCATAATCATATTCATAATTATCATCATCATAATAATCCCGACTCCTAGAGTACGGTAGGGGCCTAATGATCACCCATCATGGGACTTTTTCCTTCTTCAAAATGCATCGACTGGTTAAGACCAGTGACTTTGTCCACTTTGGAGGCTAATGTCTATGCCCTCATGGTTTTGCCTTCTCCTTCCTGGAGCAAGAGAAGTACATCTCAGTGTCACATTAAACATCTTATTTTCAAAACTTTCTTTAAGTCCCTCAAATTTACGGAAATCCAGGCTTAGCTTCAAATTTCTCTCAAATTTAGTCATGCCACATAATCTCAATCACATGTATCATTCTTATGGAACTTTCTCAATTAAAAACTTTCTAGTTCACATGAGCATATTCTTCTAGCTCGTTCATATTTCGAACCTCATGTATCTCAAATTAAGGCACAACACTTCATCACATCAACACGCCAATTATACACATAAGGTTTCATGCTCAAGATATTAACATAATCACATCATCATAAATATGCTTGAGGTTCATCATCATAAATATGCTCACTCGGCCTCCTATCTCATGGTATCTTATGCTTTAGCCCTTATGGGTCTTAAACTTGTGTTCCGGTTATTCTAGCCTTTATTAAGGATTATTATAACACCTAAGGATCATTACCTATAATTCTCACTAAATCTTAGGCATACTAAAAATTCCAAACAGCATTATGTAATTTGGGCAGAAAAATATCATACGCTTATGGGGCTCTAGAATCTCTATTTGCGACCCTTTTTAAGATCTGTCTTCGCCTAAGGCTCCATAATCAATTCCTAAACCAATTATGAGGATTCCTAGGCATGTTACTAAGTTGTAAACCATTTTTCCTCAATCTAACTATGCTGGAACATAATTGTATATTGTCATGTCTAGATGTGCTAGAATTCCCATTTTAAGTCCTTATCATCACCTTAAGCTTAGAAATTAATACCTAATCATTTATGAAGGGATTTTATACATGTCTTACTGATTATGAACCATTTATCCTTGAATTAATCATGCTGGAATAGGTTTGCACATTTGTGCATTAAAGTGTTCTAGAATTCTTATTTTAATCCTTTCAAGTTACTTATTCTTTTCTAACTTCTCTAAATCGATCCTTGCTTCACTCAAACATAATTTTACACATTTTAACACCTTAAAACAGAATTTATGCAGTAGCCAAACTAAAAGGGCAGAACCAAAATCATAAGCCCATAAAATCACATAATCTCATGAATTAAAATGCATACAAGTTGCTAGTTTCTCTTGGAATCCTTTTAAGAACTCAAAACTCTTTTAGAAACCAATTAATCTCATTAAAATCATTGAAATCCAAGTAAGGTCAGTAGCTAAATCAATTTAATCATAAGGAGGATTTAAAACTTAAAACTATGTTCATAAGGTTCCTTAGGACCTCCTAGGCTTGGAAAAATTCCAAGACATAGGCTATGGACACTTGTGTCTTGATGAACTTACACAAAGTCCATCATCATCAACTCAAGGCCAAAATGGCACCCTTGAGACATCTCCATTTCTAAAACTTTATGTGTGATACTTGGGCAAGTCTTTGAGCTCTAGGATTATTTAAGTGATGGCATAAACTTAAACATGATATGCACTCATTTTTATTCTTCATTAGAAAGTAAAGTGAGAGCATAAAATAAATATGAGATGCAACCTCATTATTATCTTTAAAGATAAGTGATGACTTGAAATATAAAACATGAAATGCAAGCTTGAAATTTAAACATGATAATGCAAGTTCATTTATTTATTCTTGAGAGATTAGTGATAGCATTAAAATAAACATGCTATGCAAGGCATAAACATAAACATGTGTGCAACCCATTTTATCTTAGCTAGAGCTCTTACAAGACTTTAAAGGAACATCATAACCTTAACCCAATATGCATCTTAACAACATAAAGTGAGCTTTAGAGTTCTTGGCACCAAGACTTCAAAGAAGCCTTTGGTTGTGAACTTCATCATCAAGCTCAAAAAATAGACACAAAGTTCAACACTTTGTCTAAACAAGATACAAGAACTAAGTCATATTCTTTATTTTATTGCTCATGGGCTTCAATCTAGAGTGAAACTCTTAGAACGGCCGACCAACTTTAAGGTTGGCAAGGGTAAGCTTAGAGCTCTTTGAAAACATGTGATTAATTTTCTTTACAAAACTTTTGTGATCTACTTTACATTTTTAGCAAACCTTGTTCAAACAAAGGAACAAAGAAACCGAAATCATTCAAGAAAGGAAGAGAAAAGAAACCTTTGAGGAAGAAGAAAAGGAAATCCGAAAGCATGAGCAAGGAAAAGAAAAAAAAACACAAGCATGTATGGTCCAAGACCAAGTTGTTTCAAGCTTTAGAGATTTCTCACAAGACATCAACAAGTCTTTATCTTGAAACCTCATCATCAAGCTCATGTTATTCTCATAAAATGGCCTCTTGGCCGAAATGAAAAAGAGAAGAGGAAAAGAGTTTGAACCAAGAGAAAACTAAAACTTTTCTTGGAGAAAACAAGTAAAAACATTAAAACAAAACCCTTACCTAAGGAAGTCTTTGGAATGGAAGAAAGAAAGCTTGATTCTTGAAGAGTTGAGAAGACAAAATCTTTCTTGAATATGGATATGTGTTTCGGCCAAGAGGAAGCTCAAGGAAGATGATTTTTCCTTGAGTTTCTAAACTTGGGAATGGAAAGTTTAAGTGTTTGAGGATGGTTTAAGGTGAGGTAGTTGTGGTTTATGGTTGTTTGTGGTGGTTTGTGGTGGTGGAAGGATTCTTTGAGAGGAAGAAGAAGATAAAGAAGATGAAGAGTGTAACACCCTCCTAATTACCACATTTACTCGAGTATGGACATAGTAATTAGCATAGTATTACTAGCGTTAATCTATTCTAGTCGAAATAAGTAATGATAAGAAAGTCGCAATACATTTGTTACCATAATAAACTTTACATATAAGGACATCATGTCACAAGTTCCTGTATGTACATCATAAGGATAGGAACCAACAAAAAGACCCCAAAGAGTACAAAACTGTGTAAACGAGGCTAATCCTCCTAGCTGATACCTAACCTGCTTAATCACTCAGTTGACAAAATAGTATAAATATACAACGAGTAAAAGGAAACCAAAAGTACATCAGTCTGCAGGTAGGTAGAATCCTAACGCTACACTAGTACTCTATACACGTCGGCTACCGCTGTGACCTCGCCCTCCCCTCTCTCCAGAAATCGTTGGCCATCGGTGCGATGGCCTCTCCTCCGGGGAGCATCTGGGACCTCAGAGGGTCCGAATCAGAAGAGGAGGACGAAGGTGCCGTGTCCTCGCGGGCACAAGTGGGGCAAGAGGAACCTCGAACACGTCTGGATGTGCCATGTGGAGAGGCACACCCTCATAAGGGAAAGTGGGGTCAAAGTCGCAGCAAAGATAGAAGTACTAAAAGATCGGTCAAAGAACATATATATACGGAACGTATAGAGACAGCATACATAATCCAGGGCCGGTCATCCTGCCATCCCACTGGGGAGAGTCAAGGAAGAAGACCAAGACGGCATCTGTTGGATCTGAACCATACAATATATACAACTATAGGGGTGAGAATAATGTAAAATTCTCATAGGTAGTTTCCACGTGCTACACATAATACAAGTAATAGCTTCATGCATATAACATATTCATATATGAGTCATGGAAATTTAAATTAACAATACAATGATAACTCATTTACGATCGTAAGCTTAGTGCCACATGTCTTTTCAATTCATAAACATAGGGAAGGCTTAGTTTCACATAGAGTCACTTCATTATTTAACAACTCCATATAGGACAATAGACTACTAGGACATGAGCTCATTCCTATCCGTGATCATCGGACTTCATTTTTTCCATTTCCGGATCACACACTCTAGGCCTAGCCGATATGTCTACTTATAAACTTTCTAGGGAAGTCCTTATTTTTGCCTTCCCTTTATATCCCCTCTAAGCCTTGTTTTCTTCCCCATATGATCAAATATACAGCAACAGAAATATAGATTATATCAGCCCTTTCTCACATAACTAAGTTATGCACTTCTCTCTTTTCTCAAGGTCATGATTACCTTACCATTAGGTATGCAATTATATCATGGATTCATGAATAAGGAATTAAAATGGTTCGTATGCATTCATATACCATAGACTTGGGATAGGCATCATATATTCACAAAATTTCAGCCACTTTCACATTCCAGCACCTTGGCAGAATTTCTGTTCTAAGTTTAACATTTAATTGCTACATCCAACAACCATTCCAAGAGCCACAAAAATTCTTATGACACTTCAATGTGTCAAGAATACCCTGTAAAAATTTCAGGGCAATCAGAGTTATATAACCACTTCAATAAAATAGGCAAATCTGGTGGTCAGCATCCACAAATTCATAGTCCAGACTTGTGTTCTCAGAATATTTAACCCTAGAATTCAATGGAATCAAGGTACAAGAAAATTCACAGAGGTATTTCAACATGTTATTAGTCTTGTGTAAAAATTTTAGGAGCTATCTCAATCAATTGCTATGATTAAAAATTCGGGCAAGTTTGTTACTTCAGTCTCAACACTTCAGAGGCAGCAGTTACAATTCGGTTCCTTTTTTTGAGGCATCAAACCTTAGAATTAACCCCTAAGAAAATTCGTGTATTTAGTTTAAGAGGTTAGCTACAACATATAATTTTCATGGCTCATGAAACCACCCAAAAAATTCCCAGAAAATTCATGAAAAATTCTGGTTACAGAACAGAAATTAGCCCAGCAACCTAGTTCCAATTTCACTTGAGAGAAACCCATTTTAAAACCATCCAAACACAACACAAAAATTCATACATCAATATCAATATGTTAACCATCAGTGTCATCAAAATTTTCGGAATTAGGGCAAGCCAAAATAGAATTGAAAAATTCCACAAGAAAGGCAGCAGAAAACCCTACTCTTGAAGATTCAGCAAGTGTCTATCTCTAGCTTGCTTCAAGGTGGAATTTCTTAACAACCAACTCCCCACACAACTTCAAATCCTCCTCTAATCAGTGATGGATGTGCAAGAAGGATGAGGTTTTGGAATTCTATTCGGTTAGAATTATAGATATGGAGGTGTAGAGCAACTTTAGTGAAGAAAGGCTTAGGTTTTGATGACTCTAGGTTAGGGTTTTTGTAACTTGGAAGCAAGATGGAGCTCTTGGCTATGGAGGAAAACCAGCTGCTGTCTCTCTTCCTCTCCTTGCTGGCCGAAATGTTTGCTGCCTTGGGGAGAAGATGCTAAGTGTTTATATGAGTCACCATTCATTAAAGCATGTTTTGTGATGACTCATGCTACTAGAAGGCCAAGTGGATGGCTAGGATTTGATCTTGGAATCCAAGATCAAATCTTGGCCCTCCACTTGTCTCAAATAGATAATATCAATTATTAATCATTTATTAATAATGTTAGAAATGTCTTTCGTGTAAAAAAATCACACACCGAAATCTCACCGAACGGGTAACCGTACCGATCTAACCGATATTACCTTAAATTTAATTCTAGGTATAAAATTATCATTCCCATACATCCCTAATCTTATTCTCATATTTTCTTAACTTCGGGCACCTCCTGGTCCCAAATCCCCCGTTTCTGTCCTTGGCCCTGCGGCCCACAATGTACTATTCATGTTTTTTTTTTTTGTGCTCCCTCATGGAGTCATTCTCATCACAACTGTTCCTGTCCAAACTTCGATATTTTCATTCACCATTCCTCAATTAATTTCTAAAGGGGAGAAAAAATAGGATGTTACATTACCACCCACCTTAATAAAAATTTTGTCCTCAAAGTTTCGTACCTGGAAAGTTAATAATCTTTCCTCATGGTTGACTCTAGCTCCCAGGTGAAGTCTTCATTTCCTGGTCCACCCCAAGCTACTTTGACTAGTTGCACCGATTTGTTCCTTAGTTGCCTGACTTCTCTATCCACGATCTAAACGGGAGGTGCTCGAAACATCAAATCATCCCGTAACTATAGATTCAGGTTCAATGACATGGGTTGGGTCTGGGTGATACATTCTAAGTTGAGATACATGGAAAACATCATGTAGGTTAGATAAAGACGGGGTAGGGCTATTTGATAAGCACCCAATTCGTCGAAGGATTTGAAAAGGGCCTATAAACCTAGGTGACAACTTTTTGACCTTTAAGGCTCTACCTACTCCCGTAGTGGGTGTGACCTTCAGGAATACATGCCCTCCCTCTTGAAATTCTAAAGGCTTTCTCTCTTGTCCGCATAGCTCTTTTGACGACTCTGTGGCGAGGATTTTCTCTTTAATCTTCTGAATTTGTTCTCATCTTTTCCCCCTCAATCGTGTTTCCCCAAGTCATACCAACACAATGGAGACTGACATCTCCTTCCATATAAGGCTTCATATGGGGCCATGCCAATACTAGCATGATAGCTGTTATTATAAGCAAACTTCACTAGCGGAAGTACTTTATCCCAACTTCCTTTCTGCTCAATCACGCATGCCCTCAGCATATCTTCCAAAGTCTGTATGGTGCGTTCGGTCGCCCATCCGTTTGGGGTGATAAGTCATACTCAAACACAGCTTGGTTCCAAAGGCCCATTGGAAAGCTCCCAGAACCTTGAAGTAAAACGGGGTCCCTCTCGAAACTATTGAAGAAGGGACACCATGTAGCCTTACTATCTCTTGGATGTACAAGGAAGCTAACCTATCCAAAGGATAATTAGCTTTGATGGGCAAGAAGTGAGCGGACTTGGTTAGTCTATCCACTATGACCCATATAGCATCATGGCCTACGACGTTCTGGTAATCCCATTACGAAATCCATGGAGATACTTTCCCACTTCCATTCTGGGATTTCTAAGGGGTGTAAGGTTCAGCCTTTGGTGTTCTATTTTGACTCTTTGACAAGTTAAACACTTTCGAACAAACTCCGCTTTATCCCTCTTCATCCCAGGCCACCAAAACATTCTCTTGAGATCTGCATACATCTTACTAGTCCCAGGGTGTATGGTGAATTCACCTTTGTGTGCCTCCTTCAAAATCTCATTCCTGAGAGTACCACTTGCAGGTACACAGACCCTGTCCTTATACCTCCATATACCTTGCTGGTCTGTAAATTCTGGCAACTTTTTAGTGTAAGCTGATTTAAAAATCTCTTGAAGCTCTTGATCTTCAGGTTGTGCAGCCAAAATCTCTTCCTGGAACTCGCTTGTTATTCTAATTTGACCTAATACCACACCTTTGGGGCTAACAGACGTGCTCAAGCTAAGCTTCTTGAAGTCTTCTACTAGTTCCGTTTCCCTGATCATCATGCATGCTACACTCAGGGACTTTCTCAATGCATCAGCCACAACGTTTGCCTTGCCTGGGTGGTAATTCAGATTAAACTCGTAATCCTTAAGGAATTCCATCCACCATCTCTGTCTCATATTCAATTCTTCTGATCAAAGAGGTATTTTAAACTCTTATGATCCAGAAGACATTGAACTGTACACCATAAAGATGGTGTCGCAGATCTTTAGAGCAAAAACCACAGCCGCAAGCTCAAGATCATGGGTTGGATAGTTCACCTCATGGGGTCTCAACCGAGAGGCATAAGCAACCACATTTCTCCTCATTAACACACACCCTAAACCCTTACTAGAAGCATCACAATAAACCTCGAAGGGTCCATGAGGATCGGGTAGCACCAAGGGCAGGAGTGGTCAACTTCTGCTTCAACTCTTGAAAACTATTCTCACATTTGCGTCCATTTGAATTGAGCATTCTTTTGAGTTAACTTGGTCAAAGGTAGAGCTAGCTGGGAAAAACCCATAATAAATTGCCTATAGTATCCAGCTAATCCAAGAAAGCTTCGAATCTCAGTTACCGTAGTTGGTCGTCCCAATTAAGTACGGATTCTACTTTGAGATCTACGGAAACTCCTTCTCGCGACACCACATGACCAAGGAACTTAACCTCTCCCATCCAGAATTCACACTTTGACGTTTAGCATACAATTCCTCTCCCTTAGGATCTGTAACACAACCCTAAGATGTTCTGCATGTTCCTCTTCGGTCCTTGAATAAATAAGTATGTCATCTATAAAGACAACTACAAATTTATCCAAGTACGGGCGGAAATTCGGTTCATATAATCCATGAATACCGCCAAGCATTGGTCAATCCAAAAGACATTACCTTATACTCATAATGTCCATATCGAGTTCTAAAGGCAGTCTTAGGGATATCCTCATGCCGAACTCGAATCTGATGATAATCTAATCTAAGGTCAATCTTTGAGGTCGTGGAGAGGGTACTTGTTCTTGATCGTTACCTTGTTCAATTGCCTGTAATCCACACAAAGCCTTATACCCCCATCCTTTTTCTTTACCAAAAGAGGGGCTCCCCAGGCGAGGCACTAGGTCTAATAAAGTGCTTCCCTAGTAGCTCTTCAATCTGTAACTTCAGTCCTTCAACTCTAATGGGGACATCCTATAGGGAGCAATTGAAATAGGACCCGTCCCGGACCAGCTCAATGGAGAATTCGACTTCCCGGGCGGAAACTTCAGGATATCCTCTGGAACACATCTGGATAGTCCCTCACCACTGGAATCATATTCACATCATAGATACTTTCGGCTTCACTAGCCGAAAGGAGGACATATTCCCGACGGTCTACCTTACTAGGGTTAGGTGTTACTAGGTCCAAGTAGAATGAAAAGGGGACCACGGGAACAGAAGAAGACATGAGGAGAAATATAGCAGTTCTAGTTGGACATGTAAAAGCACATAGTTTGGTACCATCCAATCCATACCTAAAATGACTTCTAGGCGGATAAAGGTAGACAAAACAAATTAGCCTTAAATTCTCTAGTATTTATAAGAAGGGAAATGGTCATGCATGCTGACAAGTCCTAATAGGACTCGCAGGAGGGTGGATACAAGGAGGTCATACGATAATTCAGACACATGTATTCCTAACCTTTGTACACATTCATAGGATATGAAAGAATGGGAGGCACCTGAATCATACAGTACGTCTAAGGTATTTCCATTTATTTCACACTTACCTCGGATCAGGCAGATTGAGAAGCTTCCTTGGCACTCAAGCAAAACACGTCCTTGTTGTTGTGGCCTAGGGTGGGCTGCGCCGCCTGAACCTTCTTATTGGGGCACTCAAAAATCTTGTGTCCTGGTGTCCAGCAGAAGCATGTAATCTGTGTGGTCAGCATGGCCGATTCCCGTGAAACTTCCCACATTTAGGGCATTCTCTCCTTGTCTCCGGCATGGAGATTGAATTTGTTTCCCTCGATTGTTGTTGTTATTAGGCGGAAACCTTCCCTAGAGCTGCACAGGCTTGAATCGAGGGCCTCGGGGTGCTAGTCTCCTGGCAGTGTTCTGTGTATACTTGAAACTAGCAAGTTTCTTGTTAGAGTCCTCAGCACGACACTTATTCACCAAAGTAGGATAGTCCTAAATCTCCAAGAGGCTCACAGCGGCTTCTATATCTTCACGTAAACCCCCTTCATATTTCATGCATTTCCAGACTTCATCCGGGTCACGTTGGTAAATCGTAGAAAATTTGCAGAGTTCTTCAAACTTGCGGTATACTCCGCCACACTCATAGGTCCTTGCTTAAGTGCCATAAATTCTAGCTCCTTTGCATTCCGCACAAAAGCAAGGAAGTACTTATGATAAAAAGCCTCCTTAAAGACATCCCAGGTGACCTCAGTTTGGGACGCTTCGAATAACCCTCTAGTACCTACCCACCAAAACTCAGCATGCTTCTAGCATATAGGTGGCAAAAGCCACCTTTTGAACCTCCGTGAGGGTAGAAGCTGAGAAGATCTTTTCCATTGCCTTAATCCACTCTTCTGCTTTGCAGGGGTCGAAGCTCCTCGGAAAGGCGGGGGATTCGCCTTTCTAAATTTCGCAAATCTCTGTATTCTCCATCTACTTCATTTCCTCCCGGATTACCAACCGGATGCTGCTCCTCATTACGGTTCAACCTTTCCATCATTCGGTTAGCAACTTGCAGCTTGCTCCCTCATTGTTGCGGCCATTTCATTGAAAGTGTTCATCATATCAACATTGTTCCTGCTCCACTCCTGTCCGATTTGAAGTCATTGATTCCTGTCACACCAAACAAAATATTGAGTTGATCAGGCTCAATACCAATCCAAGTGTGGCAGGAATCCACAACATTTCCAACCAGGTCATGTATACAAACAAACACACACACACACACACACACACATACACACACACACATATATATATATATATGCATCATCATGCATAACAACTACCACGGAAACATAGTCGGTCCAATCTACAGGCTGAGGATGGACCTCTATACCATAATGTAACACCTCCTAATTACCACATTTACTCAAGTATGGACATAGTAATTAGCATAGTATTACTAGCGTTCCTATCTATTCTAGTCAAAATAAGTAATGATAAGAAAGTCGCAATACATTTGTTACCATAATAAACTTTACATATAAGGACATCATGTCACAATTGTATGTACATCATAAGGACAGGAACCAACAAAAAGACCCCAAAGAGTACAAAACTTAGTGCAAACGAGCTAATCCTCCTAGCTGATACCTAACCTGCTCAATCACTCAGTTGACAAAATAGTATAAATATACAACAGAGTAAAAGGAAACCAAAAGTACATTAGTCTCAGGTAGGTAGAATCCTAACGCTACACTAGTACTCTATACATGTCGGCTACCGCGATGACCTCGCCCTCCCCTCTCCAAAAAACGTTGGCCATCGGTGCGATGGCCTCTCCTGCCGGGAGCATCTGGGCCCTTAGGGGTCCGAATTAGAAGAGGAGGACGAAGGTGCCAGTGCCCGCCGCGGGTGCACAAGTGGGGCAAGAGGAACCTCGAACACGTCTGGATGTGCCATGTGGAGAGGCACACCCTCATAAGGGAAAGTGGGTCAAGTCGGCAGCAAAGATAGAAGTACTAAAAGATCGGTCAAAGAACATATATATACGGAACGTAGAGCCCGACAGCATACATAGAATCCAGGGCCTGGTCATACCGCCATACCCACTTGGGAGAGTCAAGGAAGAAGACCAGAGACGGCATCTGTTGGATCTGAACCATACAATATATACAACTATAGGGGTGAGAATAATGTAAAATTCTCAGGGGTAGTTTCCCCCACGTGCTACACATAATACAAGTAATAGCTTCATGCATATAACATATTCATATATGAGTCATGGAAATTTAAATTAACAATACAATGATAACTCATTTACGATCGTAAGCTCAGTGCCACATGTCTTTTCAATTCATAAACATAGGGAAGGCTTAGTTTCACATAGAGTCACTTCATTATTTAACAACTCCATATAGGACAATAGACTACTAGGACATGAGCTCATTCCTATCCGTGATCATCGGACTTCATTTTTTCCATTTCCGGATCACACACATTTTAGGCCTAGCCGATATGTCTACCGACTTATAAACTTTCTAGGGAAGTCCTTATTTTTGCCTTCCCTTTATATCCCCTCTAAGCCTTGTTTCTGTTTTCCCCATATGATCAAATATATAGGAATATACAGATTATATCAGCCCTTTCTCACATAACTAAGTTATGCACTTCTCTCTTTTCTCAAGGTCATGATTACCTTACCATTAGGTATGCAATTATATCATGGATTCATGAATAAGGAATTAAAATGGTTCGTATGCATTCATATACCATAGACTTGGGATAGGCATCATATATTCACAAAATTTCAGCCACTTTCACATTCCAGCACCTTGGCAGAATTTCTGTTCTAAGTTTAACATTTAATTGCTACATCCAACAACCATTCCAAGAGCCACAAAAATTCTTGTGACACTTCAATGTGTCAAGAATACCCTGTAAAAATTTCAGGGCAATCAGAGTTATATAACCACTTCAATAAAATAGGCAAATCTGGTGGTCAGCATCCACAAATTCATAGTCCAGACTTGTGTTCTAGAATATTTAACCCTAGAATTCAATGGAATCAAGGTACAAGAAAATTCACAGAGGTATTTCAACATGTTATTAGTCTTGTGTAAATATTTCAGGAGCTATCTCAATCAATTGCTATGATTAAAAATTCGAGCAAGTTTGTTACTTTAGTCTCAACACTTCAGAGCAGCGTTACAATTCGGTTTCTCATTTTTTTGAAGCATCAAACCTTAGAATTAACCCCTAATAAAATTCGTGTATTTAGTTTAAGAGGTTAGCTACAACATATAATTTTCATGGCTCATGAAACCACCCACAAAATTCCCAGGAAATTCGTGAAAAATTCTGGTTAGAAGAGAAATCAAGCCCAGCAACCTAGTTCCAATTTCACTTGAGAGAAAACCCATTTTAAAACCATCCAAACACAACACAAAAATTCATACATCAATATCAATATGTTAACCATCAGTATCATCAAAATTTTTGAATTAGGGTAAGCCAAAACAGAATTAAAAAATTCCCCAAGAAGGCAGTAGAAAACCCTACTCTTGAAGATTCAAGAAGTGTCTATCTCTAGCTTGCTTCAAGGTGAAATTTCTTCACAACCAACTCCCCACACAACTTCAAATCCTCCTCTAATCAGTGATGGATGTGCAAGAAGGATGAGGTTTTGGAATTCTATTCGATTAGAATTATAGATATGGAGGTGTAGAGCAACTTTAGTGAAGAAAGGCTTAGGTTTTGATGACTCTAGGTTAGGGTTTTTGTAACTTGGAAGCAAGATGGAGCTCTTGGCTATGGAGGAAAACTAGCTGCTGTCTCTTCCTCTCCTTGCTGGCCGAAATGTTTGCTGCCTTGGGGAGAAGATGCTAAGTGTTTATATGAGTCACCATTCATTAAAGCATGTTTTGTGATGACTCATGCTACTAGAAGGCCAAGTGGATGGCTAGGATTTGATCTTGGAATCCAAGATCAAATCTTGGCCCTCCACTTGTCTCAAATAGATAATATCAATTATTAATCATTTATTAATAATGTTAGAAATGTCTTTCAGTGTAAAAAAATCACACACCGAAATCTCACCAAACGGGTAAGCGTTCAATCTCACTAACCGATATTATCTTAAATTTAATTCTAGGTATAAAATTATCATTCTCATGCATCCCTAATCTTATTCTCATATTTTCTTAACTTCGGGCACCTTCTGTCCCAAATCCCCGTTTCGTCCCCGGGCCTCGGCCCACAATGTACTATTCATGTTTTTTTGTGCTCCCTCATGGAGTCATTCTCATCACACTTTTCCTGCCAGAACTTCGATATTTCCATTCACCATTCCTCAATTAATTTCTAAAGGAGAGAAAAAATAGGATGTTACAAAGAGAACTTAGAGAGAAAATGCAAGAAAAAGCAAGAGAACTAAACTTGGCAAAGCTTCTAAAGTGTAACCAAGTACTTCCAAGCTTGGTATTTATAGAATTTTGGCAACATGGAGGCTGATTGGGGGAGGTGTGGCCGACGGCCTCTTGGCCATTTGGGAGGAAAATATCTCTTGATTGGTATGGGCAAAGGCATGGGCAAAGCATGGTTGAAAGCATGGTGAGGTATGGCTTGAGGTATGGTCTTTGAGTGAGAAATAAATCAACATGTGACACTCCTTTGAGGCCATGTATTCAGCCAGTTTCCAGCCCAAAGGGAGGATTAATTTGCTCATGTAATTGTGGTTTAGTGATGTGTTTAGGTGTTTCTTTGATTAAGGTTTTGGTTAGGAGTTGTAAGAAAGTGTTTAGGTGAAGTAATTGGGTAATTAGGAGTGTAAAGACTTGATTAGGGAGTGGTCATACTAGATTAACAAATTAAATTCATTTTCTTAGTCAAATGAGGTATGGCACAATTAGGTGGAGAAAGAAAATACTATTTAAGATTCCATGACTAGGAATCTTGAATTAAAGAATGCAATTAGAGTTTATCTAAGCAATCTTAGGTTCTAATTATCCTTAATAAATTATTTTGACTCTAGATTAATTATCGAAATAAATTAACCTTTGATTAGAGCCTAATATTGCTTAGGTTTGCTTAATTGCGTCATTAGGCTCACTATACACTTTAGGAGCAAAATAGTAATTTTGCACTAAAGCCCAAGACCAACCAGCCTGACTAAACATCAATTATTACTCAAAAACATCATTCTAAACTTCCTGAAAATTTCAAGCTCAAACGGCACCTTTACCCGTGTAAATAGCAGAGGGTATTTTGGTCATTTTAGCTGAAAGTTCAGAAAAAGATTTTCACCTCGATATCAAACATAACAATTACAACCCCTTCAAACATTGAGTTGACCCATTCGAGGATTGCCTGGTCAACTGCCCTCAAATTTGGTAAAAATGACCTCAGGGCATTTTGGCCATTTGTATTAGAACATAAAATTGGAGGCGTTACATGGACCTTTTCAAACATACATGCAATATGAATAGTTTTTTATTTTGGTACCCAGACTTTCTTGGGTCCTTTTTGGTTAGTTTTCAATGGAGAGGTTTCCTATCCTTTCTAAAGGATTCCTTTTTCATGAATCATTTGTCAAGTTGGTATTTCTTCTTGAGGAGAGAAACAAACATAATATAGAGATATAAATGAGATTGCATAGCTTTTTCTCATATATTTCCTCTTCATATCCCAAACTTTGTTTTCTAAAACTATGACCTCTGACCTCTTGCATAAAGGCAAGGATTTTGAACTATATATATCCTTCGTCAGATATTAGAAGTAGTGAAGTTTTCTCAAGTTTTGACAGCTTTTAAACAAATGCTTATAAACTGCTGATATATTTCACTTTAGACCTATAATTTTAGATTCAGAAGCAACCTTATGAAGTAACACTTTCAAGATAAGATATATTAGAGGAAGTCTGAAATTT
Source organism: Dalbergia oliveri (assembly GCA_030441495.1). Classification (NCBI taxonomy): domain Eukaryota; kingdom Viridiplantae; phylum Streptophyta; class Magnoliopsida; order Fabales; family Fabaceae; genus Dalbergia; species Dalbergia oliveri. Next base: position 23,001,136 of record JAMLFY010000003.1, read on the forward strand.
CCAGCTCATCATCATGCAGTGCAAAGAAAAATATCAAGTTTATACTCTTACCTCATATTTTTCTATTGAGATGTACTCATGTCATGAAGTATAAATATGCAATATCTTCTAGCTCATCATGACATTTGACCTATTCTTTATGTCTTCAGAGATGCTCCAAGTGACTAGCTAGCTCTTCTTTTTGAAAGAGAAAACTTTTCCAAGAGATTAGGAGCTTTGGATAAGAAGGTTCATAAAGATTCTTCTTATCTTAGATAGCAAGTTTTTCTCTAAATATATTCTTTGCCCTTTGTCCTTTCCTAAGATTGATGTCTCTTCCTTTTCTTGGCTCATCATTTTTAGGCTTTTGAGTTAGATCATGAACATAGAGATCTCTTCTCTATATTTTCAATCTCATACATCCTCTTTAATTGAGGTTTCGACAACTTCCATTGCATATAACTTTACTCTGCTTTTGATGTGTTGACTTGAGGAACAAAGAACATACTCTTCTTTATGAGTCCATCATGAATCTTAGAAAGCTTGATTTCATGGATATTAAGAGATCTATGAAGAGTATTCATTTCTGAGATAAAGTACTTTTTGTCAAGATCTTCAAGCAGCATGTGCAAATTTTTCATATATTCTTTCCTTGGCCAAACCAGGAGTCCTTTCAAAAAAAAAATGGTCAAGTTGTAGACTGATCTTTCATAGATTCAGCTATCCTTTCCCTCATGTCTTTATCCTTTATAGTCATTGGGCTGCTCCCTTAGAACCCTTGCTCTATACCACTTGTAGGTATAGAAGTGCACGAGAAGGGGGATAGAATCGTGCTTTACTCCTTTTCACATCTAAAACATTTAAAGAAATAATATCAAGCACTAAGCTTGAAGGGTAGCGGAAAGCATATTACTAGAAGGTAGATTTCTGAAGTATGGAAAGAGAAACAAATAGCTAAAACGATGTATAAGTAAATATTAAATTATATAGCACAAAAAAGAAAGTAAAGGAGATTAGGGATAAGAAGAAGTGACATAAGTATTTTTTATACCTGTTTAGCCAAACGTCTACATCCATATTCAACACAAGTTGAGGTTCCACTAAACATCTTTCTCAAACTAGAGAAAGAAAATGGATAGTTTCCCAAGCTCTCACTTATGACCAGGAACAAACCCCATGTCATAAGTTGAGTATTTATTCACCAACCTTTCAAGCTGAACCTTGAGTAGACTTGTACTAGCCTCTCTAAGCTGAACCCGTGACAGAGACAACCTCTACTGTCATGTTGAAAGTAGTTATTCACCAGCCTATCTAAGTTAAGTCAGAGTCTTTCCCAGCCTCCAAGATGAACCCGTGACCAGGAGACAACCTTTACTATCATGTTGAAAGTAGTTATTCACCTACCTTTCCAAGCTTAACCGAGTAGTCTTTCTCTGGCCTCTCCAAGTTGAACTGAGAGGCAAGAACACCTTACTATCGCATTGCAAGTAGTTTTGCATTAGCCCCTCCAAGCTATCTCACATTGATCACTATCAAATCAAAGATACAAAGATCTGTGTTTGGGTTGCCACTCAAACTAACCTACACTCAAGTTTCCTTAAAATATACATGAATGACCTGGGATAACTTAAATGAGTTTTTTCCATAACTCTTCCTAGGAAGAACATATAACTATTCAAGAACGTGGAAGAAGATTTTTACAAGTAAGAAAACTGATTACATGATAATATGATGAACCTTGCTGGATATAAAGGGAGATTTGCACAGAGTTTCCTCTGTGCAACCTCTGTCATTTTTATGTTGAAGCACAACATATCTATTTAAAGACGGTCTTCTATTGTGATTGTTGCCCTTGATCAGATCTCCAAGTCACACGTGTTGATCATCCATTTATGTCTTGAAAAGTAGTCTAGAAGAGTAACATGTTTGTTGTTAGCTTTTGCAGAAGCCATTATGAGATATGAGATTTCTGATGTTACTTTACAAACTATTCTTACTTTCTAAACATGGTTTTTGAACTCTTTCTTTAGAAGCTAGGTTATTGACCAAGTTGGCAGAAGAGATGACTAGTTTGAAACAAGGTTTGACTTTAAATTTAAATTTCAAAAATTCAAATTTACCTCCTTTTCCAGGAACGTTCATGTCTCTAGATGAAGTGAGCCTTCTAAAGTGCGTAATTAGTTCCTTGATGATTATTTGGTCTTCTTGTCTTCAATCCAATTTTTATGAAGATGAAAGATTTGCGATCATGATGATTGAAGATTGTGCAACACGTTGTTCTAGAGCTTTCTTGATATCTTCGTGTTAAGCATACTTTCTGATGTCTAGCACTACTTTTAGAACCCGTGCCTTGATTTCCTGTCTTGATATGATATCATTTGATCCATAGGCATGTATACATACTTTGCACGACATAACATTCACTTTCTTTTAGGTTCAATCTGTTCATATGAGATAAATCATGTTTACACATGCAAAGTAAAATTATTCTTGCTTTAAGTCCGTATTATGCAAACCAGTAAATACCTGTGTACTTTGTCATGAAACTCAAGGTAGACATTAGTCGTTCTTCAAAATATTTTCTTTGAATTGGTTTTGTTGTCACTCAAAAATATTGCATTAAAGCTTTCTGAAGAGTTTTGGAGCTAACATGAGGTGGTTGAAAGATTCAAGGTCTTTGCAAAACGTGTTTGCACTAAGAAGATTCTAAAATTACCTCTATAAGATCATATCATGGAGGAGAATTTGAAATTTGTATTTTCGAAGAGTTTTGTGAAACTCATGGCATCTCCCATAAATTCTCTCTTAGAACTCCCTAACAAAATGGGGTTGCAGAAAAATAGAAGCTTACAAGAGATGGCCAGAACCATGCTTTTAGAAAGTGGTGTATCAAAGGGTTTTTGGTAGAGGTTGTAAACACCTCGTGCTACATCCAAAACAAAATCTTTCTAAGGCCAATCCTCAAGAAAACCCCTTATGAGCCTTGGAATGGCAGGAAATCCAACATATCTTACTTTTATATATTTAGCTCATCTTGTTTTATTCTTAACACTTGGGACGAACTCACAAAGTTTGATCCTAAGTCTGATGATGGAATCTTCCTAGGTACTCTTCGGTCTCCAAAGCTTAGAAGGTGTATAATAAGAAAATGCTATGCATTGAAAAGACCATCCACATCAGGTTCAAGGAGCTCAAGAAGGACCTTGCTGATGATATTGAAGAGCTGGAAGAAAACCTTGAGAACTGAGTCTCAAGGAAGCCTCAAAACGTAAGCAGAATGAAAAGCTAAACCTTTATAAAGTAAGCTCCAAGACATAGATGCTTTAGAAAGCTTGCTCAAGACTCCAAAGCCATCTGAAAGTGATCTTTCTGAGCATGAAGAAGAGTAGTCCAAAGATGAAAGAGAAATGAAGAACATCAATGCCATAGAAACTACAAAGGAGTTTATAATTTAAAGGTAGTTTCTAGAACAAAGTTCTAGGAGACATTTCTAAAGGTGTGATCAAACTGTGCTTTCATCTCCACCATAGAGCCTAATGTATTGAAGATACTTTGAATAATCAAAGTTAGGTGGAGGCTATGTAAGAGGAACTTGACCAGTTTGAGAGAAGCAAAGTCTAGACACTTGTGGAGAAACCCAAGGACAAGACCATCATCGAAACAAAATGGGTGTTCAAAAACAAGCTTGATGAAGCTAGCAAGGTCATAGAAAACAAAGCAAGATTGGTTGCACAAAGTTATAATCAATAAGAGGGAATCAATTATAATGAAACCTTTGCACTAGTAGCTAGGCTTGAAGTCATAAGAATGCCTATAAGGGATTCACTCGTTACCAGATGGATGACAAGCCTGCATTCCTAAATGGATTCCTCTCTGAGGAAGTATATGTGAATTAGCCTCCTAGTTTTGAGAACAAAAACCTGCCCACTGTGTTTTCAAGCTCACAAAGGCACTGGATTGAAACAAGCTCCCCGAGCTTAGTATGAAAGGCTAAGTACTTTTTGCTAAAGAATGGGTTCAAGAGAAGTAATATTGACACTACTCTTTTTACTTTTAAGCAAGATAATCACTTTCTGATAGTCCAAATATATGCTGATGATATTTATTTGGTGCTGACCAATCTCTGGAAAAGTTTTCAAAATTAATGCAGAGTGAATTTGAAATGAGCATTGTAACATCCTAGTTTTTCTTTAGAAATTGATTGAGGAATGGTTAATAGAAATATTAGAATTCTAACAGATGTAGTTATGATGAGCACGACTCCATGAGTAGAAAAAAAAATTTGTGAATAGTGTTTTGCGAGCCCATAAGCCTCCTGGACAACCGAAATTAAATTTGGAACCCAGAAGTGCCCGAAGTTATGAAAATATGAGGATTTGGCTAGAAATATGTGGGAATGAAAACTTTATGCTTAGAAGTAATTTCTGGCAATATCGATTTTATTGGGTAAGATGTTTACCCGTTCGATGAGAGTTCGGTATGTGATTTTTAACACGAAAGATATTTCCATCAACACAAATAAGTGATATTTATCTAATTAAGACATGTGGAAGGCCAAGATTTAATCTTGGAATCCAAGATTTAATCTTAGCCATCCATTGTTGCTTTATGATATAAGTAATGATTATTTTTGCTAAATATCTTACATGCTTTATTATAAGAAGCCTAGTCACCAATTTCTCCTCCAAAACGAAGAGAGAATTCGGCCAGCCAAGGGAGAGAAAGACCAGCCACCATTGTTTCTCTCAAGAGCTTGTTCTTGAGTTCCAAGTTCAAAAACTCCAAGCTAGAGTTGTTGAAACATCAAAGGTTCTTCACAAAACTTGTTCTACACCTCATTCTCTATCAATCTAACCGAACAAAATTTTCATTCCTCATCAAAACCTTGTGTTGTACCTCACACCTCACTGATATCAGAGGGGATTGGAGTTGAATTGGGAGCTTTGGAGGAGAAGGAAGCAAGCTTGGTTAGCCTTGAAGCCAAGAAGCTAATAGATCACTCAAAGTAGGGTTTTTGCTGCCTCTTCTTGTGCAATTTTTCTGATCTGTTTTAGCATGACCTAGGTCCAAAATTTCTGATGGTATTGATGGATAATATGTTGATATTAATGTGTGAATTTTGGTGGTGGGTTTGGATGGTGTTAAAAAGGGGTTTTTATCTAAGGAAATTGGAACTAGGCTGTTGGATTTCTAGTTATTCTGAAGTAGTAATTATGCATGAATTTTCTGTATATTTCTGGGTAATTAGATGATCTACAAAAAATTATATGTTGTAGTGGACATCTTAAACTAACTACATGAATTTTCTTAGGTGTTAATTTTTAAGTTTACTACCTCAAAAAAATCAAGAACCAAAATGTGTCTGATGCTGTCCTTGATGTTGTAACAGAAGCAATAAACTTGTTCGATTTTATTATCATAGCAATTGATTGAGATAGATCATGAAATTTTTACACAAGGATATAACATATTGAAGTGTCACTTTAAATTTTCTTGTGCATTGGTTTCATCAATTTCTAGGGTTAAGAATTGCAGGAACCCGATCTGGCCTGTGAATTGGTGGCCCCTGACCACCAGATTTGTATATTTATGAAGTAATTATAGAACTCTGATTGTCCTGAAATTTTTACAGGTTATCCTAGACACATTTAAGTGTCATATATAATTTTTGTGACTCTTGGGATAGCTATTTGAATACACCAATTAAATATTGAACCTAGAATAGAAATTCTACCAAGGTGCTCGAATGTGAAAATGGCTGAAATTTCATAATAGTATGATATCTATTCCAAGTCTATGGCATATGAATGCACACTAATTGTTTCAATTTCTTATTCATGAACCTCTAATATAATTGAATATTTAATTGTAAGGTAAACATGTTTTGAGAAAAGAAAAAGGAGTATATGATGCTGTTATGTGCGAACGCAGAAATATTATGTACACATTATGCTTGTTGCATATTTAAACATATGGGGAAAACAGAAACAAGGCTTAGAGGGATAGAGAGGGAAGGCAAGTAAGGACTTCCCTAGAAAATTATAAGTCAGGAGACGTATCAGCTAGGATAGAGCTGTATGTGATCCGAAATAGAAAAAATGAAGTCTGATGATCACGAATAGGAATGAGCTCATGTCCTAGCAGTCTATTGTCCTCTATGAAATTATTAAATGTGGATGTGGATCTATGTGAAACTAAGTCTTCCCTATGTTGAGAAATTGAGAAAAATACGTGGAATTGAGTTTATGGTTGTACATAATAGTCCTGATTGACTCCGTGGTGCCATTCTAAGTTCTCGCGATCTATAGATTTTAGAATTGCTATTTATGACCTTTATATGAATATTGTATATGCAAGAACTTCTTATCTGGACTATGTGTAGCCTCTGGGGGAAACTACCCTACTGAGAATTTTACAATATTCTCACCCTGTAGCTGTGTATATTGTATTGTTCAGATCCAGATGTCGTCCCTGTGTTTTTCTTTGACTTGCCACAATGGGTGTGGCAATACGACCCGGCATTGGACTCCATGTACGCCGTCGGTTACTCCCAATTCCGTATATATATGTTTTGTCGTTCCTTTAGTACTTCAGCTTTTGCCGCAGACTTCGACCCCGTCTTCCCTTACGAGGGTGTACCTCTCCATATGGCACATCCTGATGTGTTTGAGGTTCGCCTTGCTCTACCCGCACACCCGGCAGGAGACGCACCCGTTTCTTCGTCCTCCTCATCTAACTCAGACCCTCTGAGGCCCAGATGCCCCTGTGGAGGTGAGGTCATCGCACGATGGCCAACGGCTTCCTGGAGGAGGCGAGACTTTCAGAGATTGTTGGCATGTACATAGCAGGTAGTGTAGTGTTAGGGCTTTACTAGCCTCAGACCGATGTATTATTAGTTTTCTTTTGCTCCATTGTATCTATATGATATTTGTTGGCTGAATATTTGAGCAGGTTAGGTATTCGGTAGGGGTCTAGCCTCGTTTGCTAGAGAGTTTTGACTAGTTAGGGGTTGTTTCATATTTGTCTTTTTATTATGATGTATATATTGTAACTAGGACATGATGTTAATGTATGTGAATATGGTTGTGGCAACATATGTATTCAAACTCTTTTCTCACTTAATTTTTGGCTAGTATTGATCAGGAACCTCAGGAATACTTGCTAATTACTATGTCAATACTCGAGTAGAATGTGGTAATTGGGAGGGTGTTATAAACATGATGGGTGAACTCAAGTTTTTCCTTGGTCTTTAAATAAAACAACAAAATGAAGGAACTTTGACCCATCAAGAGAAATATACCAAAGAGCTTTTGAAAATGTTTAACATAGATCAAGCCAAACTCATGAGTACCCCCATGCATCCATCTCAAGTCATTGATGACAAAAATGATGGGAAAATATCATAAAGTAATTATAGAAGAATGATTGGTTCACTTTTATATCTTAGCAAGTAGACTAGACATTCAATTAAGTATGGGGATTTGTGCTAAATTTCAATTTAACCTAAAGCAATCATACTTAAATGTTGTCAAAAAAATTTTAAGCTACTGATCTAGTACTACTAATCTTGGCTTATGGTATGCAAAAGGTACATCTTGTGAGATTGTAAGATACTATAATGCTGACTTTGGGAGAGAGTAAAGCAAGAGCACTAGTGGATGCCGCTATTTCTTCAAAGAGCCTCATCACGTGGTCGTGCAGAGCAGAATACCATTGCACTCTCTACGGCTAAAGTTGAATATATAGCTATTGCAAATTGCTGTACCCAAATGCTATGGATAAGGAATCAGCTAGAAGATTATCACTTGAGGTATTCCAAAATTCCTATCTTCTGTGATAATACTAGTGCTATTAATCTTGCTAAGAATCCTATCTAGCACTTTAGATCCAAGCAAATCGATGTTAAACATCATTTTATTTGGGATCATGTTCAAAAGGGGATATTGAGTTAATGTTTGTGAATACTAAAGATCAAGTGTCTAATATATTCACAAAACAATTAGCTGAAAATCGATTTTGTATTTTGAAAAACGCTTTTGCACATTAAAAGATTTTAAATCCTTATAAGCATTCATGCACAAACATCTCTGATATTCCCCTTCATGGCTCCAAACTAAAGCCCAAACCAAGGCTTGAAGACCAATTTGCAAGAGCAGAGAATCATATTGAAGATCAGAAAGTCAGTTGCCAGAGAACAGAGAAAATTAGACAATAAAAAAGAAAAAGGACGAGAAATGGGATATATATGGTCTCATAGGATTCAGAATTAGAAAATGTATGAGGTGTGAGGAAGCTGTGTTACACCAACAGGTTAGAAAGTGAAGTAAAGATCAGAAAGTAGACAAAGCTTAGAAAGTGGTTCCAAGTTCATAAACCACTTACTCTGAAGAATGAAAAAAGCGGGATAATTCCCATTCTTTTGAGTTTCTCTCTCCCACGTCATTTCATCTTCAGTCATTACGTCTCATCACTTAAATCACCCCTCACTCCTCACACATCACAATTTTTCCTTCATGTTCAACCTAAGCCCCGAAACCTTAACCGTTCCCTATTCTCTTGCTCTCAAACTCTCTCTCCAACCTTACCATTCTAGCTCCAAAACCCTCAACCTTCATTCATCCTTTTACAAACACAACCATATAATGGCTTAAGGCAAACACTTCCAAGGAAACATTGCTAACATAGGAACTCTTCTCATGTATGATGAACCACTCTACTATCAGCACTACTCTAAAAACTTTTCTCAGTGAAAAGTCGCCCTAGAAAGAGGCTAAGCAGGGAATTGATGATTCAGGTCATCATCTTACTTGGAAGTTATCTCTTTCTAAGGATAGGAAGGATTTTTCAACATCACCGATCAAGTCTTCATTAGGATGGTGACTGCCCATACTCCCAGCTATTGTAGGTGTCTAAATCTATGCTAAGTTCATATATCAGAGGCTTTGACATGGAGTTGGGCATAACAAACCTCTCCAACATCATCCAACCACCTAACGTAGGACTCAGATGCTCTTCTAGGATATTGATCTACGACTCTTGGAGTCTCAAATAAGGAGGTCTCTAGATGTCTCATTGGTTTTCCCAAGTACCAACCTAGTGAGATAACCACTGCGCTGCTGGCACGGAAAGTCTTCACCATTGTCCAATTCTCTCTTCTTGCAAGGTTGGAAGCACTCACCTTCTCGTTGGGAAGGACTCATGTTACTTACTACCTGTTGGCAAAGAGAAAGGTAAACTTGTAACACCCTAAAAATTAGTTAAAAATTAATTTAAGCTTTATTAGTCATAATTTCAAAAATCTAACAGTTTAGCAATGATAAGGATGGCCAAATAGACATGTTTTAAAAAAAAATTTCAGGCTGGGGTGAATAGTAACCATTCAGGCCCATTAGCCCGTTGGAAAGCGAAACCCTAGATCCAAGACCAAGGAATGCCCGGACTAGAAAGAGAGGTTTAAGGTTAGAAATGATAAGGAGTGAGAAGTTATACCTAGAATTAATTTTCAGGTAATGTTTGATTACCTGGGTATGGTGTTTTACCTTGTGGAGTTTTGATGTGTAGTTTTTAATACCATACAAGTTACTTGGTGGCCAAGTAACCTTTACCAACCACTTTATGCCAAATGGATAGCAAGGATTGAAACTTGAAAAGTAAGTTTCAATCATGGCCTTTCATTTATTATATTTTACTCGGAGTCAATATCTCATCCATTCGATAAAATTTCTGTTGGTTTCTAACATCGAAAATGATTTAATCTCTACAAATGGATGATGTATATCCATTCAAGACAAGTGGAAGGCTAAGATTTAATCTTAAATTACAAGATTAAATCCTAGCCATCCAATCTATTTTCTTTCTTTTGGAAAAGATATGCATTTATGTAACATAAATGTTGAAGCTATGTTAGGATAAATACAAAACAACCAAACTAACTTTATCATCATCACAATTTCATGCAGCATGCTAAGAGGGCAGCCACCATTGTTGTCTTCTTCAAGAGCTCAAGTTTCAATTTCAATTTGCCAAAACACTTGCCCAAAATTGCTAAAACCATAAACTTCCTTTACTAAACTTGTTCTACACATCACTACCTATAAATCTAACCGATTGGAATCTCAATTCATCACCAATCCTAACCTTACGACCTTATACCTCACTGATTTCATAAGGGTTTGGGTGTGATTTGGGAGCTTTGAAGTGGAAGGAATCAATCTTGGATCACCCTTGGAGCCAAGATCCCTAAAGCCACCAAAGTAGGGATTTCTTTGGTCTTTTCTTTTCAAATTTATTCTGAACATTCCTGATTGATCTTGGTCCAAAATTTCTAATTATATTGGTTGATAATATGTTGATATTGATGTATTAATTTTGGTGGAGTGTTTGGATGATATTAGAAAACCCATTTTGGCAGAACAAGTTTTGAATCATGTGCTGGATTTTTTGTCTCTGGATTGACAGCTCTGATCACGAATTTTCTGAGTGAATTGTGTATATTTTCATGAGCTAGAAAAAATATATGTTGAAGGTAACATCCAAGGCTAGTTACACAAATTTTCTCGAGTTTTGATTTGGACTCCTAATGCTTTAAAAAAAATCAGAAGCCAAAGTGAACTATGTGCTGCCTAAAATGTTGGAATGGAAGCTGTAAATTTTGCTAATTTTATTACCATACCAAATGATTGAATTAACACTTGAAATTTTTACAAGATGTTAAGGACATATTAAAGTCCAATCGTGAATTTTTGTATGATGTGCTATGTTCATTTGGTAGGGTAATAAAATTGGGAACTATGACTATTGGCTGTAAATAGGGTGTTTCTAACCTCCAAATTTGTCTAATTTTGTTAACATTAGAGAACTCTTTTTGCTCTGAAATTTTTATGGAACCTTGTGGACACATTGAAGTGTCTTGGGTAATTTTTATAATCTCTAAATTGATTGTTTGAGGGCAAATTAATTTGTGCTACAATGATGTGAAATCTGTCATTGTGTTGAAAAATGAATTAATGCTTTGAATTGATAATGTAATGCCATTTTGGCTCTAGTATGACATGAATACTTGATGTTAACTATTTGGCCATATGAACTTATTGATGAGGTTAGGCACACATAGACATGAATGCTTATTACAATTGCTCATATGCGAAAGAAAAGCATAAGATTATGTTTCTTGGGCTTGGAGAAAGTAAATCTGTTTGTTAGGGAAAGTAAACTTGACTACCCTTGAATTGAGTCGGGGAAAGTAAACCTAGCTAGACATAGGTCTATGTGAGAATTAGAGAAAGTAAATCCAATAATCATGTATAAGAATGAGCTCAGTCCTTGAAAATGCAGCCTATCACACTAAAGTAGTCTTTTATCTTATGTGGTAAGTAAAGAATTTTAGTATAAATATTTAGGCCAATATGTTAAGTTGTGATTTAGCAGTATATGTAACACCCTCCTAATAATCATAGTCTACTCAAGTATTGACGTAGAAATTAGGAGAGTATTACGACGTTACTAATCTATCCTAGTCGAAATATACAGGAATAAAAAAAATTTTGACACATACATGTCCACAACCATATTCACATATATGAACATCATGTCTCAGTTGCAATATATACATCATAAAAGAAAAGCCAACAAAACACCCCTAACTAGTCAAGGGCTCTACGTGAATGAGGCTAGTCCCCCTACCTATACCTAACCTTAGATATTTAGCTCGACAAAATATCATACAAATACAACGAGCAAAAGAAAACCAATAGTACATCTGCCCAGCTGGTAAAGCCCTAATACTATACTACTGCTATGTACATGCCAACAGTCTCTGATGATCTCGCCTCCTCCTACAGGAAACCGTTGGCCATCAGTGCGATGACCTCGCTTCCACCGGGCGTCTGGGCCCTTAGAGGTCCGAGTTTGAAGAGGAGGATGAAGAAACGGGTGCATCTGCGGGTGTGCTGGTGGAGCAAGTGGAACCTCAAATACATCAGGGTGCGCCATATGGAGAGACACTCCATTGTAGGGGAAAGCGGGGTGGTCGAAATCCGCTGTAAAATTGACGTACTAAGGAACAATCGAAAAACATATATACGCGAAACTGGAGTAACCTATGGCATACAAGGAGTTAAGTGCTTGGGTCGTACCTGCCACACCCATTGTGGCGAGTCAAGGAAGAATACTTGGGGATGGCATCTGTGAAATCTGAATAATACAATACATACAGCTGAGAGGTGAGAATACTATAAAATTCTCAGGAGAGTAACTCCCCAAATACTATACAAAATACAGGTAAGGAATTTATGCATATAAATCATTCATAAAAATCGTAAGCATCAATGCTAAAATATATAGATTATGGGAACTTAGAATGGTACCACTGGAATCAATCATGTACTATTATTTGCATCCATAGGTTCAATTCCATGTATTTCCCTCAATTTGTCAACATAGGGAAGGCCTAATTCCACATAGAGCTGCATGTGCAATTAATAATTTCACAGAGAATAATAGACTGCTAGGACATGAGCTCATTCCTATTCGTGACCATCGGACTTCATTTTTTTCCATTTCTAAGTCACACAGTTCTATTCCTAGCTGATATATCTACCAACTTATAAATTTTCTAGGGAAGTCCTTACTTTTGCCTTCCCTCTCTATTCCATTTAGGCCTTATCTCTATTTTCCCCATATGTTCAAACATGCACTTGTGAAATGTATATGTGCTCCTTTGTCATAAACTTATATTATGTATTTCTCTTTCTTTATTAAGGGCATGTATGCATCACATATAAGTATTCAATTATTTTATAGGCTTATTCATAACTTATGAACAATTATTTAAAACATCTAGTATGCACTCATTAGCCATACACTCGAATAAATATCATTCCACCATTAGTTTCCAGCCAATACTGCCATTCCAGGATTTTGCAGATTTATCATTCTAATAACAACATTTGTTTGCCATATTAAATGGCCATTTAAAGAGTCACAAAAATTCTATATGATATTTCAATATGTATAGGATACCCTGTAAAAATATTAGGACAAACAAAGCTCTATAGCTACTTTGGTAAAATGTACAAATTTTGGTCAGGGCCGCCAATTCAAGTAGACCCAAGTTCCCAAAATTTTTAACCATAGTAATTGATGGAATCAATGCACATGAAAATTTACAGTGATACTTCAATGTGTTACTAACTTTGTATAAAAATTTCATGGGCTAATTCAATCAATTTGTATGATAATAAATTCAGACAATTTTATTGCTTCAGTTTTAACAACCAATACAACATCAATCACTTTTCGGTTCTTGATTTTTTTGAGGTAATAAAATTTAAAATTAACACCCAATAAAATTCATGTAGTTATTTTAAGATGTTAAATACAACATATAATTTTTATAACTCATGAAATTACCACAAATATACCAGAAAATGCGTGCATAATTACTGCTTAGGATAACTAGGAATCCAGCCTAGTCCCAATTTCCTTTGAGAAAAACCCTTTGCTAAACCCATCCAAACACACCACCAAAATTCACACATCAATATCAACATATCATCCATCAATAAAACCAGAAATTTCGGACCTAGGTCATGCCAAAACAGATCAGAAAAATTTGACAAGAAAAGGCAACAAAAACCCTACTTTGAGTAACCTATTAGCTCCTTGGCTTCAAGATTAACCAAGCTTGCTTCCTTCTCCTTCAAAGCTCCCAATCCAACTTCAAACCCCTCTGATATCAGTGAGGTATGAGGTACAAGACAAGGTGTTGATAAGGAATGGAAATTTTGTTCGATTAGATTGGTAGAGAATTAGATGTAGAACAAGTTTAATGAAAGAACTATGAGTTTCAACAACTCTAAGCTAGTGTTTTTGGGCTTGGAACTCAAGAACAAGCTCTTGAGGACACAAATGGTGGCTGGTCTCTTTTCTTTCTCTTGCTGGCTGAATTTCTTCTTGCTTGGAGGAGAAGATGATGACTTGTTTCCTTGTATTAAATGCCTTGAAGATATTATTTAAAGTAATAATTATTTATGTCATAAAGCAAAATAGATGGCTAAGAGTTAATCTTGGATTCCAAGATTAAATCTTGGCCTTCCACATGTCCTAATTAGATAGATATCATCCATTTGTGGTGATAGAAATATCTTTTGTGTTAAAAATCACACACCGAAATCTACCGAACGGATAAACACCTTATCCATAAACCAATATTAGAAATTAATTCTAGGCATAAAATTATCATTCCCACACATTTATAACCTTATCCTCATATTTTCCTAACTTCAGGCACCTCTTGGGTCCGAATCTCAAGTTTCGATTGTTTCAGCCCCTGCGGCCTGCAAAACACTATTCATTTCCTTTTTTTTCTGATTTGGTCGTTCCTATCACAACTATGTCTGCAGAATCCTAAGACTCCCATTAACCATTCCCCAATCAATTTCTAAAGAAAAGAACTAGGATGTTACATTACCATCCACCTTAACAAAAATTTTGTCCTCAAAATTTCGTACCTGGAAACAATTCCTGAAAATCTTTCTTCATGGTTGACTCTAACTCCCATGTGAAATCTTCATTCCTGGCCCACCCAAGCTTCTTTTACTAGCTGTACCAATTTATTCCTCAATTGCCTTACTTCTCTATCCACATCTAAGCGGGAGGTGTTTGAAATGTTAAGTCATCTCGTAACTGGATCAATGACATGGGTTAGGTCTGGGTGATACATTCTAAGTTGAGATACATGAAAGACATCATGAAGATTGGATAAGGACGAGGGTAGGGCTATATAAGCAGCTGACCCAATCCGTCAAAGGATTTGAAAACGGCCTATAAACCTAGGTGACAACTTTTTGACCTTTAAAGCTCTACCTACTCCCGTAGTGGGTGTGACCTTCAGGAATACATGTTCTCCCTCTTGAAACTCTAAAGGCTTCCTCCTGTTATCCGCATAGCTCTTTTGATGACTTTGTATCCTTGATTTTCTGGATTTGTGCCATTGTCTGATTAGATACCAGGCTAACAATCCTGCTTCCCAAATCGTACCAACACAATGGAGATTGACATTTCCTTCCATATAAAGCTTCATATGGGGCCATGCCAATACTAGCATGATGACTATTATTATAAGCAAACTCCACCAATGGAAGCAATTTATCCCAACTCCCCTTCTGCTCAATCACACATGCTCTCAGCATATCCTCCAAAGTCTGTATGGTGCGTTCCTATCCATCTGTTGGGGTGATAAGCCGTACTTAGACACTTGGTTCCAAAGGCCCTTTGGAAAGCTCCCTAAAATCTTGAAGTAAAACAAGGATCTCTATCGGAAACTATTGAAGAAGGAACACCGTGTAGTCTTACTATTTCTTGAATGCACAAAGAAGCTAACTTATCTAGAGGATAATTAGCTTTGATGGGTAAGAAATGAGCGGACTTGGTCAATCTATCCACTATCACCCATATAGCGTCATGACCTGATGATGTCCTCGGCAAACCCATTACAAAGTCCATAGAGATACTTTCCTATTTCCATTCTAGGATTTCTAAGGGTGTAAGGTTCTAGCCGGCTTTTGGTGTTCTATTTTGATTCTTTGGAAAGTTAGGCACTTCCGAACAAACTCCACTATATCTTTCTTCATCCCGGGCCACCAAAACATCCTTTTAAGATCTGCATACATTTTACTAGTCCCAGGGTGTATGGTGAATTCGCCTTTGTGCGCCTCCTTTAAAATCTCATTCTTAAGATTACCACTTGCAGGTACACAGACTTTGTCCTTATATCTCTATATACCTCGCTGGTCTTGAGTAAATTCTGGCAACTTCTTGGTATGAACTGATTTTAAAATCTCTTGAAGCTCTTGGTCTTCGGGTTGTGCAGCCAAAATTCATTCTTGGAACTCGCTCGTTACTCTGATCTGACCTAATACCACACCTTCAGGGCTCACAAACGTGGCTAAGCTTTTTAAAGCCTTCTACTAGTTTCGTTTCCTTGATCATCATGCATGCTACACTCAGGGACTTCCCTCAATGCATCAGTTACAATGTTTGCTTTGCCTGATGGTAATTCAGACTAACTCATAATCCTTAAGGAATTCCATCCACCGTCTCTGTCTCATATTCAACTCTTTCTGATCAAAAAGATATTTCAAACTTTTATGATCCAAAGACATTGAATTGTACACCATAAAGATGGTGTCGCTAGATTTTGAGAGCAAAAACCACAGCTGCTAACTCCAGGTCATGAGTTGGGTAGTTCACCTCATGGGGTCTCAATTGCCAAGAGGCATAAGCAACCACAATTCTATGATGCATCAATACACACCCTAAGCTTTTACTGGAAGCATCGCAATAAACCTCAAAGGGTTCATGTGGATCAGGTAACACCAATACAGGAGCCATAGTCAACTTTTGCTTCAACTCCTGAAGCTACTTTCACACTTGGCATCCACTTAAATTGAGCGTTCTTTCGGGTCAACTTTGTTAAAAGTAAGGCTAGCTGGGAGAAACTCATAATAAATCGCCTATAGTATCCTGCTAATCTTAGGAAACTTCAAATCTTAGTCACCGTGGTTAGTCGTCCCAATTAAGTACATATTCTACTTTGCTGGGATCTACGGAGACTCTTCGTGATACCACATGGCCAAGGAACTTAAACTCTCCCATCTTGAACTCACACTTTGACAATTTAGCATACAACTTCCTCTCCCTTAGGATTTGTAACACAACCCTAAGATGCTCCACATGTTCCTCTTTGGTCTTTGAATAGATAAGTATGTTATCTATAAAGACAACTACGAATTTATCCAAGTACGGAAAGATTTGGTTCATATAATCCTTGAATACTGAACATTGGTCAACCCAAAAGACATCACTTTATACTCATAATGTCCATATTGAGTTCTAAAAGCAGTTTTGGAATATCCTCGTCCCGAACTTCAAATCTGGTAACCCAATCTAAGGTCAATTTTTGAAAAAACGGTTGCCCCACGTAATTGATCCATTAGGTCATCAATTCTTGGTAGAGGTACTTGCTCTTGATCGTCACTTTATTCAACTGTCTATAGTCCACACAAAGCCTCATACCCCCATCTTTTTCTTTACTAAAAGAATAGGGGTTCCCCACTGTGAGGCACTTGGTCTAATGAAGTGGTTCCCTAGTAGCTCTTTAATCCTTGACTTTAATTCCTTCAACTCTAAGGGAGACATCCTATAAGGAGCAATTGAAATAGGACCCGTTCTTGGACTAACTCAATGGAGAATTTGACTTCCCTCTTGGGTGGAAACTCTGAATATCATCTGGAATACATCTGGATACTCTCTCACCACTGGAATCATATTCACTTCATGGTTACTTTCAGTTTCACTAGCCAAGAGGAGAACATATTCCTAACGGTTCACCTTACTAGGGTTAAATGTTACTAGGTCTAAGTAAAAAGAAAAAGCAACCACAGGAATATAAGGAGATAGGAAGAAATATAGCAGTTTCAGTTAAACAATGTAAAAGCAAATAATTTGGTACCAGTCAATCCATACCTAAAATGACTTCTAAACTAGATAAAGGTAGGCAAAACAAATTAGCAGGAAATTCTCTAGTATTTATAAGAAGAGAAAGGTTCATGCATGCTGACAAGTCTGAATAGGACCCGCAGGAGGGGTGGATACGAGAAGGTCATATGATAACTCAGACATAGGTAATCCTAACCTTTGTACACAATCATAGGATATGAAAGAATGAGAGGCACCTGAATCATACAGGACGTCTAAGGTATTTCCATTTATTTCACACTTACATCGGATCAGAGAGAGACGAGAAGCTTCC
The DNA here is from genome assembly GCA_030441495.1 of Dalbergia oliveri. Taxonomy (NCBI): domain Eukaryota; kingdom Viridiplantae; phylum Streptophyta; class Magnoliopsida; order Fabales; family Fabaceae; genus Dalbergia; species Dalbergia oliveri. The sequence continues at coordinate 23,018,927 of JAMLFY010000003.1, forward strand.
TTCGCACTCACAGCAAAAATGCGCCCTTGTTGTTGTGGCCTGGGACGGGCGTGAACTTTCTTGTTAGGGCATTTGAATATTTATGTCCTAGTTTCCCACAGCAAGCACACATCTGTTGTCCAGGAGCCTTCCCGTGATATTTCTCACATTTAGAGCACTCTTATCTTATCTCCAATCTTGGGATTGAAGCTTCTTTCCTCTATTATTGTTGTTATTAGGTGGAAATCTCCCTAGGCTAGTGCACAGGCTTGAATCGAGGCCCTTGGGTTGCTAGTCCTCTCCTGGCATTGTTTTGTGTATACTTGAAACTTGCAAGCTTCTTATTAGATTCCTCAGGACGCGACACTTATTCACCAAAGTAGGATAGTCCCGAATCTCCAAGAGGCTCACCGCGCTTCAATGTCTTCACGCAGACCCCCTTCATATTTCATGCATTTCCAGGCTTCGTCCAGGTCATGTTTGTAAATCGTAGAAAACTTGCAGAGCTTCAAACTTGGCGGTATACTCCGCCACACTCATAGGTCCTTGCCTAAGAGCCATAAATTCTAACTCCTTCGCGTTCCTCACCGAAGCAGGAAATACTTACGTAGAAAGCCTCTTTGAAGATATCCCAAGTAACCTCAGCGGAAGCTTCAAATAATCCCCTGTACCAACCCACCAGGTTTGCATCCGCTTCTAGCATGTAAGTGGCATAAGCTACCTTCTAATCTCTGTAGGCAAATGAGAAAATCTTTTCCATTACCTTGATCCACTCTTTTGCATTACCAGGGTTAAAAGCTCCTTAAAAAGGCGGGGGTTTGCCTTTCTAAATTCAGCAAATTTCTGGTATTCCCCATCCACTTCATTTCCTCCCGAGTTGCCAACTGGGTTCCTCCTCATTGCGGTTCAATCTTTCCATCATTCGATTGGCAATTCAGCTGTTCTTTTGCCGCAGCCATCTCACGAAAGGTATGCATCAATTCAATCATTCCCCTCCACTCCTAGTTTGCCATTTGAAGTCATTGATTCTTGTCACACCAAACAAAATATTGAGTTGATCAGGCTCAATACCAATCCAAGTGTGGCAGGAACCCACAACATTTCTAACCAATGTCATACACACATATAAGCATATATGCATCATAATGCATGATAATTATTATGGAAACATATTCAGCCCAATCCTCAGGCTTGAGGATAGTCCCTTTATACCATAATGTAACACCCTCCTAATTACCATAGTCTACTCGAGTATTGATGTAGAAATTAGGAGAGTATTACTACGTTATCTGATCTATCCTAGTTCAAATATACAGAATAAAAAAATTTTGACACATATATGTCCACAACCATATTCACATATATGAACATCATGTTCAGTTGCAATATATACATCATAAAAGCAAAGCCAACAAAACACCCCTAACTAGTCGAGGGCTCTGTTAATGAGGCTAGTCCCCCTACCCTATACCTACTAAATGTTTAGCCTGACAAAATATCATACAAATACAACGGAGCAAAAGAAAACCAATAGTATATCTGCCCGGAGGCTGGTAAAGCCCTAATACTATACTACCGCTATGTACATACCAACAGTCCTACGATCTCGCCTCCTCTTACAGGAAACCATTGGCCATCGGTACGATGACCTCACCTCCACGGGGGCATTTGGGCCCTCAGAGGGGTCCGAGTCTGAAGAGGAGGATGAAGAAACGGGTGCATCTGCGGTGGATGTGCTGGTGGAGGGAACCTCAAATACATCAAGGTGCATCATATGGAGAGGCACTCTATTGTAGGGGAAAGCGGGTTGAAATCCGGAAAATGACGTCCTAAAGAAACGATCGAAAACATATATACGCAAAATTGGAAGTAACCTACGGCATACAAGGAGTCAAGTGCCGAGTTTACTGCCACACCCATTGTGGCGAGTCAAGGAAGAATACCAGGGATGGCATCTGCGAATTGAATAATATAATACAAACAGCTTAGGGGTGAGAATACTATAAAATTCTCAATAGGGTAATTCCCCAGATACTATACAAAATACAGGTGAGGGATTTATGCATATAAATCATTCATATAAAGATCGTAAGCATAAATGCTAAAATATATAGATTATGGGAACTTAGAATGGTACCACTGTAATCAATCATGTACTATTATTTGCATCCATAGGTTCAATTCCATGTATTTTCCTCAATTTGTCAACAAAGGGAAGGCCTAATTCCACATAGAGCTGCATCTAATTAATAATTTCACAAAGAATAATATACTGCTAGGACATAAGCTCATTCTTATTCGTGATCATTGGATTTCATTTTTTTCATTTCCGAATCACACACAGTTTATTCCTAGCCAATACATCTACAGACTTATAAATTTTCTAGGGAAGTCCTTACTTTTGCCTTCCCTCTCTATTCCATTTAGGCCTTGTCACGTTTTCCCCATATGTTCAAACATGCACTTGTGAAATGTATATGTGCTCCTTTGTCATAAACTTATATTATGTATTTCTCTTTCTTTATTAAGGGCATGTATGCATCACATATAAGTATTCAATTATTTTAGAGGCTTATTCATAACTTATGAACAATTATTTAAAACATCTAGCATGCACTCATAAGCCATACACTTGAATAGATATCATTCCACCATTAGTTTCCAGCCAATACCGCCATTCCAGCACTTTGGCAGATTTATCATTCTAATAACAACATTTGTTTGCCATATTAAATTGCCATTTAAAGAGTCACAAAAATTCTATATGATATTTCAATATGTATAGAATACCCTGTAAAAATTTTAGGACAAACAGAGCTCTATAGCTACTTCAATAAAATGTACAAATTTCGGGGTTAGGGCCACCAATTCACAGTAGACCAGTTCCAAAATTTTTAACCATAGTAATTGATGGAATCAAGGCACAAGAAAATTATAGTGATACTTCAATGTGTTACTAACTTCATATAAAAATTTCGTGGGCTAATTCAATCAATTTCTATGATAATAAATTCAGAAAATTTTATTGCTTCAGTTTAACAACTAAGATAGCATTTAGTCACATTTCGGTTCTTGATTTTTTTGAGGCAGTAAAATTTAAAATTAACACCCAAGAAAATTCATGTAGTTATTTTAAGATGTTCAATACAACATATAATTTTTATAGCTAATGAAATTTCCACAAATATACCAGAAAATTCGTGCATAATTACTGCTGACAGGACAACTAGGAATCTAGGCCTAGTCCCAATTTCCTTTGAGAAAAACCCTTTGCTAACCCCATCCAAACACACCACCAAAATTCACAAATCAATATCAACATATTATCCATCAATACAATGAGAAATTTCGGACCTAGGTCATGCCAAAACAGATCAGAAAAATTTGACAAGAAAAGGGCAAAAACCCTACTTTGAGTAACCTATTAGCTCCTTAGCTTCAAGATTAACCAAGCTTGCTTCCTTCTCCTCCAAAGCTCCCAATCCAACTTCAAACCCCTCTGATATCAGTGAGGTATGAGGTACAAGACAAGGTTTTGATAAGGAATGAAAATTTTATTCAGTTAGATTGGTAGAGAATTAGGTGCAGAACAAGTTTAATGAAAGAACTATGAGGTTTCAACAACTCTAGGCTAGTGTTTTTGTGCTTGGAACTCAAGAACAAGCTCTTGAGGACAACATTGGTGACTGGTCTTTTTCTTTCTCTTGCAGGCCGAATTTCTTCTTGCTTGGAGGAGAAGATGATGACTTGTTTCCTTGTATTAAATGCCTTGAAGATATTATGTAAAGTAATAATTATTTATGTCATAAAGCAAAATGGATGGCTAAGATTTAATCTTGGATTCCAGGATTAAATCTTGGCCTTCCACATGTCCTAATTAGATAGATATCATCCATTTGTGGTGATAGAAATATCTTTAGGTGTTGAAAATCACACACGAAATCTCACCGAACGGGTAAACACCTTACCCATAAATCTATATTGCCCGAAATTAATTCTAGGCATGAAATTAATTCTAGGCATACAATTGTCATTCCCACATATTTCTAACCTTATCCTCATATTTTCCTAACTTCTGGGCACCTCCGTTTTGAACTCAAGTTTCAACTCCGAGCGCCTGCCCGCAAAACACTATTCATTTCCTTTTTTTTTTTTTTTGCTCGATCACCAGGTCGTTCCCATCACAACTACGTCTCAAATCCTAAGATTCCCATTAACCATTCCTCAATCAATTTCTAAAGAAACGAACTAGGATGTTACAGGATAGGGTTTATATGATATTGAGTAGTATGGTGTGTAATTAAATAATAAAAGCTACCCACTTCAAAAGGATGATTTTAGAACTTCAAAATGAATATTTAATATGTATTGTATGATCACGTTTTCTTGATCAACCGAAGTGGCTGGGACAAGGACGATGAAATTATGATTATGTATTTTGGGATACCTACTGGAATTTCAGAATTCTCACCCCTGTTGTTTGTGTTTCTGTTCATTCTCCAGGTTGATTCCAGAGGATGGTGAAGCAACTGCAAGAAAGACTAAATTGTAATTTCTATAGTTTAGTTGTGGGGACTCATATTGTTATATATAGTTCTATATATATATATATATATATATATATATAGTAAAGAAAGATGTGAACTAAAGCTCATAGAAGAGCTTCCTTTTGTGCTTGAGTTGTATTAAATAAATATGTTGTTTGTTGCTATATATTTTGATAGAACCACGAGTTAGTTAATACATGATTCGACCGATTCTTGCTATAGACAATTAAGAAAGGTCCGCAAATCTATAAGTAATAACTCTCGAATAATGCCATGACTTAAAGATAAGGTTGTACTTGGAAGGATGTTACATTATGGTATCAGCTTTCATCCTAGTAGGACCTTGAGGAATGGACTGGCTACACTTCCTTAGTAAATGTCAAGCATTATAATTCTATAAATGTGTATGACTGATGGTTGGGAATGTTGTAGGTTGTTGCCACATTTAGCTTGGTACTGAGCCTAATCAACTCAAAAATTCTTGTTTAGTATGACAGGAACCGATGACTTCAAATCGGCGTATAAGAATAATGCCAGAAATGAAGCGGGCATGGTGGATACTTTCCGTGAGAAGGTGGCTGCCATGAGAAAACAAGCTACATTAGCCAATAGAATAATGCCAAGGTTAGATCCATATGCCCAAGGAAATCCAGTTGGAACCCTGGAGGAACAGAAATGGACATAGAATACCAGAAGTTCAGAGTTCAGGAAGGAAAACCCTCCCTTGTTCCAAGGAGCTTTTGATCCAAACAAAGCAGAAGAATGGATCAAAGCTATGGAGAAGATTTTCTCAGCATGGAGACCCAAAAAGTGGCCTTTGCTACTTACATGCTAGAAGCGGATGCAGGTTCTGTGTTGGCAACAAGGGGTTATTCGAAGCTTCTCAAGCTGAAATTACATGGGAAGTGTTTAAGGAGGCTTTTTATCACAAATATTTTCCTCTTCTGGAAGGAATGCAATGGAGTTGGAGTTAATGGCACTCAAGCAAAGGTCTATGAGTGTAGCTAAGTACACAGCCAAGTTTAAAGAGCTTTGCAAGTTTTCTACTATCTACGAGCATAATCCTGATGAAGCTTGGAAGTACATGAAGTATGAAGGAGGGTTACATGAGGACATTGAAGCGTTGTGGGACTCTTAGAGATCTGGGATTATGCAACCTTGGTAAACAAGTACCATCATGTAGAAGACTCCAACAAGAAGTTAGCAATCACCCAATCTGAAGGACCCTTCTAACAAAAGACTGCCACTTGAAGACCAAGACTATGAGGACGATCCGCCCTTAAAGAAGCAGTTTCAACCAAGTCCACAAAAGGATAAACGGCAATAGCAATCGAGGCCATGCCCAAAATGTGGAAGAGATCACGGAATAGACCTTGCTTGGCTGGACAAAATGTGTGCTACTACTACGAAAAGCCAGGACACAAGATTTGGGAGTGCTCAAATAGGCATTCAAAACCAACTACAAAGCCATAACAACAGAGTAAGGTCTTCACCATAAGTGCTGAAAGACGTCACCACCCAAAAATTTGACCTAAGGTAGGAACGTTTAGAATTTGACTGAATTGTTTGAACCGTGTGTGAATTCATTATTTGATTTATGAAATTTGTCTTTTCAAATTATTTTCAAATGAATTTTGAGGGCAAAATTCTTTTTAAGGTGAGTGGTAATGTAACACCCTAAAAATTAGTTAAAAATTAATTTGAGCTTTATTGGCCATAATTTCAAAAATCTAACAATTTAGCAATGATGAGGATGGCCCAAAGGATGTGTTTAAAAAAAAATTTCAGGCTTGGGTGAATAGTAACCTTGCAAGCCCCACTGCCCGTTGGGACAACCTAAAGATCCAGAACCAGGAAATGCCCAGGACTAAGAAAAGAAAGGGGTAAGGTTAGAAATGATAACGAATGAGAAGTTATACCTAGAATTAATTTTCAGGTAATGTTTGATTACTCAGGACGGTTTTACCCGTTCTATGGAGTTTTGATGTGTAGTTTTTAATACCGTACGAGTTACTTGGTAGCCAAGTAACCTTTACCAACCACTTTATGCCAAGTGGATGGCAAAGATTGAAACTTGAAAAGTAAGTTTTAACCATGGCCGTTCATTTATTATATTTTATTTGAGAATCAATATCTCATCCGTTGGTAAAATTTTGTTGGTTTTTAACATTTAAAAATGATTTCATCACTATAAATGGATGATGTATATCTATTCAAGACAAGTGGAAGGCTAAGATTTAATCTTGAATTACAAGATTAAATCCTAGCCATCCAATCTATGTTCTTTCTTTTGAAAAAGATATGCATTTATGTAACATAAATGTTAAAGCTAAGTTAGGATAAATACAAAGCAACCAAACTAACTTTATCATCATCACAATTTTGTGCAGCATGCTAAGAGGGCAGCCACCATTGTTGTCTTCTCCATGAGCTCAATTTTCAATTTCAATTCACCTAAACACTTGCCCAAAATTGCTAAAACCATAAACTTCCTTCACTAAACTTGTTATACACATCACTACCTATAAATCTAACCGATTAGAATATCAATTCCTCACCAATCCTAACCTTACTACCTTATACCTACTGATTTCATAAGGATTTGGGTGTGATTTGGGAGCTTTGAAGTGGAAGGAATCAATCTTGGATCACCCTTGGAGCCAAGATCCCTAAAGCCACCAAAGTAGGGATTTCTTTGGTCTTTTCTTTCCAAATTTATTCTGAACATTCCTGATTGATCTTGGTCCAAAATTCTAGTTATATTGGTTGATAATATGTTGATATTGATTTATTAATTTTGGTGGAGTGTTTGGATGATGTTAGAAAACCCATTTTGGCAAAACAAGTTTTGAATCATGTGCTGGATTTTCGGTTTCTGGATGGACAACTACTTATCATGAATTTTTTGAGGGAATTGTAGATATTCTCATGAGCTATAAAAAATATATGTTGAAGGTAACATCCAATACTAGTTCCACAAATTTTCTTGAGTTCTGATTTGGACTCCTAATCTTTAAAAAAAAAATCAAAACCAAAATGAACTATGTGCTATCTAAAATGTTGGAATGGAAGCTGTAAATTTTGCTAATTTTATTGCTACATCAAATGATTAGATTATCACTTGAAATTTTTACAAGATGTTTAGGACATATCGAAGTCCACCCATGAATTTTTGTATGATGTGATATATTCATTTGATAGGGTAATAAAATTGGAAACTATGACTATTGGCTATAAATAAGGGTTTTCTAACCTCCAAATTTGTCTAATTTTGTTAACATTAAAGAACTCTTTTTGCTCTGAATTTTTATGGAACCTTGTGGACACATTGAAGTGTCTTGGGTAATTTTTATAGCCTCTGAATTGATTGTTTGATGGGTAAATTAATTTGCACTACAATGATGTGAAATCTACCATTGTGTTAAAAATGAATTGATGCTTTGAATTGATAATGTGTTGACATTTTGGCTCTAGTATGACATGAATACTTGATGTTAACTATTTGGCCATGTGAACTTATTGATGAGGTTAGGCACACATAGATATGAATGCTTATTACAATTGCTCATATGCGAAAGAAAAGCATAAGATTATGTTTTTTGGGCTGGAGAAAGTAAATCCAGTTAGTTGGGGAAAGTAAACCTGACCACCAAGAAAAGCATAAAATTATGTTTCTTGGGCTTGAGAAAGTAAATTTGGTTTGTCGGGGAAAGTAAACCTAACTACCAAGAAAAGCATACAGTTTATAATTCTTGGGCGAAAGTAAATCCAGTTGTTGAGAAAGTAAACCTGACTACCCTTGAATTAAGTTGAGGAAAGTAAACTTACTATCCTAGAATTAAGTCAGGGAAAGTAAACCTGGCTAGAAATAGGTCTGTGTGAGAATTGGAGAAAGTAAAACCAATGATTATATATAGGAATGAGCTCAATCCTAAAATGCAGCCTATTACACTAAAGTAGTCTTTTATCTTCTATGGTAAGTAAAGAATTTTAGTATAAATATTTAGGTCAATATGTTCAGTTGTGATTTAGCTATAGGGTTTATATGATGTTGAGTAGTATGACATGTGATTGAATAATAAAAGCTACCGATTTCGGAAGGATGATTTTAGAACTTCAAAATGAATATTTAATGTGTATTGTATGATCACATTTTCTTGATAAACCGAAGTGGCTGGAACGAGGACGATGACATTATGATTATGTATTTCTGGGATACCCTACTTGGAATTTCAGAATTCTCACCCCGTATGTGTTTCTGTCGTCTCAGGTTGATTCCAGAAGATGATGAAGACTGCAAGAAAGACTAAATTGTAATTTCTATAGTTTAGTTGTGGGAACTCATATCTATTGTACATAGTTTTATATATATATGTCTAAATGTAGTAAAGAAAGATGTGAACTAAAGCTCATAGAAGAACTTCCTTTTGTACTTGAGTTATGTTAAATAAATATGTTGTTTGTTGCTATATATTTTGATAGAACCATGAGTTAGTTAATACACGATTCAACTAATTCTTGCTAGATAATTAAGAAAGTTCCGATCTATAAGTAACAACTCTCAAATACGATGCCATGACTTAAGGATGAGGTTGTACTTGTGAGGATGTTACAAAACTTGCCTAGACTAATATTTGACTACATGCCCAGCGCTATCTTCCCAAGAAAAGGAGAATTATTCCTTATGAAGTCATGTTGACCAGGATCTTCCAACACTTGAACTATCCTCTGAAAATGAGTGGTATAAGTGTATGGAAGGTACCTGAGTACACTCAAAACTCCTTCAAGACTCTAAGGAGAGCCATGGTGCACCCATAACCAATGTTAGAAGATAGAGCCAGAGGATAAAAGATGCAATTCTTGAAAAGGCTACTACGAATGCCGAGGGAAGGTAGAAAAAGAAAAGTAATCATCTTTTAAAGCAGCTTTGAGGACAATGGAAAATCGAAAATAATTATAAGATGTAGGGTAAAACCTTCTCACTCATCCATGTCCTCAGATTTTAGGAAGAATCAAGTTCTGAAGCGCTGAAAATGTACATGTTATCAAGCCAATGGAAGAAGAATCTTCCTCCTCATTGAGTCTTCAATTCTGGAGAAAAATCTTCAGAGGATAAGCAAATCAATGAAAATTCTGACACAAGGACAACTCATGCTGCTACTTCATTCCCTACTTCAGTTGAAGAACCTCCCATTTTCGCTCCTACTCTGCCTAAACCATCTCCTCAAAATGATGATCCTTTATCAAGCCAACCTCCACCTACAGTGCAACTAAGCTACACTGAAGTCCAATTCCTGACATGAACAGTGTCTCATAAATAACCAGCTGAACCAAACGGAACCTTTGTCTCGAAGACATGAAGCATTACTGCGGAGATCCTTGGTGAAGTCAAACGAGGGGCTCATGATGGTATTTCCTAGCTTCCAGGACACCATCTTTTTGTGATGACAAAATAGGGAAAAGAAAAAGAGATTAGAAAATATTGTGCCAGGAATTCAGAGGGAGCATCATGCTGAGGGGAGAAACTCAAAAGATTTTTTTTATTCTTGCATATATTCCTTTTTTTTTTTAGAACAATTTGTTTTTATTTCAATTATTTCTTTGATACAATTTTCTTTTATCGTTTCTAGTATTTTCTCTAATACTATGTTTTGCACTTGTACGATGTTTCTTTTAATACATGGCATATACATTTTCTATTTGCTTAGCTAATCAAATATATATGGCACACACACACACACACACACACACACATATATATATATATATATATATATATATATATATATATATATATATATATATATATATCTTGCTTAGCTAATGATATCTTGTATTGATGTATATGTTATAAGTCTTAGCGTTCGCTCATATGTGTTCATATTATTAGCATGCTATGATACGTAGCTACATCGGTAGCTTTTTGTATGATTAACTATGGTACATATCTCTTGTTTGCTCCTGATACATCATTTCTTTCCTCTTACACACATATATTTTCGTGCTCGATCAATTGCACTCATATATGATGTTTTTCATGAGCTTTGTATAACTTGCTCTAAATACAATTGTGATCAATTTCTTTTGATCTTCAAAAACATCTTTACATGCTCTGATACAACTAAGATCAGTTCTTATGAGAGCTTTAGAAACCTCTTGTGTGTGCAAATTTCTATATGTTGCATACTTTCATGCACAAAAAATTAGTTTGGATAAAAATGTGCTGAATAAGAAATCAAATTAAAAGGAAATATCACAAATATCATTTGCTTTATTCAAACTCATTTTTTTTTAGAAGGATTAATATGACAAAAAATATTTATTCAGAAAGCTTAAATGCCCATATCATTTTTTACGTTCCAATACCTCTAAGAAAGTATTTTGATTAATTTCATAAACTTTAATTTGAAATAAAAATAGCTCTAATTTTAGTCAATTAAGGCTATGAAGCATTTTGATCCCATCAATATCATACCTTAAGTTTGAGACTTTGAAAACAATATCATGATTTGAAAGAATATTGGTTATAATGCTATATATCTCGTTATATTTCTTTCAAACTCTTTCAAAAGATTTTCTTCAAATTGGTTTATCATCATAAAAAGGGGGAGATTGTTAGCACAGAACCCTTCAAAAAGTGTTAATACAAAATGTTTTCAGTGATAACACAACCAATTTAGAGAAAATATTTTGAAAAGGACTAATATTTCCCTTTAGTTTCTTAAAGCTACAAACACGTCCTTATGTTAATATAACACGGGTCTTGAAGCATAAATATTTTCACTTTACATGTGCAAACATGTTTCATCTCACTTAAAAGATTGGGACTAAATATAAGTGAAAAATATATCGTGAAATGAATGTATACATGCTAAATGTATTGAAGAAAATTATCAAGTACAAGAAACCAAGGCTCAGATCTTCAAAAATAGCACGTGACTTTAGAAAGTACATTTCAAGTAAAGATATCAATCCATCTCTAAAGCATATGTGTTCTACAACCTTCAATCATCTTGATTTCAATCACAACCTTATCTACAAGCTTTGATTGAAGACTGGAAGATTTAAGAAAATTCAAAAAACTTGATCTGGACTTCAAAAAGTTTGCTTCACAGTGAAACATTGCACTTTGAAAGAAAAGGAAGGAAATTTGAATTCAAAATTAAAGTCAAACTGTCACAAACTGACGTGGCATCTCTTCTACTAACTTGGTCAACTACTCCGCATCTAGAAGGAAAAGTTCAGAAACCTCATTTAGAAAGTAAAAAGTAGTTTCTAAAGGTGACCTCAGAAACCTCTATTTCACAACATCTTCTACAATAGCTCTGCAGATAATGAGCTACTCCTCTAGAATGCATTTCCAAAACACAAATAGATGATCAACATGTGTCACTTGAACAAAATATTAAGGGCAACGGTCATAAATGCAGGTCTATAAATGAGATGATGTGCTTACAATAAAAATGACTTTGGCTGAATAGTGTTGAAAAAATGAAAGAATTCCTCCTCATTCTTTTTAAAGTTCATTACTACTTGTAATCAGTTTGTTTGTAAAAATCTTCTTTCTATGTTCTTAGTAGATCATATGTTCTTCTAGGAAGAATCATAGAAAGAAGTAATTCAAGTTTTCCAGGTCTTACTGTTAATCTTAAGGAAACTTGAGTATTGGTTAGTTTGAGTGATAAACCTAAACACAGACCTTTGTAACCCCAATCCATTAGTGATCGTTGTGAGTTAGCTTGGAGAGACTAGTCAAAGACTACTTTTAATGGGACAGGAGGAGTGATCTCCTGGTTATCGGTTTAGTCAAAGACTACTTGTAACATGACAGTAGGAGTGAACTCCTGGTCACGACTTAACTTAGAGAGGCTAGTTAAAGACTACTGGTTGTGATAACAAAGTGTACTTGTTCAGAGCTTGGAGAGGCTGGTCAAAATCTACTCAGGTTGTGAAGGGAGTATACTACTGGTCATAGGTAAGAGCTTGGGAAGCCTACCTGCAAAGACTATCAAACTTTCTCAGTTGAGAAAGGTTTTAGTGGAACTCAACAATGGTTGAGAACTGGATATAAGCAGGTTAGCCAAACTAGTATAAAAATACCTATGCAGTATCTTCTTCTCCCTTTTCTTTGTTTTATTTTTTTGCCTTGTGCCAGTTATACTATATTTTCTAATAAACAGCTTAAATCCATTTTTATTAGACTTGTCATAGTTCAAAAAATTACTTTCTAACTTCACTATCATTGTTTCCACTGCACTTCAAGTTCTATACTTGATAGTTTTTTGTTTAAGTTTTTCTTCAGAAAAGAAAGGAAAGAAAAGGCAAAGCATGATTCAACCCCCTCTTGTGTGCTTTTCTACCCACAATAGTAACCCTGGAATCAGAATTAGGAGACCCCTAGGACCAAGGAAAAATAAGATAAAGATTGGGATAAAGTATTAGACCTAATGTCAATCTCGGGTAATATTCTAATTTCCTAGGTACGGTGTTTTAATTGTTTGATAAAGTTTTGATGTGAAGTTTGTAGCACAATAAAAGTTACTTGGTGGCCAAGTAACCTCTAGCAATCACATCTTGCCAAGTGGATGGCAAGGATTAAAACTTGGAAAATAAGTTTCATTCTTGGCTTTTCATTTATTATTATTTTACATGGGGGCAAATATCTCATCCGCTTGATGGAATTTCGGTGTACGATTTTAACACCGAAAAGCTACTACCTCACCAAGTTAAAGTAAGCCACTTATCTTAAGTCAAGTGGATAGCCACGAGTCATTCTTTGACCAAGGAATCAATCCTAGCCATTCATTTCATTTCTTTTTCAAAAAGAAAGAAAGAAAAGCTTGAAACCAATAAATATTACCACCAAACTCAGGATAAACACAACACAAACAACCTTATCACCCCATCGTCATCATTTTTGGCCAATAAGCTTAGAAACATAGGCCTCTATTGTTCTTGCTCTCAAACCTTCATCCTTACTTCAAAATCCCTACAACCCTAGGTCAAAGTCACTAAAACATTAAGATTCCTTTACAAAACTTGCTCTATTTATCACAACCTACAAAACCAACCGATTGGAATTTTGAATCACCTCCATTACCCACCTTGAGATATCATACCTCACTATTTAAGGAAGGGTTTAATATGTTTGGAAAGCCTTGAAGTGAGGAAAATCATTTTTGGAAGATCCTTGGGAGTTAGAAGTCTTCAAGCATCACAAATAGGGCTTTTATACCTTTTTTTGTTTCAACTCTATTTCTATATTTTGTTACTAATTTAATTGATATTTTTTATTATATTGGTTGATAATATATAGATATTTGATGTGTCTAATTCAGTTGAGTGTTTGGATAATGATAGAAAACCTTTTGTTAAAAATAAGTTTTAAATTAGGTTGCTAGAATTCTAGATTTTCACAGACAGGGTATAGTCCACAATTTTTCATCAGTATTTGTAGATGGATTTTTTAGCTGCAATTATTATATGATGAAACTTACATGTTGAGGTGTTTTCGGTATTTTCTTGGGCCGTTTTGGGCACTTTTACTAATTTTTAAAAATAAAAATATAGTACACTAGGGTTATTGTCTAAACCCAATTCTAAGCTCTGAAATTTTCTAATTTTGTAACTGTATCAAATAATTGAATTTTGTCTTAAAATTTTACATGGTGTTGAGAACATATTGAAGTCTAACCCTGAATTTTTGTAAGATTTTATATATTCATTTGGTATGGTAATAAAATTGGGAATTCAGGTTATTGGCTTAATTAATTTTTCTAACATTCAAATTTGTACAATTTTGTTAACATAGCCAGAAGCTTATTTTGCCCTGAAATTTTTACAGGACCTTGGGGACACATTGAAGTGTCATAAATAATTTTTATAGCCTTTAATTTGATTGTTTGATATGCAAATAATTTTTGCTACATAGGTGTGAAATCTGCCAAAGTGTTAGAATTGTATCAATGCTTTGAATTGATAATATAATTTCATTTAGTTCTAGTATAACATGAATACCTGATTGTGAATATTTGAGCATATGACTTGCGATATATAAATGCATGCTAGAAGAAGTAAAGATTGGTTTATGAGGCATGATTGAAATTACTTGTGAATGAATGCTTATATGTGCTTTAATGCATGCATTTGGAAAAAGAAAAGTAAATGACGCATGTATATGACAAAAGATAATGTACGAACTTCAATCGTGCATATTCTGACATTTGGGTAAAACAGAAACAAGACTTATGTTAAATAGGGGGAAAAAGAGGAACTTCCCTATAGATATTATGAGTCAGGAGACGTATCGGCTAGGAATAGATCTGTTAGATTGAAAATGACACAATGAAGTCTATGATCACGTATAGGAATGAGCTCAATCCTAATAAGGTTTATTACCCATGTGTAGTGTTATCCACTACAGATATCACTTAGTATGAACTAAGTCTTCCTTATGTTGATGAAAAAAGAAAAATACATGGAATTGAGTTTTATGGCCATGAGAAATATTAGATCCCTTTCGACTTGTCAAGGGTATGTAAAAAGATGAGATCCCCTTTGACATATCAAGGGCATGGGAAGTTAAGAAAAATACCAAAGTAAAGGAAAAATCATTGCATTTATCATATGCATATGCATATTTTATTAAATTATTTGTTTAGAATGAATTACTATGATGTTGAGTACTATGACATACGCATATTAAGTGATTGAATGCTAAAAGAAACCTACTTCAGAAGGATGATTTTAAACTTTAAAATGAACTATTGTTATATAATGTATAATCACATTTTCTTAATAAACTAAAGTAGGTGGAACGATGACAATGACATTTATAACTATGTATTTGGGGAATGCCCTACTAAGAATTTTACTATTCTCACTCCTATGTTGTGTGTTCCTGTGTCATTTCCAGATAGCACAAGAGAATAAAGAAGTTGCTCGCTGAAAATGTATTTATCAGGACAGCTCGATGGCTAAAGATCACTAGTAGTTTCTTGTATAAATGTTTAAGTGAGATAGATGTGTAATAAAACTCATAGAAGAGCTTATTCTTGTACTTGACGTTGTATTCAATAAATGTTTTCTTTCTTTGTTATATATTTTTAATAGAATTACGAATTAGTTATGGTATGAATCAATCGAACTTGCTATAGAGATTTAAGAAATGTTCACTAATTTATAAATAACAACTCCTAGTTTAATGTCATTGCTTAAGGATGATATTATACTTGGGAGGGTGTTTCAATGATTGTTGTTGCAGTCAACTTTTGGTAGGACTTTGGATCAAGGGAAAGATTTGTTAGGATTTAATCCAAAGTCCCACATCAAGAAGAAGTGAAAGTCTCACAAGAGTGTTGGCCTATAAATATAGTCTTTAGTTGTTGGGTTTAGTCATCCTTCAAGAGTTAAAGTGATCCATTGTATGAGTTGTTTTTGGGAGCCATCCATGTGGTGTAAGATTTTGTAAAGATGGTTTGATACTTTAATTATTCAAAAGTTTGAGACAATGAAAGATTTTGGATTGATTTGTCAAGTTTTGGACTTAGGCCGTTAAAACCGAACCACACACATTAAATTTTGCATTTGGTTGTTTTTCTTTCATTGGTCAATAATAATATGATATATTTTTTTAGATAGAATATATTTGTAGAATTTATTATATAAATAAAGTATACATGTTTATTTATATTAAGAAACGTGTTGTTTAATCCTTTCTTATTTGTATTATTATAACTAGAAAAGTAAAGTTTGCCATGGCCAAAAATGTAAAATAGCAAAAATAAAGTTTTCACCATTTCCTTATTATTGTTTTATGGTGCCCACTCCCCTAGATGTGCTAATCAATGACTATCATGTAGGTGAGACATATATGGCCAGGAGAATGAGACGTGATGGTTTAATTAGGTGATATTATAAGTGATTAGTTGTGTGTAAAAACCAGTTTACAATTCATGAAGGGTAATTTAGGCTCTTTGCAAAAATAAAAGTATTGTTCATTGAATTGGAAAAAAAAAAAAGAAAATGCAATGGGAAAAAAGAAGTTTAAAAAGAAAAAAAAGTATTGTTCATTGAATTGAATTCAACTAACCAATTCTAAAAAATAAATAAAAATAAAAATAAAACAAATCATAAAATAATAAAATAAATAAATTGAAAAAAAAAAAAAAACAGTATTGTTCATTGCATTTAATTTTACTAACCGAATTCTAAAAACTAATTAAATAAAAATAAAAAGTAAAAAATAAGAAAAATTAAAAATTAAAAAATTGAAAAATTGAAAAAATAAAAAAAATACTGTTCATTGCACTGAATTCACACTAACCGAATTCTAAAAAGAAAAACAATAAAAAAAATTAAAAAGAAAAAAAAAAGTATTGTTTATTTAATTGAATTTGGACTAACCAAATTCTGAAAAAATAAATAAAAAATAAAAATAAAAAATAAAAAAAATATATTAACATAGCTACTAATTCATTCACTTAATTAATCCATTCTCGCTTTCACAAAATCTTGTGGCTCATTTCACATTAAATTTCCTCAACAATTATACATTTAGTTTGTCGATTTTATTATTTTAAATATTTAAAAATTTTAGATAACTTTTTAAAATCATGACTTTAGTCTATTTTGTCCTTATATTTAAATTTCTATGACCGTTTCATTAACACGTCAATCGGTGCCCACATCGCCACGTGTCCATTTTTCATTGGCCACCTAACAATTACAGCGTAGGCATGGACCAACAATTTCATGTGAGAATCCGACTTATTTTATTTGCATGTAAGAGAAGAAAAGTAGCACCTGGCCCCACACATATTATTATCTCCATTTATTTTTGCTAGATTGAAACGAATGCTTAGTTCTTTTAAGAAATTGGGCTGGTAGGTCATTTTAGAATTGGCTAGCCACTCTTTATTTAATGAAATTTATTTGACTATTTAAAAATACTTTTCATTCTCATCCATATTTAAATTAACAATCTATTATTACTTTAATACTATTTAAACTCATTATTAATAATATATTTTTATTTGTGTTTTTATATTTTTTATTTTGCAAAAAAATTTCATAATAAATTTATTAAATTTTGTTAATAATAAGTAATTTAGCTTTTAAAATTTTCAATATTGATATATTTTCTAAAAAATACCAATACTAATTTAAAAAAAAATCTTAAAATTTAAGAAAAAATAATTAAGGGGGTATTTTTCAGAAAAATTTATTATATTCAAAATAATGTTCATATTCTTTTTATATAATTAAATCTACTATTAAATAAACATATTAAATTAACATTTGATGTGTCAATCTTTGAAATTTTATTATAACTTTTACTTTTGTTATTTTTTCATAAAAGTAAAGGTGACGTGATATGTTAAGTTAGCTATTAGTTCAAAATTATATACACGGTTAAATTATATACAAACATTTGATGATATATTTTTCACACAATTTAAATTGTTTTAACCATATATGAGATATTAAACTTATTAAATAAAATGACAAAATAACATTAGATGATAGTACATTTTTTTATGTTGACAATGAATATTAAATATAATTTAAAATTACTAGTGGTAAGTTTTTCATTCCATTAAAATTTATCATGTTTTATTTTCTTAACTTATTTTTATTTTGGATCATATTTATAGAATATTAAAATAAAATAGACAAAAATATTATTATGGTCAAAGTTATCTGAAGTATAATAAAAAAATTAATTCAATTTAAAGACTATTATTAAGATTAAGAGATTTAATGTTACATAATTATATTTTTTGTATTTTTGTAATATGTTTCACAAGAAAATTAAATAAAATATTTTCATAAAATAAAATATTGCATAAGTAAAATATTTGAAGAAGACTTTACTTCACGGAGGACAAAAGAAGTTTCCCATGTGAATAATTCTGTCCCATATATTTATTTAGAAATTATAACGTCTAGAAGACATGTTGGCCTTGTCACTTCCCGATATTGTCCTGGTGCTTCGTTCTTTGCTTACAACCAGAAGCAGCTGAAAGAGCAAAGCAACTTCCAAGCTTCTCCCTGGACCATCCCTCTTCCCATCATTCGGAATCTCCTTGAGCTTGGCCGAAATGATGATGGTGATATAAGATTGCTTTTTGTGAAAATCTTTTCTGAAGTGATAATATAGTGTGTATATAGTTTCAAAATTTTATTTCTTTCTTTTTAAGAAAAAGAAATGAAGTGAATGGGCATGATTGCTTTTGTTGGTCAAAAAAAAAAAAAATATTAGCCATTAACTTGGCTTAAGATAAGTGACTTATTTAAACTTGGGAAGAAAGTTATTTTTTATGCTAAAAATTACATAGAAATTTTACTGAACGGATAAAACACCATACTCAGAAAATCAAAATATTATTCGAAATTAATCCAGAGCCTAATACTCTATCCTAGCCTTTATCCTATCTTCCCCAGCTCTAGATAATTTATGATATCAATTCTAGGGTTACTATTCACCTGTAGACTTGTAAAGTTACTATTTATTCTTGGTCCTGAATTTTTTTTTTACTCATTTGTTTGGTCATCCTTATAATCACTAAATTTGTCAGAATATTGAAATTCTTATTAATATAGTTTAAATTAATTTTTAAAAAATTTTGTGACATTTAGGGTATTTGGGATTTTGGGATTAGAAATAACATTACCCTAATAATGACATACATGGGCTCAAAACATAGTATGTTACTAATGCTTGCTGAATTTTATATTGGAAAATTATTGTATGAGCACAAATATGATAATGATTTCTTAGGCACATTCATAACAAAGAACATGAGACCGATTAATGAATTAATATATATTTAAAGAAAATTGATATGATTCATTTTTATTGTAAATGTATTTAAATATGATTTGCTAAATAAGTGTTTTGCCACGAGAATGAGAATCTAATGAGAATCTATCTATATATTTACTAATGGTCCTACATAAGTATTTGATATTCGGAAGTCGTTGTTGAGTACTCAGAAGGCGACTTTACCTCACGGAGGACAAAAGAATTTTGCCACGAGAATTCTGTCCCATATATTTATTTACAAATTATGACGTTGAAATGGCACGCCATTGTAGAATACATGTTGGCCTTGCAAGTATATAAATAGGTATAATTTACATTTCCCAATGCACATCGGCCCCCTTTTTTCCTTCTTGCGCATTCCCTTCACTGTGGTGACATCGTCTTTCTTTCTCTTAAGGCTCGCAGATGGGGTTAGCCAGTTCCACACTGCTCCTTCTGTTTACATGCGCCATTATCCTGGTGCTTCGTTCTCTGCTTGCAACCAGAAGCAGTAGAAAGAGCAAAGCCACCTCCAAGCTTCCCCCTGGACCATTCCCTCTGCCCATCATTGGGAATCTCCTTGAGCTTGGCAACAAGCCCCACCATGCCTTGGCCAGGCTTTCTGACACTCACGGCCCAATAATGACCTTAAAGCTTGGCCAAGTGACCACCATAGTCATCTCCTCGGCTGACATGGCCAGAGAGGTGCTCCAAACTCATGATCTCTTGCTCTCAAACCGGCCCGTCCCTGATGCCTTGTCCGTTCTCAACCATGACCAGTACAGCTTGTCCTTCATGCGCGTCTCACCCCGTTGGCGTGACCTCAGGAAAATATGCAACAATCAACTGTTCGCCAACAAGACTCTCGACGCAAGCCAAGCCCTGAGGCGCAGGAAGTTGCAGGATCTCCTCAGTGACATCCAAAAGAGCTGCGAAGCTGGTGAAGCAGTTGACGTTGGAAGAGCCGCTTTCAAGACAACGATTAATTTGCTGTCCAACACTTTTTTCTCTGCGGATTTCGTTCACTCTGCAGCTGAAGCAGGGGAGTACAAGGAGATAGTTGTGAATATACTGAAAGAGGTCGGTGCACCGAACTTGTCGGACTTCTTCCCGGCGTTGAAGGTGCTTGACTTGCAGGGCATCAGAAGGCGGTCAATTGTGTATGTGAAGAAGGTGTTGACCATCTTCCGCCGCTTTGTCGGTGAGCGGTTGAAGATGAGGGAAGGCACGGGTTCTTCCGCAAACGACGACGTTCTGGATGCCTTGCTCAACCTTTCTCAAGAACACGGAAAGATAGAGATGGACAAAGATGAGATTGAACATTTGCTGCTGGTATATTCTTTCATTCTCCCACCATAACTTCTCTTGCTACTAAATTTTAATTTAATTTATTCACTCTTTCATTTCATCTGTGCGGTATGGCCCAGCATAAAACATGCGTCAACACCAAAAAGCAAGCATGGTGTTATTGCCATTTACACTTACAAAGATTAGGGCAAAAGAGTAGTAAGAAAGTGTTGAATTTTTAGTATTGCTGAAAAAAGCCCCCTAAACAGGTAGCAATTGAATAAATTTATCCCTCTAAAAAATACCTAATTAAGTCTTTGTCAATTAAAATGTTGGACAAATTGTCTTCTCTAAAAAAACAAGGAATAAATTTATATCTAAAAGTTTATGAAAATGCCAAATGATTCATGTATGAAGGGACTAATTTATCCATTTTTTTAATTAGTAGGAACTAATTTACTGAACTTAAAATTTTATTTAAAAGGGAATAAATTGAGAGTTTTATCGTATTCTTTTCTACTTTGAAGGAAAAAACTACATTGAATTCCACATGATATATTTGAATTGTGATATGAAAAAACATGCCTCAATCGTTAAAGGGGTAAATATATAAGAAAGATAAAATTGTACAAAGATGTCGGGGTTGGTTGGAACAATTAATTTATTTTTATTTTTAAAAACTATTTTAAAAACTAAGTTTAGAAACAATTTTTTAGAAGTAAAACACAAAACACACTTTGTTTGGTAACTCTTTTTAAAAACCCACACTTAGGGGGAGGTGTTGCTCGCAGTGGTGCTCCTACTTCCAACGTTGAAGGCGGTGGTCGTCCGTGATGGTTGGTGCTCCACCTTTTGATACGCAGGTTGCAGTTTGAGGAAGAGATTTCGCAACACCGCTGGAGGAAGCAGAAGCTAGAGGAAGGAGATCAGCCTGACGAACAGGCCACGACTGAGGAGAGGAGATCGATGCAAGAGAAGTTTTCCGTACCTGTTTAAGGGGCAAATTGGAGTGAAAGGGGACAACAATGGTGGAACAAGGTTGTTTTTTGTTTTGCAAAACATCTAAAAGATGTTTTCCTTTTCAATTTTAAAAACATAATTTATATTTTTTTATTTTTAAAACCAACATGCGAAAAATAAGTTACCAAACAAGTTCTTCTAATATTTTATTTTTTAAAATAAAAAACTATTTTATAAAACGGTTGCTAAATAGGCCCGTCATTTTTTATAATAAGAAAAAGTGACGACTTTTGTCATCCTTAACTCAACTTGTCTATTACATAAAAAATATAGTCAAAATTCGGGAGTAGTAATAACTTATAAAAATAATATATCATTCACGAAACATCACTTTTTCCTTTTTTTTAATTGTTATTATAAGAAAACTCTAAAAGTGTCTTAAATTGCATGTGTTTAAGAAACGTTAAAATAAGTTGAGTCCGTATTAACCATATGTCTTTGTTGAATGTTTTAATTATGACTACTTTCATATAACTTTAAATATAATATTTAATTTAATTTTTTTTTAATTTTCATGTTAATATAAAGAAATTATGTTATCTTTATATATTTACAATATTTTATGTTAATTTTTTAGATACTATTTTCTTCTTTTAGTTCAAATTTATATGTTTATGTTAGTTTTATGCTAATTGTATATATCATAGTGAGCTCAATTTCTATGCAAGTAGTTTAATACTATCATTTAATAAGAATATAACAAACTTCCATATCATATTTTTTTATGTAATTATTCATGAGCTTAATTTATATACACTAATGATATAAAACGTTTTTACACTTCATTCAATCGTATATCATCATATCAGTAAAAGTCTTACACTCACCACTTGAAATATCATGTAAATGAGATGATTTGATTAAATAACAGTGTATAAAAATTGAACTCATTATTCATTATTATATCAGAGTTACTTGCATTCTTATTGGTTAATGGTGTAAAACTCTCATTCATATTCTATAATTTTAAAAGTTATGTTATGGTATCATCGTTTTTGTATCGTATTTATGTTGTATGCTTATTTCATTTAGAGGTTAGGATATTGAAATCTCTCACACAATTTTGATATGTTAGAACATATTTGTTGCGGGCACCGATACAACTACATATACACTAGAATGGGCGATGGCAGAGCTAATGCACAATCCGAATATCATGTCAAGAGTGGAGAAGGAACTCGAGCAAGTTGTTGGCAAAGGTAATCCTGTTGAAGAAACAGATATTGCTGGGCTTCCTTACTTACAAGCAGTTATAAAAGAGACTTTCCGTTTACATCCACCAGTTCCATTATTACTTCCACGAAAAGCTGAGGTCGATGTAGAAATCGGTGACTATATCATCCCAAAAGATGCACAAGTGTTGGTTAATGCATGGGTTATTGGTAGGGATCCAACTAAGTGGGACAATCCAAACGTATTTCTACCAGAGAGGTTCTTGGAGTCCGAAACTGACATTAAAGGCCACCATTTTGAGCTCATACCATTTGGATCCGGACGAAGAATATGCCCTGGCTTGCCGTTGGCTATTCGAATGCTGCCTTTGATGTTGGGATCATTGGTCAACTGCTTTGATTGGAAGCTTGAAGATGGCATAAAACTGGATGACTTGGATAAAGAGGACGAATATGGGATTACCTTAGAAAAATCTCAGCCAGTTCGACTTGTTCCCATCAAATTAAGTCACTAATAATCTAGCATGCATATGCGTAGAGCTCAAATAAAAATAAAAAAAAAGGCGGCATGCATACATGTGTTTGTATGAATAATTTCCATGTGAGTTGTGTTATTTGAAAATTTGTATAGGGTATTAAGCCAACTCTCTATTATCTACCATTAAAAGGAAATTACAAAATATTTAAAATGAAAGATTTATCATTTTAAAGGTGGATAATGAATCAACATAATATCCTAATAAAATAAGTACACTTAAC
Source organism: Dalbergia oliveri (assembly GCA_030441495.1). Taxonomy (NCBI): domain Eukaryota; kingdom Viridiplantae; phylum Streptophyta; class Magnoliopsida; order Fabales; family Fabaceae; genus Dalbergia; species Dalbergia oliveri. The sequence continues at coordinate 23,042,497 of JAMLFY010000003.1, forward strand.
ACTCTTGTTTCCTCTTCTATTCAACTTTTACTGTAAACCCACCTTGTCATGGTGTGATATAAGGGTCGCAGGCTATTTAGAAAACAAATAAATATATGTAAACAAGTTAATATATCCATAAGTAATAGCGACAGTGTACTATGTCATTGCCGCTATTTTGTTTCTTTTATTATTATTATTATTATTTCTTCAATTTCTTATTTTCATCTGTTAGGTATGTGAGGAGGAAAACTGGGAATTGGACTCTCAGGCTCAGTTATTCTAATTAATATTATCATCTCCGACTTTTTAAGATTTTTTTTGTCCATTATAAGATGCCTACGTAAGCAGTTACATATTAGCATTTTGACACGCGACTGAAGTTAGTAAGAAGATTAAAATTAAAAAAATATAGAAAGCTCTGTAAAAGTTAAAGAAGATTAAAATAATATGGAAAGCCTGTTATGGCAACGCCGTAATCAGTAGCGTAACTTCAAATCAATATATTATATATACATGCTAACCACAACTCTGTTTCACGGATTTATTTATATTAAAAATTTTCAAGAATATAGAAAGAATATATTAGTTTTTTTTTTTTATATATAATGAAATAGAGTAAAAGTAATTCGTCGAGCTCATTGAATACTTCATTATAGATAATATTTTTAGTCTCATTTTTGTATTTATCACTTTTCCCATCTATAAGAACTCTTAAACCTTTTGTTGAGGTTAATTTGAAGATGCAATATATAGTTGTATGACAAAATATAGACTTCGACAAATATGACACCCATATAATTCTATGATTGCCTTTAACTTTTGTGCATTAGTGTGGTGTGTCACAAACACGCAATGTACTTGGAGGGGCTATAACAAAAGCCAACAAAAATTATCTGAAAAAGATATTCAATGGAGTCCACCAATTTTTATGTAGGAAAAAATTGGAAAAATCTTTTAACCCTGCAAAACCAATCTTTGAAAATGAGATATTAGAGTAGAGAGTCTGGTCATAATTTGAAAAGAGTGAAAACTTTTTTAAGAAGATTGACTTGAGCTTGCTGATAGCTACACTACTAGAAAAATCTGATTTAAAGATGGAATTTAGAGAACCATAAGAAACAAAATTTGAGAGTGAACATGCAAGTCATGTTATATTTTTTATTAATATATTATATCTCAAAGTTAATAATTTGGTTCTTTTTTTTGATATTTAGGTAACCAAAGTGTTCGCCGAATTTGATTTTTCAAAGTTACTATACATACATAGTAACTCCATCGAAATCAAGAGAGTTACTATGCAAGTTACTGTATATGCATAGTAACTTCACATGTGAACTCTATGAAATCATGGGAAGTTACTACGTGCTTAGTAACTCCTCGAAACTTCATAAATAGAAGGGATGGAAATGAAGGAAAACTATCCAAAGCTGAATGCATTTTTTAGCTGTTTGGAAAGAAGAAGTGTAGGCTTTTTGTAGTGAGAGAAAATAGAGAGCATATGTAAGAAAATTTCAAGAGCGTAGTGTGAGTATACACTAGGTGTTTTTGGTATATTCTCTAAATCTTTGTAACACTACAAATTGTAGTAGAAGAGAACTCACTGGGATACACTAGATTGTAATTACTCATAAATATAGTGGAATATTTTCAAGTTTGGCTCGTGGTTTTTCCCTCAAAATCAATGGAAGGTCTTCCACATTAAAATATTGGTGTGTAGTTCTATAGATTATTTTATTGGAGTGAATAGTAATGAGTACTATTCATAAATAGTTATGCGGTCCCATTTGTATAGTACTATTCACAAATAGTGACGGGTCCCACTGGATACAATATTAACACGATTTCACTATGCAATACTATTCACATGAATTGTGACACATGGGTCCCACTGGATTACTATTTATCGTGCTTCATTTTTCCATTACTCTCAGAAATTTGGCGCTTCCGCTCACATCCATAAAGTGTTTATTACACTTGGGGTACTCAACTCTTGATATTCCCTAACAAGTGGTATCAGAGCTTTGGTTCAGTGGGATTTATTCTTAGTATGCTCTATGGTTGTAGCTTAGTCTGATCTTCCACATTAGAAAAGAATTTCTCCCTGGTACTTAATGATCATCCTTTGGTTGCTGAAGGCAGTGTGATTGTAACGCCATTTTCCTGTCAGAGTACAAATGACCAAATGCCCTGAAGTCATTTTTACCGGAATTAAAGGGCAGTTGCCCAACCCTCGAATGGGTCAACTCGATGTTTGAAGGGGATTATGTTGTTATGAATGACATCCGAGGTGAAAATCTCGTTTCTAAACTTTCGGCTCAAAATGACCAAAATACCCTGCTGTGTTCTACATGGGTAAAAGGTTTGAGCCCGAATTTTCCAGAAAGTTTAGGATGATGTTTTTGAGCAATGTTTGATGTATAGTTGGCCCGGAAGGTCCCGGGCAGTTTTAGCACAAAATTACCATTTTGCCCCTAGAACGTGTACAATGAGCATAATGACGCAATTAAGCAAACCTAAGCAATATTAGGCTCTAATCGAAGATTAATTTATTTCGATAATTAATCTAGAGTCAAAATGATTTATTAAGGTTAATTAGAACCTAAGATTGCTTAGTTAAACTCTAATTGCATTCTTTAATTCAAGATTCCTAGTCATGGAATCTTGAATAGTGTTTTATCTCTCCAATTCCTTAAATTAAGGAATTGTGCCATACCTCATTTGACCAAAATAATTATTTTAAATTACTAATCTAGTAAGATTACCCTCCTAATCAAGTCTTGACCTTCCTAATTAACCAATTATCTTACCTAAACACCTTCTTATAAACTCCTAATCAAAAGCCTAATCAAAGACACACCTAAACACACCATTAACCCACAATTAGATGAACTAAATTTCTCTCCCTCATGGCCTTAAGGTGGCCGGCCACTCCCTCTCCATAGCCCATCATGTGTTGTTTCAATTACACTCAAGAGCCATACTTCAAGCCATGCTTTACCCATACCTCACCATACCTTCAACTATGCCTACAACCATACCTTTGTAAGAGATATTTCTTCTCTCCTTCCTCCTCAAATGTGGCTGGTTCCCTTCCCCCTTTGGAAGCCTCATTGTTGAAAATTTCTATAAATACCAAGCCTTGATGAACCTTGTCACACTTTGGTTCATTTGTTAAGTTTACACTTCTTGCAAAAATTCTCTCATTTCTTCTCAAACTTCCTCACTTTGGCTGATTTCTTCCTTCAAGTTTCAAGAGGATTTTCGTTCTCCATTTCATCAAGAACTCAAGCTTTCTTTCATATCTCTTCAAGACTTCTCTAGGTAGGGGTTAAGTTTTAATGTTTTGCTTGTGTTCTTCAAGAAAGTTCTAGTTTCTCTTGGTTCAAACTCCTTTCTCTCTTTTCTTTTCATTTTCGGCCAAGAGGCCATTTTATGAAAATAATATAAGCTTGATGATGAGGTTTCAAGATAATGACTTGTTGATGTCATGTGAGAAACCTCTAAAGCTTGAAACAACTTGGTCTTGGACCATACATGCTTGTATTTCTTTCTTTTCTTTAGTTTCATTTTCGGTTCCTTCCTTTTCTTTCTCAAATGATTTCGGTTTCCTTTGCCTTGGTTTGAACAAAGTTTGCTAAAAATGTAAAGTAAATCACAAAAGTTTTGTTAAAGAAAGTTAATCACATGATTTCAAAGAGTTCTAAGCTTACCCTTGCCAACCTTAAAGTTGGTCGGCCGTTCTAAGAGTTTTACTCTAGATTGAAGCCCATGAGCAATAAAATAAAGAATATGACTTAGTCCTTGTAGTTTTGTTTAGACAAAGTGTTGAACTTTGTGTCCATTTCTTAAGCTTGATGATGAAGTTCAAACCTTAAGACTTTTTGAAGTCTAGGTGCTAAGAACTCTAAAGCTTGCCTTATGATACATAATGGGTTGAGGTTTATGTTCCTCTAAAGTCTTGTAAGAGCTCTAGTTAAGATAAAAATAAGTTGCATTCATGTTTAAATTTATGTCTTGCATCTCATGTTTATTTTGATGCCATCACTAATTTCACAAGAATAAATGAATGAACTTGCATTACCATATTTAAATTCCCAAGCTTGCATTTCATGTTTATATTTCAAGTCATCACTTAATCCTTAAAGATAATAATGAAGTTGCATCTCATATTTATTTTATGCTCTCACTTTACTTTCTAATGAAGAGTAAAATAAAGTGCATAGCATGTTTAAGATTATGTTATCACCTAAATATTCTAGAGCTCAAAGACTTGCCCTAAGTATCCTAAAAAGGGAACTCTAGTAAAAAAGAAATGGATGAGTTTTAGTATGATTCAATAATAGTTTGATTTTGTAAAATGCATGAATGATTTCAGGAAAATGTTGAAAATGTTTTATGAGGTCTCAAGGTGTTTAAATAGCTTGGAATGTGTCAAAAATCATGTTTTCTCAAATTCCGGAGGTTGGTAATCGATTACCAGAGGCAATGTAATCGATTACCAGGGTCTTCATGCCCAAGAACCTTTGAAACTCTGTAATCGATTACCTGATAGTGTAATCGATTACCCTATGTTCTTTATTTTTCAAAAGACTTAACCCTAAGTAATTGATTACCATCCTATGTAATCGATTACCTTGTTTTGAACTGAGAATGAATTTAGCTCCTGGTAATCGATTACTAGGAACATGTAATCGATTACCAAAACACCTTTTTGTTCCTGAAAATGTCCAAGAGAAAACTAGCAACTTATATGCATTTCAACTCAAGAGATTATGTGATTTTATGGGCTCATGATTTCGGATCTATGTTTGGCTCCTGTATAAATGCTGTTCTAATGTGTTAAAATGTGTAAAATTATGTTTGAGTGAAGCAAGGATCGATTTAGAAAGGTTAGAAAAGAATAAGTAACTTGAAAGGGATTAGAGATGAGAATTCTAGAACACCTTAGTGCATAAAAATGCAAATCTGTTCCAGCATGATTGATTCAAGGATAAATGATTCATAATTAGTAAGACATGTATAAGATCCCTTCATAAATGATTAGGTGTTGATTTCTAAGTTTAAGGTGATGATAAGAACTTAAAATGGGAATTCTAGCACTCTTAGACATAGCAAAACATAATTCTATTCCAGCATAGTTAGATTGAGGAAAAATGGTTTATAACTTAGAGAACATGCCTAGGAATCCCTCATAATTGGTTTAGGTGTTGATTATGGAGTCTTAGGTGAAGACGGATCTTAAAAAGGGTCACGAATGGAGATTCTAGAGCCCCTGTAAGCAAATGATATTTTTTGCCCTTTCATGTGCAGTGCTGTTTGGAATTTTAGTGAGTTCAAATCTTAGAGAAAAGTTTAAGTGTTAACCTCTTGAGGGTGATAAAGATGCAATACGGGTATTATAATGACTAGAATACAAGTTTAAGACCTGTAAGGGTCAAAGCATAAGATACCATGAGATAGGAAGCGGAGTGAGCATATTTGTGATGATGAACCTCGAGCACATTTATGATGATGTGATTATGTTTGTTCCTTGAGTATGAAACTTTATGTGTATGATTGGTATGATGATATGATGAAATGTTGTATTTAAGATGCATAAGGTTTCGAAATATGAATGAAATTGAGGAATATGCTCATGTGAACTAGAAAGTTATTGATTTGAGAAAGTTCCATGAAAATGATGCATGTGACTGAGATTATGTGGCATGACTCAAATTTGAGGAAATTCGGAGAGTAGCTATTATGCCGAATTTCCGTCAAATTTGAGACATAAGAAATTTTTGAGAAATATGATGTTTAAGGTGACATACCGAGATGTACTTCTCCTACGGAATGAAGAAGGTAAAAGTGAGGGCATAGACATTAGCCTGCCAAAGCGGACAAAGTTGGTCTTAACCAGTTGATGCATTTCGAAGAAGGAAAAAGTCCCATGATGGGTGATCCTTAGGCCCCTACCCTACTGGAGTCAGGATTATGATGATTATGATGATCATGATGATTATGATGAATATGATTATGTTTATGATTCGCTTATAAAAAGGATAAGTAAGAACTAGTGACGACTAGTTAAGGTATGAGCTCATAGCCTAGTTTAAGGGGTGCGGTTACTATTATGATGTTGGTGTCACAAGAATGAGAAGAAAGAACATGTTTAAAGAGAAGTTACATGCCACTTAAATGTTGTTTGATTATTGTTTGGTTTGCCTAAAGTCCTCCATGCATCCATGAACTATTATGTTGCATACATGCATTAAGAATCATTATAAAAGACATGGACCTTAGATAAATATCTTTTGTGAAAACTTCATAATGAACCTATGCATGCTTAACCTTTTCATAATAAACCCAAGGTTCCTGGGACGTAAACGATGACACTAGGATAGAGGATTTCCTCCTGAGATTCTTTAGCAAGGTTCTCACCCCTCTCTTTGTTTCTTTCCGTTACGTCTTCAGACATCGATGGCATCGTTCGTGTTTTTTGTTGACGCACCTGTGTGGGAGTTGCACTACAATCCAATCATCAGTCCTATCACTTCGAGGGTCGTTGTGCTATACACATTTTTGCATACATGGGACGCCCATTTGCCTTTCCAGTTCCCAGCTTCCGTTTCACTCCGACTTCCCCCTTTGGCGACGACATGATTTTTGAGAGGACGTGACCCGAGACGGGCGAACGTTGCGCCGTTCGGCATCTTCGGGTGCAGGGTTACCCGAGTACTTGCCTCGCCAGAGACGTTCGGAGACCGACCCATTAGAAGATCCTCCTTCTCATCCTTCTCGGAGGGTTCCGCCCTGCTATACCCATGGATATCGGATGGGTAGCGAGGAGACGATGACACAGCGGAGGTTAGCACGACGTCGAGATGTGCCCACACCATGGCGGGCATGCTCGCCTATCCTTCCACCTTCACGTATCCAAGGAGCTTGCCCAGTTCATTAGGTATGTGCTCCGAGGGACAAGGAGGAGCATCATCCATAGTTTGAGGGAGGGGAGTATCATAGCTTGGGAGTATCTTTTGGGGTTGTTCCATGTATTTCGTTGTTATGTTTCTTATTTTATGTTGTTGTCCTGCAAGCTCTCCCACTAGTATGGGTAAGACTTTATGTTTCTTTTATATTCTAGTGGTATTGTACTAACTATGTTAACTAATGTGATGAGGAATGTTTTCATGATGGATGTGTTCTTTAATGCTTATGTTCTGTATGTTTTATGTATTCTTCCGCTTCACGTTACATTTATGTTACACGCAAAGGCTCGCACTTTGTTTTATATGAATCATTTCAAAAAAATTTACCTGTATTTTCGCTAAGTATTTTGTAAATGAATTTAAAGAGAAGTAATAACTAATAATTAATTCTTGATACGTCCTAGGCGTATTGGGGTTAAATATTAGGGTGTTACAATGATACTATGAGATTGCAGTTTGGAAAGGTTTTGGTTTAGGTCCAAGATGTTAGTGCTAAAATTTGAAGTGGAGAAGTCTGACGGGTCCAATGACTTCGACTATGGAAGCTGAAGCTAGGCATTGGAGGGCAAAGAAAAATTGCCGAAGTCATTACTTGATGACAAGAAGGAGGAAATGATGGTCAAAGCCCTGGTACAATCCAGTTGAGTCTTGAGATAATGTTCTACGAGAAGTCATGGAAGAAGAAACCATTGATTCACTATAAGGCTTAGGAAGAAAAATATTCCGTAAAGACCTTGTCTAACAAGCTTATTAGAGAAACCGATTGCACACATTCAAATATTCATGAGGAAAATCAATGCAAGAGCATATAAACGACTTCAACGGATAATCTCAAATGTTAGAGCAGCTGAAATTAAAGTAGAAATGTTGATCAAGCTATGATCTTGTTGACTTCACTACCTCTGTCTTATGATAATTTCTGTGATACCATACTTTATGGTAGATCCATATCTGTGAAAAATGTTAAAGAGTCATTGATGATAAAGGAGCATCATAAGTTAGTATCTTGGACTCATGCAAAGGTCCTCCAGATGGGTTGTTCGTGATAAGAGGACGTCAAGAAAAGATCGGGACGTAAGAGCAAGAGAAGATCAAACTCCAAAAGCATGAGTTTGTAAAGTGCTTTCATTGTCACCAGATGGGACATATCAGAAGAATTGCCCAGAAAGAAAGGAGAAATCAGGATCTGCCAACATAACAATTGAAAGTTCTGATGATAATGATGCTGATACTAGTACGGCCTTGATAGTATTCACAAGTGACACAAAAAATGAGTGAATCCTGGATTCTAGCACATCTTTCACATGACACCTAATCGAAGTTTTTTTTCATCCTATAAAAGGTAGGAGGGAAATAATAGAATTATTCCGATTGCTATGAAGGAGATGTACAAGTCAATTTGGATGATGGTACTAAAAGGACGTTTCAAGCATGGCATGTACCAAAACTGGATAGAAACCTGATCTCGTTAAGTGCCTTAGATAATCGGGGGTACAAGTTCACTAGAAAGGATCGTTTCTTGAAGGTATTCAAAGGCTCGATGGTCGTATTGAAAAAAAAGTTCAGGGTGGAATCTATCTATTGGGAAGCATAGTTGATGAACTGAATATTCTATCCTCAGAAAGAAATGATAATGCTATACAATTATGGCACATGCGACTTGGTCATATGAGTGAGAAAGGAATGACCATACTTTGGCAGAGGCTTGCTGAAAGGCCTAAAGAATTGCAAACTTGGTTTATGTGAAACTGTGTATTTGGAAAGCGGAAATGGGATAAGTTTGGTTCTTGCAAACACAACAGGCAAGGGAATACCTGGAGTATGTCTACTAGATATTTGGGGTCCAACCTTTGTTAACTCTTTAGGTAAAGCTCACAATTTTACTCTGATAGATGATTATTCTAGCAAAGTCTAGATTTATTTCCTGAAGAAAAAAGAAAAGGTATTTAACAAATTCAAGCAATGGAAGGCCCTGTCGAGAAGCAAACTAAGTTCATTCAAAAGACTAGACTGACAATGGTAGAGAATTTTGTAGTAAAGAATTTGTGGAGTTAAGCAGAAATGCTAGCATAATGAGGCGTAATGCTACTAGGAACACCACAGCAAAATGGAGTTGTAGAATGGATGACAAACACTTGGAGCATGCAAGATGCATGCGAATCAATGCTGCACTTCCCAAATCATTTTGGGCCGAGCGAAATACAATTGTATACCTGGTAAACAAATCTCCATCAACTGCTATTAATCTGAAGATTCCACAAGAGGTATAGTCCGATCGACCTACAAACTATTCTGATTTGAAGATATTTGGTTGTCTTGCATATGCCCATGTGAGTGATGGTATACTTGAGGTGAGGGCAAGAAGGTGTATATTTCTAGGGTATGCACGAGGGGTGAAAGGCTACAGACTATGGTGTACAAAGAAGGCAAGTTCACCAAAAATTATTGTCAGCAGAAATGTCACTTTTGACGAGGTGGAAATGTTAAATCAAAAGAAGGAATCTAACCTAGATGAGGTAGAGATAGATCATGGTGCTAAGAAGGGTGGAGCTGGAAATTGATTGTGGGAAGGTGAAGTAAGAAAAGGATGCAATGGATTAGCCAGACTTAGGCCTTACAAGAAATATGGCCTACGACCACACTTTTATGGACTATGCCTAAAAGCGTGGCCTATAACTAGCAAAGGCCACACTTTTCTTGAGGGTGGGCTTTGACTATAACTTTTGGCCACGCTTGCAAGGCAACGTTTAAAAAGTGTGGCCTATTGCTAGCAATGGCCACACGTTCATAAGGGTAGGTTTTGACAGCACTTTTGACCATTTTTTTTGCAAGTGTGAGCTATGATAGTATCTTTTGGCTACGCTTGCATGACAACGTTTAAAAAGTGTGGCTTATTACTAGCAAAGGCCACACTTTTTGCAAGAGTGGGGTTTGTCAATATATTTTAGCCACACTTTTTGCAAGGGTGGGTTTTGACAGTACCTTTTGGCCACTTTTTTTTTGCAAGTGTAGGCTTTGATAGTTCCTTTTGGCTACGCTTGCATGACAACGTTTAAAAAGTGTAGCCTATTACTGGCAAATGCCACACTTTTTGCAAGAGTGGGCTTTGTCAATATCTTTTAGCCACACTTTTTGTAGGGTGGGCTTTGAGAACCTTTTGGCCACTTTTTTTTTGCAAGTGTGGATTTTGATAGTGTTTTTTGGCCACGTTTGCATGACAACGTTTAAAAAGTGTGACCTATTACTAGCAAAAGTCACACTTTTCACAAGAGTGGGTTTTGACAGTATCTTTTAGCCTCGCTTTCTATAAGGGTGGGCTTTGATAGTACTTTTTGGCCATTTTTTTACAAGTGTGGGCTTTGATGGTATCTTTTGCTAGTTAATAACATAAGATGGGTATAAGTTACAATACTTATATATCAGATTAAAAAAATAAAATATAAGCAAATGACCATTAATTTTAACATATTAATTCCTCTCATATGATAAGTATCTCATAAATAATGAACTTATGTAGGATTCTTATAGTCAGCTTATGTGAGAATTCTTAGAGTAAACAATCTTTTTGGTTATAATATTTTTAATTTAATATCATTTTTATCCTAACAATTTTTTAAACCAATTTGACAGTAACAAGATTTTGACATCAATTTATTTTTTAATTTTGACATTAATTAGTCTTAATATTTTTATTTTGACATTAATTTAGTAATTTTATATATAAACAATTTTGTTGTGGCTAAATTGATATTAAATTGAAAATGTTAGACCAAATTGAAAATGCACTATACAAAAAATATTATAAAAAAAGATATATTATTATCATATTCAATTTTTAATTAATATTATATATTTCTTAAAAATATATTCTTATTAAAATAACTTTTAAAAAATTCATAAATTTGTGCAATATATGGGAATTATTCCTAATTGCAACTTAAAAATACGTTCTGTAGGCTTTCACTCCAAATTCTTATTGTTTGCTACTATACTTACACTTAACATTTGCTGAGATTTTTGTCTTTGTTATCATAATTGTCTAATGATAAAATTATTCCTATTTAGTCCCCTTTTTTGTGTTATAAAGCTATGATTCTGGTTCTCTATTATTTTTGTTGGGCTACCTATTATCATTAAGATTAATTTAGTTTCTATAAATTATGTACCTATTAATTACTTGTTTTGTTATTTCCCTATCTATAATGCAGAGTGACCTTGTTCATCTTCCCAAGTGTGAGTATGATTTGGCAGGAGAGAGTGATCTTTTCAAAGCACCTGAACCTATTATTGAAGAGCTAGTCATGGACCTAGACCCCATGACGCGGCCAACAATCTTTAATTTGGTTAGCCATGCTTTCGTTAGCCATCCTTGTTAGTTTTCATTTTTACAAGCAATGAATTTTAAAAGACTATATTTTTAAAGGCTCTATAGATGCAAACAAGCATAGAACACACAATTTGTGATGGTTAAATTGTTTTAGAAAACTTGCAGTTATTCTTTCAGCCAGGAACATAAGGACATAACTTTGTATGGCTATGGAGCTTTTATATGTGTGATAGTGATACAATTTTATTTGAGTGAGACGCATGTGAGTTTGCACTTGTAATGCTTGGTTTCTAAATCATGTTTTTTTCTATCTCAAGTCTTGAGAATGCTTGTGAACGTTCTGGAATATTCATAATATGGTCTGTGTTGAGTTGAAAAATGTGTTTTAAGTGAAGTGATTTACTCTAAGACTCCTGTTAAAGGATTGGAATTGCTGATAAACCCAACTCTAAGATGATTCTATCTTAGTGTTTCAGATATCACTAATTGGAGTGCCTATTTATTGCTATTATCTAAGGTGATGTGGTTCTATAGATTAGCATACATTTAGTTGCTATTATTTGTTGTGGCTTAACAAGCTTGAAGAAAAGCTTCTACATGTGGTTGGATTTTGTGGGGCAACTCATTGACAGCTGCAGAGGCAATTTCTATATGAAATGGTTATGGTATTTGATATGAAGATTGGATGCTAATTGAATTGTAGAATGTGGGTGGGAGTCATTAATATTTACTTTGGATGGAAGAATTATGGAATTTTTTTGGTTTCTAATTTAGGTCTCTTGATGTAATTAGTGTATTGATGTACCATTGTATCTATTATGGTTTTATGTGTTCTCTTGTACTTGCCTCTAGCCATATGTTTTCTTGGCTAGTCTGTGTTATGCAATTATCAAGGAAAAAAAGAAACTTTGAAAAATTAATCCAATTCACCTTTGTATTCTATGTTAGCAATGATTGTGTGATTTTGTTTGTTATTATATTCTTATATAAATTTATATACATAACTGAAGTTTTAAATTCTGATTAATTAATTAATTGATTAATTAATAATAATAAGTTAATTGAATACGCCACGCTTAAAAATGTGGCCATTGAGTACAATGAATATGCCACGCTTTTGAGTATAGTGAATATGCCACATGTAACACCCTAGTAATTAACCAAATACACCTAGGTTGTATTGGATTAATGACTAGACTTTACTCTTTGCTTTGGTTCTTTCATCATATTTTGAAAATACTTAGTGAAATTACGAGCCATTTTTTTTAACATAATTGAAATCGTGAGCCGCGCATAACATAAACGATTAAGCGGTAGTAAAATAAGACATTTAAGAATCTAAATATATCATATTGGCTCCATCACATAACATCCATAATGCACATCACAACATATATACAATAACCTCACTCAAAAGGTGAGTTAAGTTCATACATCATATCTTACATATTCACACCATAGGAAACTATTTATAAGGAAATTCATGCCCCTAAACTAGATAACCTTAAAAGCTGAGGAAGGCTACTCTAAACTGGATGTATAACACTCTTAAGACTACTTAAAAACTCTCTAGGGCCACTGTCTTGGAAATAGGGAAGAAACCCGTCCATTGACAAGCTTCCTCGGAAGGGGGCACACGAGATGCACCAGGCTGGGGTCGCATGGACGATCTTCTTGCTAACCTCGCTGAACAACTGTTTCCTCACTACCCTCTCTTACACGTGGGAGAGTAGGAGCAGAGCTCTAAATAAGCATGAGTAGGAGGGTCCTCTGAAGGATCAGTTTCAGAATATCTTCGTGGATTATACTCTGGAAAACCATGGACAGGAGATGCAGGATAAGAACGTAACATTCTTTCATCAAGTGGACGTGCATGTTCGAAAACCATTTCATCGCCATAGGGAGAAGTAGGAGAAAAACGATAACTGGGAGGATGTGCAAATGGACGACCTACGTAAATAAAACACGAACCGAGCACCTTCCTTCAAAGTGATACGAATGATGCACGGATCATAGTGGAATTCCCAAGTAGGGTGTCAACGAACAGGATGAATGTCGCCATCTAAATCTGAAGACAATGACGGAAATAAAGGAAAGGGAGTGAGAATCTTACTAAAGAATTCTCAGTAGGGTATCTCCTTCTACTGTGTCATCATCAAAGTCTCCAGGAATCTCGGGTTATTATAAAATAGTGAACATACGAAGATTAAATTTTAAGTTCAAAAATACTTTTACCGAGATTCGGCCAATTTTAATTATGCGTCTTATAATGCATCATAATCTTAACATGTCATATTTATAATGAACTTTTCTTTTATCATTACATCATATTCCTCATCATCATCATTAATATAACATGCATAGAAGAACATCATATTTCTCATCATCAACTCATGTATGTTATGCAAGAATATCATAATAGCTACACATGGACATGGTGCACATAATTTATTTCTTTAGTACCTTAGGTGACTTTAAAATCTTATCATCCTCATTATTTTCCTTGGGCCACCCTATACTCCACCCTTTTGGGAGTAATCTAGGTTATGAGCTCATACCTTACTAGTCGTCACTAGCATATACTTATCCTTTTTGATAAGTTAAAGTCCTGACTCTACCCTTTTGAGAGAACAGGTTAGGGGGCTAGAATCACCTTTCCACCACCTATAGTTTGATGGGTCCAGGATCATTTTCTTATAAATTTTAAGTCACCAATAAGTCTTTGCATGTTACAACTCGCAATTCATAATAATTCTAACATTTTCTTATTTACAGTCTTATTCTGGAATAATATATATCAACTATAATCATGCATCTGGAGATTCCAGGAAAGAGAGGTGGGTCACAATGGACACGCTTAAATACCAAATCTTTCCTTAGCCATAATCTTTCCAAATTGCACTCTTACAGTAATACACTTTCTTCCAGGAACAAAATATGTCCTTATTTCATGCATAAGTTTTCATTGTTTGCAACAGCAACTATAACATACAAACCAGGGAATCAATCAATGACACCAAATTCTTGATAAGCATCAAATCACATTTTAAGTACACATAAAATTACTAGCTTCCCATAAAATTCTTACAAAGTTTAAAAACTCTTTTAGAACTAATTCTTTTTGTTAAACTTGAAAAAGTCATAGGACTTTAGGCCTAACTTAACCATGGGACCGATTTATAACTTGAAAGAATGTTCATAATTAAATCTTTCACTTAAGATAAAAGGAGCAAGTCTTGAGCTTTAGAGATTTAGGTGACATCTTAGAATTATTACCATGCTATGCAACCTTATTTTAATCTTATCTTTATAAGGTGATAGCTTGGAATTATAAACATGATATGCAATTCCATTTCTTTATCTTTAAGATTTAAGGTGATGACTTGAAAATTAAACATGATGCAAGAACTTGTAATATAAACATGATGCAAGAAACTGGAGTGCGGTAATCATAGGACCAGGAGAGGGAGAAGAAAATCTTAAGCAACCGGCGGATAGTCCGCATAGGACCGGTGAGGGAGAAGAGAATTACATTTTTTTTAAGCTCCAATTCTCAAGACTTCTTAAAGAATAAATTCTTTAACTCCAATTATCTCATTTCTTCGCTTATGATTCATAGGCAAGTCTTTGAGCTTTAGGATTTTTAGGTGATGACATAAAATAAACATGCCATGCATTGATTCTTTTAGCCATTATAAAATAAAGTGAGAGCATAAAATAAACATGAGATGCAACTTCTTTATTATCTTTAGAGATTAAGTGACAACTTGAAATTTAAACATGAAATGCAAGCTTGAAATTTAAACATGAGATATGCAAGTTCATTTATTTATTCTTGAGAATTTAGTTATGACATAAAATAAATATGGCTGTGCAAGGCATAAACTTAAACATGGATGCAAGTTCACTTGATCTCTTTACTAGAGCTCCTTCAAGACTTTAAGAGAATTATGATTTCAACCCAATATATGTATCTTAGCAAGACAAAGTAAAAAAAAAATACATATTTCATATTCAAACCTCAAGATAAAAACATTATTCTTTAAAGTTTTGCATTAAATGGAATGTTCAAGCTTTAGAGGCCTAATTTGTGATGGATTTACAACCCATATTCAAGGTCCTCATCATCAAGCCATCATTTCATTCCTTCCTAGGCCATTTGGCCGAAACCATGAAAGGAAAATAAGGAAAGAAAAACTGAAATTTTAGAAGCTTTGGAAACTAGTGAAACCTTCAAGTTTTAGAGATCTAACTTGTGAAAGCTTTGCAACCAACACTCAAGAATCTCATCATCAAACCATGGTCTCATCATAAGCTAGGCCATATGGCCGAAATACTTTAAAAAGAAGGGAAGAAGAAACTGAAAATGAAAACTTATAAGAAAGCTCATGAAAACATCATTTTTGAGCTAGAAACATAACTTGTCTTAGCATAAAATGAACTTAGAAACACCTCCCTACCTAATTTGATTTGAAAGAAAGGAAGAGAACTTGGTTTCCTTGAGTGAAATGAAGCAAAATATCCTTGAAAAGCTGAAGGGAGAATTCGGCCAAGAGAAAGAAAGAAAGAAAGCTTTTGGTGCTCCTAAGACTAGAATTTGTGTAAGTTATGAACTAAGCATCTAAACTATCTTCAAGCATGCCTATTTATAGAGATTTTGCAGCTCATAAATGGACAAAGGAAGGAAGGAAATCTGACCAAAAATTAGAGGAAAAAAAAAATAAGGAAGAAAAATCATTTTGTTTGGTGGCTTAAAACATGGAATCATGTTTCCATGTTTTCATGATTCTTTGTTTTCATTCTTTGGATTTTTGTGTAATAATTTTCTGACTTATTACTCAATAATTTCGGCCATTACAGCCTTGTGGAAGAGGATTTTGTGTGTTCCATGTATTATTTAGGTGTAGGCAAGGTATTCATGTAATTTAGAGAATTTACGGTTAAGGGCTTAAGTGAATTACTAAGCAATTTGGGTGTTTTAAGCAATTTTAGGTTCTAATCAATCTAAATAAATAATTTTGACTCTAGATTAGTAATTAGAATTTAATAAGCTTTAATTTGAGCCTAATATTGTTTAGGTTTCGTTAGACAAATCGAAAATCTCAAAATTTGCAAAACTGCACAAAGACAGGGCAAAAATGGTAATTTAACCCAAAACTCCCGGACCATCTGGACTTAACCAAGGGTCATTCATAACTTAAAAACACCTTTTAAAATATTTTAGTGAGGTTCGGCTCAGTGGCACGCAAAGAGTTAAAAGGGGCGTTTTGGTCATTTGCGTCGGAACTCAAAATTGAGATTCTTCTGCTCTATTAACACACATAACACAAACAATCCTTTATTATCCTCAAAACATCCCCTTGAGGACGGGTGGGGCCCACGATCCTCATTTTCTGAGTAAAATAACCTCAGGGGCATTTTGGTCATTTTACATATACAGAAATTCGGGGTTTGCAATGCTTGTACGAATTGCTCCTAACTTCTCTTCTAACGTTATATTCCTTTATTGAGGATTGTTTGGTCTCAAATTTTATATAATATTTACCTACGGTAATTCGGTAATTTCTAATGACGTAAAACAGTAAAATTGGGGCGTTACACCACACTTAAAAGTGTGACCTTAGCTTTACACAATAGACCACCCTTAGAAGTGTGGGCTTAGGTGTAGAGTATAGACAACGTCTTTTAAATGTGGCCTAAAGTGTATAACATAGACAATTCTTGAAAAGCACGGCTATAGGTATAGCAAAAAGTGTGGCCTTTATTCAACCAAAGACCACATTTTTTCCATCAAATGCTACCCTTTCACTATATTGTGGCCTTTGCATCCAAAAACCATGGCCAAAGAGCAAAGGCAACGCCTGAATAAGCCATGCCACGAAAAGCGTGGCCTAAAGTTGAAAAATGTGACCTATTATCAAAGGCCACACCTCGCTATTAAAGGCCACATTTTTCCAACCTTACTAAAGATTATTTTTATTGTAGTGAGGGGTTGCTCAACCTGAAGTGGAACAACAAGATGAACCTTACAATGAGGATGCTGATGAGCAAACTAGAGAGCAAAGCCATACAGTATTACTATTGATAGGGAAAGGCGAGAAATTCGGAAACCATAAAGATATCGGGATTTTGCTGTGCACTTAACTCATTAGATGCAGATCCTATAGCCTTTGCTTTGGCTATGGTAGATAGTGTAGTTGGAGATGAACCATGTACCTATTGTGATGTAGTAGAAAGTAAGGAGTCAAAGCAGTGGCTGATAGGAATGAATAAGGAGATTGAATTCTTTAGAAAAAATAGACATGGGCGCTTGTACAACTTTCAAAGGTGAAAAGAATTGTTGGCTGCAAATGGGTCTACAAAAGGAAAGAAGGAATCCCTGGCATTGAACCTCTAAGGTTCAAGGCAAGATTGGTAGCAAAGCATTATACTCAGAAGGAGGGTGTTGACTTCCATGAAGTATTCTCTCCTTTGGTGAAGCATAACTCTATTTGGATCCTATTAGCTATTGTGAGCATGTTTGACTTGAAGCTGGAACACTTGATATGAATACAACGTTCTTACATGGTAAGCTAAAGGAGTAGATCGACATGAGTCAACTAGAGGGAGTTCGTAGTTTTTGGTAAGGAGAACCATGTTTTCCTATTGAAGAAGTCATTATACGGCTTAAAGCAATCAGAGGCAATGGTACAAAAGGTTTGATGCATTTGTGATTGGTCCTGGATATAGTAGAAGTCAATATGATAATTGCATCTACTCTAAAGAGTTTCCAGATGGTTCGTGAATTTATCTGTTGTTGTATGTAGATGATATGCTAATTGCAGCTAAATAGGCTGAAATTAGTATATTGAAAACTATTGGGAAAAGTGTTCTAGATGAAGGACTTGGGTATTGTAACACCCTAATAATTAACCGAATACACCTAGGTTGTATCTGATTAATTACTAGACTTTACTCTTTGCTTCAGTTCTTTCATCATACTTTGAAAATACTTAGTGAAATTACGAGTCATTTTTTAAAAAAAAACATAATTGAAAACGTGCCGCGCCTAACGTGAATGATTTAGCAAAATTTAAAATACACATAGGAATTTACAAATATCACATCATAATATATTGGCTCCATCATATAGCATCCATAAGCACACCATAATACATATACATAATAACCTCACTCATACATTCCCGTCTTAAGCAAATACATCAAACTAGAATACATAAGACAACATATGCACTTAAAGTAAATAACCTTAAAAGTCGAGGAGCTATCCTAAAACTAGGGTATATGATCACATTCAAATCTATTAAGAACTTTCTATGGCCACGCCCTGAAATGGTGGAATATATCCTATCTACTGATGAATTCCTTTAGAAATGGACACACGAGATGTCCTTGGGCTAGGACGCATAGATGGCCTTCGTGCCAATCTTGGCTCACCACAGTTCTTCACTACCCTTTCTCACACGCGAGGGAGTAGGAGCGAGCTTCCGAATATACATGAGTAGGGTATTCTTTGATGGATCTGCTCAATACCTCATTTGAGGGACATAATCGGGAATACCATGGATAGCAGAGAGGCGGAGTAAGAACGTAGCATCCTTTCATCATGTGGACGGGCGTGCTCAAAAACCATTTCATCACCATATGGAGAAGACGGGAAAATAATAACTAGGAACGGGGTGTGCAAATAGACGTCCTAGAAAAAAAAGCCGCTCACCTCCCTTCAAAGTGATATGAACGATGCTCCTGGGTCATAGTGAAATTCCCATGTAGGGGTATCAACATATAGGACGAATGTCGCCATCGGTATTTGAAGACAATGACGGAAATAAAGAAAAGGGAGTGAGAATCTTGCGAAAGAATTCTCAGTAGGTATCTCCTTCTATAGTGTCATCATCAAAGTCTCCAGGAACCTCGGGGTTATTATGAAATAGTGAGCATGCTAAGATTGATTTATTAAGTTTGAAAATATACTTTACCGAGGTTCGTCGGTTTTAATCATGCGTCTTATAATACATCATAAACTTAGCATGTCATGTTTATAATGAACTTTTCCTTTCATATATAATAACATAGTTATGCATAAGACCACATCATATTCCTCATCATCATATCATAAATACTATGCATAGAAGAACATCATATTTCTCATCATCATCTCATAAATACTATGCATAGAAGAACATCATAATCACATAATACGTTACTTAATTCCTTAGGTGACTTAAAGTTACTTTCATCATCATTTTCCTGGGCCACCCTATACTCCACCCCTTTGGGAGTAATCTAGGTTATGAGCTCATGCCTTAAGTCGTCACTAGCATATACTTATCCCTTTTGATAAGTTAAAGTCCCGACTCTACCCTTTTGAGAGAACGGGTTAGGGGGCTAGGATCACCTTTTCACCACCTATAGTCTGATGGGTCCAAAGGATCATTTCCTTTTAAATTTAAGTCACCATTAAGTCTTTGCGTGTTATATCATAATACAATTCTCAATTCATCATAATATTTTCGTTTATAGTTTTATTTTGGAATAATATATACCAACTGTAATCATGCATCTGGAGATTCCAGGAAAGAGAGGTGGGTCACAAATGGACACGCTTAAATACCAAGTCTTTCCTAGCCAAAACCTTTCCAAATTACACTTTTACAATATACTTTCTTCCAACAAGGGTAAATTTTTAAGTAACAAAGAATATTTCATTATTTCATGTATAAGCATTCTCATTGTTTGCAACAGCAATTGTAACATGCAAGCCTGGAATCATTCAATGACGTCAAATACTTAATAAGCATCAAATCACTACATAGACTTATCATTTAAAACATCAAAGAGGCATTATCATAAATCCTTATCAAAAGCGGTCTTAAACAACTAAAACTCTAGAATCGGGCAACCTCAATTATTGAACTAATTAATTATGCATCTAAGGGATTTATTACCATCAATTATAAGCCTTAAGAACATTATTAGACTATATGGGGTAGCATAGGCAGGAAGTTGTTCTTAAGATTTTAAAGTGTGCTAGAATTTGCGTTTTTAATCCTTTCTCGTTACCAGCTTTCCTTATGATATTAAAATTAATTACTAAACCAATTATGAGTCATTCTCCCTTATCTAAACATAATAAAATCTTATTCTTATAGCTTTAAAGGGTTCTAGAAGAATGTAAAAATTTCATTCTCTAGAGTTCTAGAAATCTTGCTTTTACGGTTTCTTAGGAAGCTAGTTTTATCTCTAACATGCATAGAATCATTCCTTTAGCAATAAACCATAATTATCACAACTTCAAACATATCAAATCATAGTAATACTAACTCAGATCAGTGGCTGAATCATGAACCTCACATAATTGCTTAATATCTCATTTTAAGTACATGCAAGATATTAGTTTCCCGTAATATCATTTCAAGCCTTAAAACTCTTTTAGAAACTAATTCTTTTTGGTAATCTTAAAAGAAATTATAGAACCAACTTAGTAGCTATTTAAAAATCACTTTAGGCCTACCTTAATCATGAGGTCAATTTATACATTGGAAGAATGTTCATGATTAAAATTCTCACTTAAGATAAAAGGAGCAAGTCTTGAGCTTTTAAAGATTTAGGTGATACTAGAATCATAAACATGCTATGCAACCTCATTTTAATCTTATCTTTATAAGGTGATAACTTGGAATTGTAAACATGATGCAAGAAAAACGGCGGTAGTCCGCATTGGACCAGTAGAGGGAGAAGAGAATCTTAATAAAAGAAAATAAGAAACCGTAGTCCGCACTGGACCGGTGAAGGGAGAAGAGAATTTTTATTAAGCTCCAACTCAAGACTTCTTAAAGAATAAATTCTTTGACTCCAATAATCTTAAGGAAATATGCATCCTTAGGATACTACCATTTACCAACTTTGCTTGTGATACTTGGGCAAGTCTTTGAGCTCTAAAATTCTTAGGTGATAACATAATAATAAACATGTCATGCATTCATTCTTTTAGTCATTATAAAATAAAGTGAGAGCATAAAATAAATATGAGATGCATCCTCTTTATTATCTTTGAAGATTAAGTGACAACTTGAAACATAAACATGAAATGCAAGCTTGGAAATTTAAACATGAGATATGTAAGTTCATTTATTTATTCTTGAGAATTTAGTGATGACATTAAAAGTAAACATGGTTATGCAAGGCATAAACTTAGACATGGATGCAAGTTCCTTTTATTTCTTTACTAGAGCTCTTCCAAGACTTTAGAGAAATATAAATTCAACCCAATATATATCTTAGCAAGACAAAGTGAAAACTACATCTTTCAAGTTCTAAACTCAAGATCTTTATTTTTTCATTATAAAAACATCATTCTTTAAAGTTTTGCATCAAGTGAAATTTTCAAGCTTTAAAGGCCTAACTTGTGATGGATTTACAACCCATACTCAAGGTCCTCATCATCAAGCCATCATTTCATTCCTTCTTAGGCCATTTGGCCGAAACCATGGAAGAAAAAATAAGGAAAGAAAAACTGAAATTATAAAGCTTTAAAAACTAGTGAAACCTTCAAGTTTTAGAAGTCTAACTTGTGAAGGCTTTGCAACCAACACTCAAGAACCTCATTATCAAACCATGATCTCATCATAATCTAAGCCATAAGGCCGAATTTCTCAAAAGAAAGAAGGAAGAAAATTGAATTGAAAAAGCCATAGAAAATGTTCATTGATTCAACATTTTTTAGCTAGAAACATAACTTGTCATAGCATAAAATGAACTTAGAAACAACACCCTACCTAATTTTATTTGAAGGAAAGGAAGAGAACTTGGTTTCTTGAAGTGAAATGAAACAAAATATCCTTGAAAGGTTGAAGAAAGAATTTCGGCCAAGGGGAAGAAAGAAAGAAAGTTTTTGAGCTTAGGAAAAACTTAAAGTTGTGAAATTTTTGAGCAAGCTTCTAATGACTTCTAAGCATGCCTATTTATAGAAGAATTCAAGCTCATGTATGGACAAGAGGAGGAGGAAAATCTGACTAAATTTGAGGAGGAAACAAGGAAGGAAAAATCATCTTGTTTGGTGGCTTAAAACATGGAATCATGTTTCAAGGTTCCTTGTTTTATGGTAATTTTTGGCATTATGTTTTAGTGCAATTTTCTGGTGTATTATGGCTGTATTATTTCGGCCATTTGCAGCCCTTGGAAGAGAAATTTGTGTGTTCCATGTATTATTTAGGTGTAGGTAAGTATCTTTGCAATTTTAGAGAATTTGCAATTAAGGGCTTAGGTGAATTAGTAAGCAATTTGGGTGTTTCTAAGCAATTTTAGGTTCTAATCAATTTAAATAAATAATTTTGACTCTAGATTAAGAATTAGAATTTAATAAGCTTTAATTTGAGCCTAATATTGCTTATGTTTTGCTAGACGAATCAAAAATCTCAAAATTTGCAAAACTCCATAAAGGGCAAAATCGTAACTTCACTCAAAAATTCGGGCCATCGAACTTAACCAATGGCCAATCATAGCTTAAAAACACCTTTTAAAACATTTTAGTGAGGTTCGAACAGTCGGCATGCAATCGGAATTAAAATAGCCGCATGGGTGTTTTGGTCATTTCGCGTTGAAACTTAAAATTGAGATTCTTCTCCTCTATTAACACACATAACACAAACAATCCCTTATTATCCTCAGAACATCCCCTTGAGGAGGAGGCCACGATCCTCATTTTCTAATAAAATAACCTCAGGGGCATTTTGGTCATTTTACACGTCAGGAATTCGAGGCTTGCGACTCTTGCAGGAATCGCTCATAACCTCTTTTATAATGTTATATTCCTCTATTGAGGATTGTTCGGTCTCGAATTTATATAAGAATTACCTAGGGTAATTCGGTAATTTCTAAATGACAGTGAAAGTTGGGCGTTACAAGTATGGCAAAGAAAATTCTAGGAATGGAGACTCTTAGGAGTGACATAGTGGCAGGTTGTGCTTGATGCAACAAAATTACATTATGAAAGTGCTACAACGCTTCAATATGGATCAGTCAAACCTCTTGGCACTCCATTAGCTACACTTTTTAAGTTATCTTTGAAGGAATGTCCAAGACTAAGGAGGTGAAGCCATGTCTCGTATACGTTATTCTAGTGTAGTTGGTAGTCTCATGTATGCTATGGTGTGCACTAGACTGATCTTTCACATGCGAGTAAGTGTGGTAATTTATGAGCAAACTTGGAAGACACACTGGGAAGTTGTGAAATGGATCATGCGGTACCTAAGAGGTTCTACCAATGTCTGTTTGGTGTTTCAAGGTCAGAAGAACCATGGAGTTGTGGGGTATATAGATTCTGATTATGCAGGTGATTTGGATAAAAGGGTTTTTGAAGGCTATATCTTTAGTCTTTGGATGTAATATTAGCTAGAAGACGACATTGCAATCTCCAGTGGAATTGCTAACTCCTGAACCTGAGTATATGGCATTGACTAAGGTGTTAAAAGAGCATTTGGGTGCATGGTCTTTTGGATAGTTTTGGGTTGAATCAACATGTACCAGTTGTACATTGCGATAGTGAAAGTGTCATTCATCAGGCTACAAACCCAGTCTATCATAAAAGGATAAAGCACATTGATGTTAGACTTCATTTTGTCAGAGAGTATCAATAATGAACTGTTCCAAGTTAGAAGATTGCACAACTCAGAACCTAAATGACATGATGACAAAACTATTGCCAGTGACAAGTTTAAGCATTGCTTGGATTTGGTCAATATTTGTAGAGGTTGAAGGCAGTTGAAAGATATAAAGCCAAGGTGGAGAATGCATGCATAGTAACTCCATGAAATCACAAGAGTTCCTGTGTAAGTTTCTGTGTATAAATAGTAACTTCACATGTGAACTTCACCGAAATCACGAGAAGTTATTGTGCACGTGCATAGTAACACCCTCAAAACTCTATAAATAGAGGGATGGAAACGAAGGAAAACTATCTCAACTGAATGCATTTCTAATTTTTAGAAAGAAGCAGTGTAGGCTTCTTGTAGTAAGAGAAAAATAGAGAATGTATGTAAGAAAATTCCAAGAATGTAGTGTGAGTATACACTAGGGGTTTTGGGTATATTTTCTATATCTAATACTACAAATTATAGTAGAAGAGAGTCACACGGATACACTATATTGTAATTACTCATAAATATAATGGAATATTTTCAGAGTTTGGCCCATGATTTTTCCCTCAAAATTACAGGAGGGTTTTTTACATTAAAATATTAGTGTCCAGTTCTCTTGATATATTCTTTAGATCTCTATAATACTACAAATTGTAGTAAAGAGAGTCTTGGGGATATACTATATTGTAATTACTCATAAATATAGTGGAGTATTTTGAAGTTTGGCCCGTGGTTTTTCCCTCAAAATTATAGGAGGATTTTTCATATTAAAATATTGGTGTGCGTTCTCTTGATTATTTTATTAGAGTGAATAGTAATGAGTACTATTCATAAATAGTGATGTGAGTCCCACTATATAGTACTATTCATAAATAGAGATGCGGATCCCACTGGATCAATATTAATGATGTTTCACTATGCAATACTATTCACTTGAATAGTGACAGGTCCACTAATTACTATTCTCCATACTTCATTTGTCCGTTACTCTCCACAAATTTGGGTGCATCTCCGCTCACATCCATAAAGTGTTTGTTACACTTGGGGTGTATCCAACTCTTGATATTTCCTAACACAAAGTTCCACTCAACCTAAGTTTAGGGCAGTAACAATACAAAATCTGTAAAACTCATTACATCAGAATCTAACCTTCTAAACCCAATTACAAAAGACGTTGACACCACACTTTGCTTCTATTCATTTGTTGTACTCCTACACTTAAAGCCATAGCGTACCTAGTCTCCACCTCACTTCTGCCTTCGCATCCATGAATTTTGTATCATATACCTTTGAACTCCGCCCAAGGCATATAGTTGATTCCACCGCTATCATTTAGCATGAAAGAAAAACATCACCCCTCGTGTACAATAGGATGAACACCAACTTCCATTATAGTACTACACCGGTTAAACGCAGAAGCCCACCCTGAATATAAACATCTTCGACAACAAGAATAATTGCCCTATAGCCACCTATTCACCATGTAACAACTCACCAAAATCCACGATCTACTATTGGCCTTAGAAAATGTAGCAACCATGGCCATCTAGCCTCATCATATGAGTTCCTTTACATCACTTCTACAAATTTTCTATGAGCATAGTGTCCTTCTGCTGAAAACATCATAATCATGATTGCACAATGTAACACTCTAATAATTAACCCAATACACCTAGGTTGTATCTGATTAATTACTAGATTTTACTCTTTGCTTCAGTTCTTTAATCATATTTTGAAAATACTTAGTGAAATTACGAGCCATTTTTTTTTAAACATAATTGAAAACGTGAGCCGCGCATAACGTGAACGATTCAGCGAAATATAACAAGACATATTAGAATTTAAATACATCACATCACATCATATTGGCTCCATCATATAACATCCATAATTACTTAACACATAGATATTTTGCCTACCAACAGAGTTAAGCTAGGTGTAGGCAATCAACCAATATAAATAGTATATGGATGGAAAAATATCCATTAACGGCACCTACTAATAACACTTCAGAGATAGGAATAGATATCCAAGCTCAAGCTCAAAGTTTAGCGATACGTTCCTCAAGGATAATAAGCTGGTTCACCAGATCAAGTGCATTTACCAGGTGAGAGCATCAACGGGAATCACGAATATCACCATCACTTTCTGAAGATGAGATGGAAAGAAAGAAGAGGGAGTGAGAAACTTATAAAAGAATCTCAGTAGGGTACTCACCTTATATGCATCGTGTCATCATCATCGTCCTCAGGAACCTCGGGATTATTATGAAATAGTGAGCATGCTAAGATTGATTTATTAAGTTCGAAAATATACTTTACCAAGGTTCGTCGATTTTAATCATGCGTCTTATAATGCATCATAAACTTAGCATGTCATGTTTATAATGAACTTTTCCTTTCATATATAATAACATAGTTATGCATAAAACCACATCATATTCCTCATCATCATCTTATAAATACTATGCATAGCAGAACATCATATTCACATAATGCATTTACTTAGTTTCTTAGGTGACTTAAAGTTACTTTCATCATCATTTTCCGGGCCACCCTATACTCCACCCTTTTGGGAGTAATCTAGGTTATGAGCTTATACCTTACTAGTCGTCACTAGCATATACTTATCCCTTTTGATAAGTTAAAGTCCCGACTCTACCCTTTTGAGAGAACGGGCTAGGGAGCAAGAATCACCTTTTCACCACCTATAGTCTGATGGGTCCAAAGTTTCTTATATAAATTTAAGTCACCATTAAATCTTTGCATGTTATATCATAATACAACTCTCAATTCATAATCATTAGGATGCATAAACATTCTCATTGTTTGCAATAGCAACTATAACATGCAAGCCAGAGAATCATTCAATGATATCAAATACTTAATAAGCATCAAATCACTACATAGACTTATCATTTAAAACTTTGAAAGAACCATCATCATAAATTATTACCGAAAATCTTAAACAACCGAAACTTTAGAATCAGGTAACCTCAATTATCAAAGTAATTAATCATGCATCTAAAGGATTCATTATCATCATTACCATTAATTATAAGCCTTAAGAACATTATTAAACTATATGAGACAGCATAGGCATCAAGTTATCGTTAAGGCTTCACGGTGTGCTAGAAGTTGCATTTTTAACCCTTTCTCGTTACCGACTTTCCTTATGGTGCTAAAATTAATTACTAAATCAATTATGAATCATTCTCCCTTATCTAAACACAATAGAACCTGGTTCTTAGGGCTGCTAAAGGTTCTGGACAGAACGCATAAATTTCATTCTCTAGAATTCTAGAAATCTTGCTTTTACGATTTTTCTGGGAAGCTAGTTTTATTTCTAACATGCATAGAATTGTTCCCTCAGCAATAAACCATGATTATCACAACTTCAAACATATTAAACCATCATCATACAGTAGTACTAAATTTAGATTAGTGGCTGAATCATGAACCTTACATATTTTCTTAAAATCACATTTTAAGTACATGTATGATACTAGTTTCCCGTAAAATCTTTTAGAAACTAATTCTTTTTGTTAATCTTGAAAGAAATTGTAGAACTAAATCAGTAGTTATTTAAAATCACTTTGGGCCTACCTTAATTATGAGGCCGATTTATATATTGAAAGAATCTTCATGATTAAAATTCTCACTTAAGATAAAAGGAGCAAGTCTTGAGCTTTATAGATTTAGGTGATAGCTAAAATCATAAACATGCTATACAACCTCATTTTAATCTTGTCTTTATAAGGTGATAACTTGGAATTATAAACATGATATGCAAGACTTGAAATTTAAACATGATGTGCAGGTCCATATTATTATATTCACGAGTTGAGGTGATCTGCTTGAAATATAAATATGATTATGCAAGCTTGGAAATATAAACATGATGCAAGAGCTTGAAATAAATAAGAAACTGAACGGCGTAGTCCGCATCTGGACCAGTGGAGAGAGAGAATCTTAATAAAAGAAAATAAGAAACCGGAAGCGGCGGTAGTCCTCGGTGAAGAGAAGAGAATTCTTATTACATCTTATTAAGCTCCAAACTCAAGACTTCTTAAAGAATGAATTCTTTGACTCCAATAATCTTAAGGAAATTGAAAGTGAGCTTTAGAGTTCTTATTATTATGGTTCCAAGAACCTTATTTCTTGAACTCATCATCAAGCTCAAAAAGAATGGGTTTAGAGAAAACTAACGATTTTTCCATAAAACTTTTGATAACAAAAACTAAACCTTGGGCTTTAGAGGTTCATTAAGTGATGGATTCATAAACACCATCATGATTCCTCATCATCAAGCCATGGTTACTAACAAGCTATAGAAACCGAAACTTTAAGCAAAGAATCAAGAGAAAGAACATGAAATAAACTCCCTACCAAGTTGTTTCTTGTTTCCAAAAGATTAAGCTTGAGCTTATAAGAAGTGAGAACAATAAAAATCTGATGCTAATGAGGGTGATAGATTTGGTCAAGAGAGGTTTGGGTGGAGGAAGGATTTTTCTTGTGTTTTTGTGTTTGGCAATGGAAAGGTTATGTGTTTAGGAGTTGATTTATGGTTGGATTGTATATGCTTAAGGTTTAGAGCTTGGTTAGAGGTTGGGAATGGAGTCTCTTGAATATGAATGAGGAAGAAGAAGAAAGCTGGAAATATTGAGAGAATTAGAGAACTTTGAGCAAACTTTGAGTGAGAAAACTATCAAGAAAGCAAGTGCTAAGGCTAAGAGAGTTTGTGTATGCATTTTGGCCATGGAAGAGCACCTATTTATAGCCATTTGGGAGCTATATGGACGTGCTAATCAGGCTGGAAAAATGGAGTTTTATTTCAATTTTTAATTATAGGAAACATTAAAGAAAGAAAGCATAATTAGTGGTAATAGTTTTATTTATGTATAATGGATGAAAAACTCCAAAATTTGGTACTAATGGGGGACAAAGGTGGTTGATTACCCTATAGTGGAATTGAGTGGGATTTCTTTTGATTAAATATGGCCTTAATTGGTGGAAAAGAATACTTAAAGAAATGTTATTTTGGTTGGATATGTTTGCAAGTGTATGGTTGTTGAAAAACATAAAAACATGGCTGATTATGGATCATGAAGTGGTGCCATTTCTGATTGCATTAGGATCAGATTGGCTTTTATTTTTTGGTGGGAAATCATGTATTAGATGTTTAATTACTTAGGTAAAAGGTTAGGAATCAATAGGTTAGTGAAAAAGGGTAAAATGTTAGGTGTTTAGGTTAATTCAAGACAAGGTAAAGTAAATAATCATACATTAGTGAATGAAGTTAATTTCAAGTAGATAAAAATCAATTTGTAACATAAATTCAAAACTTAAGATAAGAAAATATAGTTTTACTAGATTTTACCTAAACAAAACCCTAACCGTAAACTTGATATAATACATTCTTGTAATTAGGAAAAGAAAATATAATTTTCTCCTTAAGCAAATATTTTAATTACCTCAAGTAATTATTTTTAACCTTAGGTAATTAATTTTTAACTCTAGGTTAATGATTGAAATCAACTCGAATTGAATCGGAGTTAAAATTGCCTTAATTACTTAAGTAAAACTCATTAAGCATTCACTAGGGCAAAAAGGTAATTTCATGTAAAAACTTCCTGTAATTACTGGACATCCTCTAATTATACTTCAAATGGTCTTTCTGAACTTTTGGATGAAAGGGATTCAAAAGTTACATCATTTCATGTAAAGTTACCGTAGGGTAAAACGGTAATTTTTCACAAAAACCTCCCGGGCTCCGGGCTAGGTTAAACTTTTGTTAAACATTTACTTAAAACATCATTTAAAACCTTTTGGTGAAGTTGGGCTAAGGCACGTAAATCAGTATTAATTAACCAGGGGCGTTTTGGTAATTTTGTCTCAGAACTAAAAATGAGATTCTTCTGCTCTATTAACACACATAATACATATAATCCCCTATCATCATCAAAACGTCCCCTGAGGATGGCCAGGGCGATCCTCATCTTCTGGGTAAAATGACCTCAGGGGCATTTTGGTCATTTTACACGTACAAAAAAATCGGGTTTGCGACTCTTGCACGAATCACTATTCAAATTTCTCGTAACATCTTCTCTAATGTTATATTCCTTTATTGAGGATTGTTCAACCTCGAATTTCATGTAAGAATTACCTAGGGGTAATTCGGTAATTTTCAGGACAGTAAAAATTGGGGCGTTATACACAACATCCAAAATTACACTAGTGCTCTAGTTCTAGTCAGATCATAATCCCCCTAATCTAACTACTTATCACGGAAATAGGTGACTTAGGAGTTGAACAATTAAGCTAGGTGATTGCTAAATACTCGACCTTGATCTCTTTGGCATTGTGATCAAGGTCAAGGGAAAATAGGTCAAAAGAACACCTTGTAGATTAAAAAAACATCAACACACCAACAACTATATTAGTCCGACTATTAGCTCCACATGATGGGGAAGCTTAATAGAAAATCAGCATCAAGTGCCATAATTAACAAAAAATAAAGCATTACATACAATTCTCGACACATATTCAGAAATAAAGCACACCCACACATGCACCTACACACATGTACATATACACGCTCAGCATCACACACATACCCCTATATGTTTAGGGAGAAGACACTACAAAAAAATAGTAAATTATGGCAATTTTTTTGGAGAGTTGTGGGTTTTAACCAGTAATTACCAATGCCATTCGATAAATTACGCAGTTCAAAAAATCGGCCGCAATGAACGTTGAAAGCTTTTTTCAATGTGAATTACGGTGATTGGAGCATTTTTCTTAACAATAAGCCCATTGTTCTTAGTAAATTGTGGGGATTTCAACCGCCACTTTTTTCCATGTGAATTACGCAGTTGGATTCGCCGTTTTTTCCTTAACAATATTGCCTATTGTTCTTATTAAATTGCGCGATTGTCAACCACTTTTTTCAATGTGAATTTCGAGTTTGGAACCACCATTTTCTCTTAATAGTGATGCAGTGTCATTTGCTATTATTGTTAGTGAATTATGGAATATTAAACCGTAAGTAAAATTTTTTGTCAAATTTATATCAAATTTTTAATCCAATATGAAACCCTATTAGCTATTATTTTTATAATTTAATTTCACATAAAATCAAAAAAACAAATGATATAAACATGGTAATATGATATCCAATAGAAATATGCATTACTTGAGTATAAAATGAGTACTACACTTGAGACATAAGTACTTATAAGTCTAAAAAGAAAGTAATTCCAGCAGTACACTAAGAGAAATTAATTCCAAGTACTTTAAGTGATTTCAAGTCTTCAAGGTCAAGGGCCACTTGTGCAGAGGTTGACAAAGCTTTCTTACTAAGAGAAACTGCATTACATCAGCAAAATGCTCTATAGTTGAAGAGGCAACAATTTCTCCTATTCCTAAGGAAGTCAATCTGCAATAGACCATTATGCACCTATAAGGAGACAACTTAGGTAGGAAAATTTTCAAAGTAGCAACTAGAAAGGAAAAAAGGGAAATCAGCTTACTTATCAAAAAGTAGAAACGAGAATGGAAAAATTACAAGAGTAAAGGCTTGTTTAGTTTAAGTTTTCAGTTTTCATTTTCAGTTTTGAGTTTTTGGGATTTTGTGAAGGAAATCCTAGATCTAGAAATTAAAACTAAAAACTAGAATTTATAGTTTTTAGAATTTTCAGTATTTTCTTCATAAAATCTAGAAAATTGAAAACTAGAAACTCAAACCAAACAGATCCTAATTATTTTCTGATTTTACTTTTTTTTTTATAGAAACTTAACCAAACAAATTACACAAAGTTAAGAAGTACGCATAATAGAAAAGGGCACCCTAAATTGACATGAAAGATCGAAAGGACAATTTTATTTATCTTACAAGTTCTGTAAATGAGACCATATGTGCAATTGCATTCAATATTATTAAAAAGAAACCACTTCACTAGCCAATCATTATCAAGAGTCCCCAACATTTTTTTGGTTATAGATGAAAGACAAATAAGCAAAAAATGCCAATGGGCGCTAACCACGCAAATACGTACTTCCTAAAACATCCTCACAAAAGTGAGGCAATAAAATAGGAGGGGGAGTTTGCCAAAATCTAATGTGATCATCATTAGTACTAACTAACTTAGCCATTCTATCAGCACAGGAATTGGTCTCATGTACCCTTTGAGAGGGCGTACAACCCAGTCCCTTGACTAGAGATGAGACACCTCCATGAGAATAAAGGCACAAGTATGGTGCTTGGTCCAAGAGTTTGATGAAAGTAAAGTGATGGCATGAAGAAGTCAGGTTCACACCAAACTAAACGATAGTCTTTTCCACATTCTAGCAAGGCCAACTCTGATCGCCATAAGCTCTACAAATAAAAGAATGTTCCCCAAGAAAACCAGAAAATCTCTCAATCCATGTCCTATTGGAGTCTAAGGACCCTACAATCCCTGCATTCGCCACATTAGCAACCCAACATTGGCCACCATTAGTATTCAACTTTACTTTCTTCTCCTATAGCTAAGCCCAATGTATCACGTCAGAACCATAGTGCGATGTTGAGTAGAAGACAAGTACGTTTGGATGGAGTGAATGTTTGCAATTAGCAAGGCTAACACCTTATCCACCCTCCACAAGGATGGCTCAAAAATTTATTTATTATGCCAACACTAAACCCACCATAACGTTCCTGCAAAGGACAAATTAAAGCAAAATCTCAAATGCATATTTACCCAATCCAGCAAAGGAAAAGTAAAGAAGTGCGGATCATGACCAAAGCCCAGTTCAAGCTAAACAAGGGAATGAAAACAATCACAGAGGCAATACAATAGATCTTCCTCCCCAAGTCCACATCACACACAATATGGTGAAAAAGCAATATGCCTTTTAAACCTAAATTTGAGTAGAAAGCAGAGTGATATAGCTCCAGATTAAGACTTGAACTTCTCGGGAACCGGTAGTATGAAGCATTCCTTGTTTGCTGGAAATTTGATACATCTTGACTCTGAAATTGAGAAAACTTTAACAACAATCAGCAGGCAAAATGTCAACAAGTGGAACTACATTCTGATAATCTATTTAGTGTTTCAGGTGATACAATAAACATGGAAGATAAAGGACAATTAGGGAGCTCATTGCTCCTGATTTAGCCCAGAAGCCTTTAACCATTGCATATCCCAGGCTAGACAACGATTTTGAGCCTAAAAGTTATATGCTACATTCTTTGCCCAAGTTCCATGGGCTGTGTAACACCCTAATAATTAACCGAATACACCTAGGTTGTATCTGATTAATTACTAGACCTTACTCTTTGCTTCAGTTCTTTCATCATACTTTGAAAATACTTAGTGAAATTACGAGCCATTTTTTTTAAAACATAATTGAAAACGTGAGCCCCACATAACGTGAACAATAATCGAAATAAAGCGAATAACGTGCAGATATAGCATGAAAAACACATCATATTGGCTCCATCATATAACATCCATAATTACATAACACATAGATAGTTTGCCTACCAACAGAATAAGACTAGGTGTAGGCAATCTAACAAAATATAAATAATATATGGATGGAAGGACATCCATTAATGGCACCTAGTAATAACACTCCAAGGATAGGGATAGATATCCAAGCTCACGCGCAAAGTTTAGCGATACGTTCCTAAGGATAATAAGCTGGTTCACCAGATCAAGTACATCTACCAGGTGAGAGCATCAACGGGAATCACGAACATCACCATCACTTTCTGAAGACAAGATTGAAAGAAAAGAAGAGGGATTGAGAAACTTTTATAAGAATCTCAGTAGGGTACTCACCTCATATGCATCGTGTCATCATCATCGTCCTCAGGAACCTCGGGGTTATTATGAAATAGTGAGCATGCTAAGATTGATTTATTAAGTTTGAAAATATACTTTACCGAGGTTCATCGGTTTTAATCATGCGTCTTATAATGCATCATAAACTTAACATGTCATGTTTATAATGAACTTTTCCTTTCATATATAATAACATAGTTATGCATAAAATCACATCATATTCCTCATCATCATTTCATAATACTATGCATAGCAGAACATCATATTTCTCATCATCATCTCATAAATACTATGCATAGCAGAACATCATATTCACATAATGCATTTACTTAGTTTCTTAGGTGACTTAAAGTTACTTTCATCATCATTTTCCTGGGCCACCCTATACTCCACCCTTTTGAGAGTAATCTAGGTTATGAGCTCATACCTTGCTAGTCGTCACCAGCACATAATTATCCCTTTTGATAAGTAAAAATTCCATCTCTACCCTTTTGAGAGAACGGACTAGGGGGCAAGAATCACCTTTTCACCGCCTATAGTTTGACGGGTCCAAAGGATCATTTTCTCAGGATCACCTTTTCACCACCTATAGTCTGATGGGTCCAAAGGATCATTTCCTCATATATTTTGAGTCACCTTTAAGTCTTTGCATGTTATATCATAATACAACTCTAATTCATAATCATCAGGATGCATAAACATTCTCATTGTTTGCAACAGCAACTATATCATGCAAACTATGAAGTCATTCAATGATATCAAATACTTAATAAGCATCAAATCACTACATAGACTTATCATTTCAAACTTCAAAGAACCATCATCATAAATTCTTACCAAAACTTCTTAAACAACCGAAACTTTAGAATCGAGTAATCTCAATTATCAAACTAATTAATCATGCATCTAAAGGATTCATTATCATCATTACCATTAATTATAAGCCTTAAGAACATTATTAAACTATATGGGATAGCATAGGCAGCAAGTTATATTTAAGGCTTCACGTGTGCTAGACGTTGCATTTTTAACCCTTTCTCGTTACCAGCTTTCCTTATGGTGCTAAAATTAATTACTAAATCAATTATGAATCATTCTCTCTTATCTAAACATAATAGAACCTGGTTCTTAGGGCTGCTAAAGGTTCTGAAAGAACGCATAAATTTCATTTTCTAGAGTTCTAGAAATCTTGCTTTTATGGTTTTTCTGGAAGCTAGTTTTATTTCTAACATGCATAGAATCATTCCTTTATCAATAAACCATGATTATCACAACTTTAAACATATTAAACCATCATCATACAGTAGTACTAAACTCATATTATTGGCTGAATTATGAACCTCACATAATTGCTTAAAATTACATTTTAAGTACATGTAAGATACTAGTTTCCCATAAAATCTTTGCAAAGCCTTAAAACTCTTTTAGAAACTAATTCTTTTTTTGGCTAAACTTGAAAGAATCTTCATAATTAAAATTCTCACTTAAGATAAAAGGAGCAAGTCTTGAGCTTAAGAGATTTATGTGATATCTTAGAATCATAAACATGCTATGCAACCTCATTTTAATCTTGTCATTATAAGGTGATAACTTGGAATTATAAACATGATATGCAAATCCATTTCTTTATCTTTAAGATTTAAGGTGATTGAAAATTAAACATGATGCAAGAACTTGAAATATAAACATGATGCAAGAAACTGGAGCGGTGGTAGTCCGCATGGACCAGTGGAGGAGAAGAGAATCTTAGAAGGAGATGGCGGTAGTCCGCTGGACCGGTGAAGGGAGAAGAGAATTCTTATTACATCTTATTAAGCTCCAATCTCAAGACTTTTTAAAGGATGAATTCTTTAACTCCAATAATCTTAAGGAAATTGAAAGTGATACTACCATTTTCCAACTTTGCTTGTGATACTT
This sequence comes from Dalbergia oliveri, assembly GCA_030441495.1. Lineage (NCBI taxonomy): Eukaryota > Viridiplantae > Streptophyta > Magnoliopsida > Fabales > Fabaceae > Dalbergia > Dalbergia oliveri. Next base: position 23,078,158 of record JAMLFY010000003.1, read on the forward strand.
GGGCAAGTCTTTGAGCTCTAGGATCTTTAGGTGATGACATAAAATAAACATGCCATGCGTTGATTCTTTTAGCCATTATAAAATAAAGTGAGAGCATAAAATAAATATGAGATGCAACCTCTTTATTATCTTTATAGATTAAGTGACAACTTGAAATATAAACATGAAATGCAAGCTTGGAAATTTAAACATGAGATATGCAAGTTCATTTATTTATTCTTGAGAATTTAGTGATGACATTAAAAGTAAACATGGTTATGCAAGGCATAAACTTAGACATGGATGCAAGTTCCTTTTATTTCTTTACTAGAGCTCTTCCAAGACTTTAGAGAAATATAAATTCAACCCAATATATCTTAGCAAGACAAAGTGAAAAATACATCTTTCAAGTTCTAAACTCAAGATCTTTATTTTTACATCATAAAAACATCATTCTTTAAAGTTTTGCATCAAATGGAATTTTCAAGCTTTAGAGGCCTAACTTGTGATGGATTTACAACCAACACTCAAGGTCCTCATCATCAAGCTATCATCATATTCCTTCTTAGGCCATTTGGCAGAAATCATTAAAGAAAAATAAGGAAAGAAAAACCGAAATTGTAAAGCTTTAAAAACTAGTGAAACCTTCAAGTTTTAGAGGTCTAACTTGTGAAGGCTTTGCAACTAACACTCAAGAACCTCATCATCAAACCATGGTCTCATCATAATCTAGGCCATAAGGCTGAAATGTTTTTAAAAGAAAAGGGGAAAGCAAAAACGAAATTGAGAGCTAGAAGAAAGTCCATGAAATCATCATTTTTGAGCTAGAAACATAACTTGTCATAGCATAAAATGAACTTAGAAACAACTTCCTACCTAATCTGATTTGAAGGAAAGGAAGAGAACTTGGTTTCTTTGAGTGAAATGGAAGAAAATATTCTTGAAAACTTGAAGAAAGAATTCAGCCAAGAGGAGGAGGAAATGAGAGCTTTTGGTGCTTTGGAAAAACTAGAAATGTGTACAATTTTGAGCAAGCATCTAAGACTCCTTAAGCATGCCTATTTATAGAAGAATTCAAGCTCATGTATGGACAAGAGGAGGAGGAAAATCTGACTAAATTTGAGGAGGAAACAAGGAAGGAAAAATCATCTTGTTTGGTGGCTTAAAACATGGAATCATGAAACATGATTCCTTGTTTTCATACCTTGAGTTTTGTGCCAAGTTTGACAAATTTTTCTGATGCATATTAGGCCATATAATTTCGTGCATTATAGCCCAAGGAAGAGAAATTTGTGTGTTCCATGCATTATTTAGGTGTAGGTAAGGTATCTTTGCAAATTAGAGAATTTGCAATTAAGGGCTTAGGTGAATTAGTAAGCAATTTGGGTGTTTTTAAGCAATTTCAGGTTCTAATCAATTTAAATAAATAATTTTGACTCTAGATTAAGAATTAGAATTTAATAAGCTTTAATTTGAGCCTAATATTGCTTATGTTTTGCTTACGAATCAAAAATCTCAAAATTTGCAAAACTACAAAAGACGGGCAAAATCGTAACTTCACTCAAAAATCCGGGGCCATCCGAACTTAACCAATGGTCAATCATAGCTTAAAAACACCTTTTAAAACATTTTAGTGAGGTTCGGGCTCAAGTCGGCACGTAAATCGGAGTTAAAACGGTAAGGGGCGTTTTGGTCATTTCGTGCGTCGAAACTCAAAATTGAGATTCTTCTCCTCTATTAACACACATAACACAAACAATCCCCTATTATCCTCAGAACATCCCCCTTGAGGACGGCCGGGCCCACGATCCTCATTTTCTGAGTAAAATAACCTCAAGGGCATTTTGGTCATTTTACACGTCCAGAAATTCAGGGCTTGCGACTCTTGCAGGAATCGCTCATAACTTCTTTTCTAATGTTATGTTCCTCTTTTGAGGATTGTTCAGTCTCGAATTTATATAAGAATTACCTAGGGTAATTCGATAATTTCTAAATGACAGTAAAAGTTGGGCGTTATACTCTGAAGAAGATCCCCACCAACACTTAAAGAAGCTACACATGGTGTGTTCTAGCATGAGACCCAATGGGGTGGAGGTGGATAATGTCAAACTAAGAGCATTCCCCTTCTCCCTAAGGGTGCTGCAAAAATTGGCTCTTTAATTTGCTAGATGGGATTGTCAACAACAGGGATGAAGAAGCTTTTTGCTAGACAAGTATTTTTTTCGTTTCTAGAGTGGCTTCTATCAAAAGGAGATCTTTGAAATTTGCAGTCAATGAGACTTTCCATGAGTACTGGGAGTGTTTCAAGCTCCTCTATGCTAGTTACCCTAACCATCAAATCCCAAAGTAGCTCCTCCTCCAATACTTTTATGAAGGTCTTGTACCTACTAATAGGTGCATGATTGATGCTGCAATTGAAGGGGCACTCTTGGATAAGACATTGAAAAATCCCGTGTTTTAATTGAGAACATGGCTGCAAATTTTAAGCAATTTGGATCCAGGGCAGCCATAAATACCAGGAACCTTCATGAAGTGAGCCTCAGACAATTAGTGTTGACTTAAACCTTTCAAGCACTCTCTGGGCCCATGAAGCAATTGATGGTTATCTAGGCAACAACTCTAGTGGTTCCTAAGGTCTATGACATATGTACTTTAATTGATCATCACACTTGATATGTGCTTACCATTGTAAGATGACTCAACCATTGGGGTAGCATCAATAAATCCCTTCCAAGTCAACCTCATAATTAAAGGCCAATTCCATTTGGGAACACTTATAACTCTAACCTGGAAGAATCACCCCAATTTGAAGTGGGCTAATAATTCTCAATAACTGGGCCAACCTTCAGGTAAAAGTATCCAGCACTTCATCAGAGGCAACTAACATTTCCTGCATCTCCACCCTAAATCCTACCTATGACTAAGATGATGAAGATGATGATAGAGTAAATACAGGAAATTAGAAAATAAAATGCCAGCTTAGAGAGATGACTCAATTGAAGCAAAATAAAGTTAGTAAGCCCTAGTTGCCCAATTGCCTCTCAGACTATGCCCAATTTGGGGGGAAATGTATGTGCAATCACATTGAGGTCTAGCACAAAAATGCCAGGAGGTAATAAGGCCTATAGAGGAAGAAGGAGAAGATAAAACTTGGCAAGAAGAGGTCTTTATTGAGCACTGTAGTGGTTCAGCTGAGCATGGGAAAGTGACTGGGAATAGAAGACCCCTCGAGTGAGTGCAGGTGCTCAAGCAGCGCTAGCCGCCGAGATTGAGCAACTAGCAGCAAAGCATTCTATTGAGTGCCACAACACTTCATAGAATCAAATGAAGGTCCAACGCCACTCCTCACTGCCTTTTCCTCAGAAGATCTATCCTAGAAAAGCAAGTGCAATAGATTTGGATCTGGATACACTAGAAACCTTATGGAAAGTGGAAGTGAATATTCCCCTGTTGTATGCAATCCAACAAATTTGAAAATATGCAAAATTCTTGAAAGATCAGTGCATTAATAGAAAGGAAAATAAAAGGGCAGGTGGGGAGGATAAGGTGACTATGGGGATAAATGCTTCCTCTATTATTGAGCCAAGCAACCTGCCAACCAAGTGTAAGGACCCGGGCACATTCTATGTTACTTGCACCATTGGCAATTGTGAAGGTAGAAAAGTGCACGAGAAGGGTGATTGAATTGTATATTGCTTTCTTTTTTTTTTTACTTTTGAAAACTTTAAACAGAAATACTATTAAGCTTTTAGCTTGAAGTACAGCAAAAACAATGTTAAAGGTTTTAGATAGTAACTTTATGAGTTCCAGCATAGTGACAGAAGAGCTAAAAAAGGCTTTAATAAAAAATTAACTAATATACACAAAGCAACAAATATAAATAGAGATAAAGAGTAGAAGATGCTACACATATTTTTATACTGGTTTGGCCAACCTGCCTATATAAGTTCTCAATGACCGTTGAGTTTCACTAACACCTTTCTCAACCAAGAAAGAGAAACCAATAGTCTTTACAATAGCCTTCCCAAGCTTTCACCTGTGACCAGTAGACAACCCTTACTATTATAAGCCAAGTAGTTATTCACTATCCTGTCCAAGCTGAATGAGTAATCTTTGACCAGCCTTTCCAAGCTAACTGTAATATTATACTAGGCTTTCCAAGCTAAATTGTGACCTTCAAGAACACCTTCCTGTCACGTTGAAAGTAGCTTTACTTTAGCCTCTTTAATCAATCTCACACCGATCACTCCTGGATCGAGGATACAAAGGTTTGTGTTTTGGTTTACAACTTAAACTAACCTATAGTCAAGTTTCCTTAATATATACAATGAATGACTTGGGATAATTTGAATGACTTCTTTCTAGTGATTCTTCCTTAGAAGAATGTATAAACTATTTAGGAATGTAGAAAGAAGATTTTAATAGACAAGGAAACTGATTACAAGATGTAAAGAACTTTACAAGAGAAGAGGAGAAATTTTTATAGAGTTTCAGCACTTGTGGCGTTATTGTCTTCTTACTTTGAAAGTATAGTATCTCTATTTATAGATGGTCTTCCTTTTTGACCATTGCCCTTGATCAGTTTTAAAAGTGACACTTGTTGATCATTTGTTTGTGTGTTGAAAAGGCAATCTAGAGGAGTAGCTTGACTTTTGTCAATTTGTTGCAAAAGCCATTATAATGTTGAAGTTTCTAAAGTCCCTTCAAAAACTACTTTTTACTTTCTGATAATGGTTTCTGAACTTTTCCTTTTAGAAGCTTGGGTAGTTGAACCAGTTGGTAGAAGAGATGACACCCTAGTTAACTGGGTTCGACTTTTAAATTTTAATTTCAAATTTTCCCTCATTTTCTAGTAATGTTTAGTGCTTCACAATGCAGTGAACTTTAATGTGCTGTATCAATTCCTTGATACAACTTTGGTTCTAGTATTTAATCAGAGCTTGTTGATGATAAAAAGATTGCGATCATAATGATTGAAGATTGTAGAACACGTTGGCTTCAGAGTTTGCTTGATTATCTTCATTCTAACCAAACTTTTTGAAGTCCAATGATACTTGAAGTCCTGAATTTTGGTTTCTTGTTCTAGTTGGTTTTCTTTAATCCATTAGGCATGTATATGCTCAATTTTTTATATAATTATTACTTCCATTTAGATCCCATCTCTTTATATGAGATAAAACATGTTTACACATGTAAAGTGCGAATTATTCACGCTAATGGAGTCGTGTTATGCCAATGAAAGAACCTGTTGCTATTCCAAGAAACTCAAGGTAAACATTAGTCATTCTTCAAAATATTTTCCTTAAATTGGTTTTGTTGTCATTCAAAACACATTATCTTGACACTTTCTATAGGGTTCTAGAGCTAACAACTTGCAAATCACGAGAGCCCTAGCTAACTTTGTAAGTGGCATTAATGTTATGCCTAAATGACTCTAGTAGTCCTTGCACTTTGGAAAGCTCAAGCCAATCAGGTTATAAATTTAGCTTGCCAACTGGATCACCAAGCCAGAGGGAATATTGGAAGATGATCTAGTCCAGGTAAATGATTTAATATTCCTGCTGATTTTTATGTGCTTAAGATAGAGAATGACATTAATGTCAACCAGCATACATTGATTTTAGGTAGACCCTTTTGAAAAATGCTAGAACCATGGTTGATATTCATGCTGGCATGTTATCCATGGAGTGTGGGGCCATGAAAGTCTAATTTAAGTTATCTGAGGCTATGAAACATCCCTATGAGGAACACTCCATGTTTGGCATTTATGTCATTGATTCTTTAGTTGATGATACTTGTGATAATTTACTTTATAAGGATCTAGATCCTCCCTTCTTTACTTTCTCTTCTTCCATGGGATATGATGTGCCTATTGTTTTAGAATGTCCCAAGTTTTCAGATCAGGCACTCTACCGACAAGTAGGCATAGGTTTGCTAGGTACTTCATGAACCACCCATATTGGGAAGGAAGCCCTATGAAGGACAGTGAATCTTATTGCATGAGTCCCGATCAAAACTGATGGCTGGAAGACCAAAGTCTAGATATAAGGGACCATTCTTAGTCACCAGTGTGCACCCTGATGGTGCAATTGAATTGGAAAATTCCAAGATGATTCGGTGTGATATTGATGGGCACAAGCTGATACACCTACATGAAGTTCTTAAGGATTTGGGGGGCTCAGATGGCCTATCAATGGGTCAAAGCTGCACACCTTCCATGAAGGTCATGACCGTTCAACTTAGGGACGTTAAAGCAAAGTGTTAGGTAGGAGACAACCCATCGTGAGGTTTTTCTTTACCTTTCTCTTTTATTTTTCTGCATATTATTACTTTGGCACCTTAGAGATCACATGAATAGGCTCACACCACATGCACCTTATTGACTTGCTTGGCATTGACTTTATTTTATATTGCATGCTTGGTGGATTCACTATGTTGTTTGGATTGAGTACATGCACTTTTACCTGTGAGATTTTGAGCCTCTTAATTGGACTATCATGTGCCATGCTTATTTTTTCATGTGTGTTTCCTTCTTTGGATTTGTATTCTAGAACTTGCTTAGGGTCCTGTTTGAATATATGTTTTCATGTGCATGCTTGAATATGATTGAGGCATTTTTCTTATTTTTAGCCACTTGCCCATATATCCAACCTTTGCATGTTACCATTGTTTAGCCCCTTTGAGCTTTATTGCCCATTCTTTTATTTTAGCACATCCTTAGCTAAAAGTGAAAAATAATGAAAATTCCTAACCTTTTAGGCTTAGAAGAGCATTTGTGCAATTTTATATGCACTTGAGCATAAATGTGGGAAGAGCATGAGAACATACCCCAATTTAAGTATGGGGGAGGAACAATGTGTACAAAAACAAATTTAGCAAGTGGTACACCAAGAAAAAAATAAAGAAATAAGGATGAAAAGATTGAATAAAAAATAAAATTTCTAGAAAAGTTTGAGTTGAAGGTGTGCCACATTGCAAAAGAAAGGCCTGTAATTGTATTAAGTTGAACAAAGTGTACTTTTAGGCACTTGTGCTCTTGGTGTATGTATTTGCTCTCCTTTGACTTGAGGTTTAGCCCATTGGCCTATATTTTTATCCACCTTCACCCAAGCCCCATTAGAACCAAAGGTAAGTCCTTTTGATTCAGTATGCATGTGTATTTGACAAAATGGAGAATGAGACCCATAGTAAGCTTCTGGTAATGTATTTTCATTTGAGGTGATTGAGTGTACATCATAAGCCAAAACACTTAAGTGAATGAGTGACAAACACTAACCTTGGGAGGATTTTTGTACTTGATCTATGCATCATATGTGAATTCTACTCTGTGTGCTATTTTCATGTTCATGCCTTGCTTGTTGTAATTCTCTTAATTATTAGTGTGAATGCTTATTGTTGTGGCTCTAGGTTCATTGGATTGGTGTCCTGTCATTTAATTTCATTCATCATGCATCTTTAATGTTTGGAGTCTAGTGTAGTCCTTGTATACTACTTCTCATCCATGACTTGGTTTGATCGTAGCTTCACATGAGGACATGTAAAAGCTTAAGCATGGGGAGTTTGATAAGGGGCATTTATGCTACTTATCTTACTTCTAGACTTTAGCTTTTTACATGATTTTGCCATGCTATTAATGCAATTAATTAGGATTTTGATTTATTTCTCATTTTATAATTTTGAAAGAATTATTGGCTTTTGCATTGATTTTGAAATAATTTGTAATTACACCCTGTTGTGTTTGATTTGTCTTTTGAGTATGGTTTTGTACAAGAGCATTGGATCAAGTGCAAAGTGTCAAGACAAAGCTGGAAGCTCTCTAAAAGAAACTTGGAGCAAAAAGGAATAAAAGCCATAGAATCTTGCTCTCGGGTTATGCTAGCACTCTCCAGAGAGGTTGGTGAATGACATCTTATTAGTTTAGTGATATATTTTTGGGCCCACTTTGTTCTATTTTAGAGAGCGTATATATATTTAGAATTTTACCCTAGTTTTTGACTTATTTTAGGCTGCACACTTTAGGTTGCTATTATTCTCTCTCTATCTCTCTTCTCTCTCTTAGGGATTCCATAGGTGAATTGCTTTATTCTTGTGAATGGTAGAAAGGATTGTTGCTATTTTTTTCATTGATTGTAATCCTCTAGAGATGGAGGAGTAAATTTCTTTACTAGTGTAAGGGTTTCCGAACGGATTGGGATGATGTTTGAGACTTCTTTTGATATTGAATGCATTGGTTTTCTTATTGTTCTAGTTTTTATTCCTATAATTATTATGGTGATTACTATAATCTTTATTGGAATAACTAAATTGGTGATTGTCGTTTAGGGAAATCCTTTAGGCATAAATCGATAGATCTATTGGTTTATGTTTGAGGGAGAACATTATAATTAATTTTCTGATTGGCAATTAGGCTATAGCAATTGGTTCATTAAATTAATATGATTTCTAAATAAATTGATATCTCATTTATTAGTTATTTGCATTGATCAAATTTTAGAGGTCGATCGATCATTAGTAGAATTACTAGTAATTTATTACTAATAGCCACCAATAGGTTTAATATTTGGTCAATACTAATTAATTTCAATCCCAGGAATACTTCAGTAGTATTTTCTTCACCATTGCTATTATCTTTTAATTTAAATTGCTTTAATCTTAATTCTTTGAAACCCCTAATTTTTGCAGCTAAGTGTTAAAGCTCCTTGAGAGACGACTTAAGTTATGTCTTTTACTACATTTTTGGTGCAACTTAGCATTAAAATAAATTTCTAATTTGAGGAGGTAGAAGCCTCCATTCACCGCTAGCTATGAGCGTGCTTAAGGCCATTTTAGAATCCTTTTGGGAGTAAGACCTCGACTTTAACAGGCCAGGCTGTGGCATAAGTTAATGGATGGGGTCCTATGCCCTCCCTCTAATGATGAGTATGGTTTTGAAGGGACCAACAGGAGGAGACACTTGATTGATGATTGATTTTCTTCAAGTCTTTTCTTCCCCCCTTTTGTCATCATCAAAATAAGGTGTGCGGAAAAAGTGTCACCATCTTCAATCATGACGCCTTAACTTCTAAAGAATTTCTAACAGAAGTGCTTCATGTCTCCTTGATAAAACTTCTATCTAATCCAGGTGGTTGTCGTGAGGCGTTGTTCTCATAGCAATACTTGTATTTCTAAAGCTTGGTTGTGCCCTTGGCGCAAGCTGACTTGATAAGGGATCATTGTGAGCCTGAGAAGGTTCAGGTAATCAAACAGGTATGGATGGTTCTATGACAAAAGGGTATTAAATTTTCAGCATGAGATAAGCCTTTTAGGAACTACACTTGTCTTTTCATGTTCTAGGATTTTGACACAGAGTTCTGAAAACTCAGATGAGGAAGATGATTCTTGCATATGAGAGCCTGAAGGTTCAAATGTGAAAGATGATCTTTGTTTATCCTCATCTGAATCTTGTCCTGGCCTTAGACGTCTTCCTCCTCCATATGTAATAGTCAAGCCCTCCCTAGATTGGGAAGATTCTTTAGATTCCTCAAAGTTACTTTCAATTTCTATAACTTTTCTTTATCTTTTGCTTTCCCTATTCTCTTTTCCCTAGTAGCAAAGTTAAGAATAGCTTATCTGATTCTTTGACTCTCTCTCTGACCCCAATGTTGCAGCCCGGAGGTCTCCTTAGGGCTCTGAAGGAATTTAGGGAGTAAACGTTCCTTCCATAAACTCATACCACTCATTTGCCAGAGGGTAATACGAGTATTCGAAGATCTTGGTTAAAAGAATCCCATAAAGAACCTTAATAGTTTTCCTCTTTTCTAGAGAAATGACACTTAACATGTAGTCAAGGATTAGTTTGACCAAATTTACTTTCTATTTTGTCAACAAACAGAATAACAACATGCAGTCCATCCCAACCAGGAAGTGTGTGCTTCCTAAACTTAGAAGTAGAGAGAACTGGATGAGGGTAAAGATTTGGCGTGCTTAGGAGTTTAGCATGGCCGTGGTTATTTCACCAGGTTGATGTTTGGCAAGTCTCTGAGACAACTGGAGACCTCCTCTATTGAGACTCTAAGATATGTGAACCAGTTTCTAGATGAACAACTGACACCTTTATTAGGAGCATTTATGATACGAGAAATCGCTTATGCTCAGAGTTATGTGAGTTCCTATGATGTAAGAGATCAAAAGGGAATTAGACACTTGTTCCAGCTGTGAATAGAATACCACGACCATTCAGTGAAAATCGATTTGTTAGGTTGAGAAAACCTTCCTATCCCTGGAAGGAGACAACTTCTAAAAGGATGAGTATCTGAGTCATTCGCTCATTGTCAGCCTTTTGTGTAATACCCCAAAAATTATTTAAAAATTAATTTGAGCTTTATTAGTCATAATTTCAAAAATCCGTTGAGAAATGATGAGGATGGCCTAGCGGACGTGTTAAAAAAAAATTCTAGGCTGGGGTGAATAGTAACTTTCAGGCCCCACTCGCCGCAAGCTGAAACCCTAGATTTGGGCCCGGAGGTGCCCGAAATTAGGAAAACAAGGGAGTTAGAAATATGTGGGAATGATAATTTTATATTTAGAATTAATTTTCGGGTAATATAGTTTAATCGGGTTTAGGCATTTACCCATTCGGTAAAATTTCGATGTGTAATTTTTAACACCAAAAGATATTTTAATTATTACAAATGGATAATGTATATCCATTCTAAACAAGTGTAAGGCCAAGATTCAATCTTCAATTACAAGATTGAATCCTAGCCATCCATTTTACTTTCTTGAATTAAGAATTACCTAACTATATAATATGTCATCCATGCATTAAATATAAGATAAACACAAACTCAACTTCTCCATCAAGCTTGTCATCCTCGGCCATTTTCAGCACACACAAACAGCCTCCATTTTTCATTTTTCACAAGCTCAAAACTTGTTTCAAACCTCCATTTTCCTAGCCTAGACTTGATGAAACCAAAACTCCCTTCACCAAACTTATTCTACTCATCATAACCTACAAATCTAATCGATTATAATTTGAATCCATCACTTTTCAACTTTGAGGGCACACAATCTGAGGTTAAAGGGGAAGCTTTGAAGTGAAGCAAAAGCATTCTAGAGCATCCTTTGGAGTTAAGAGCCACAAATCTCTAAAAGTAGGGTTTTCTTGCCTTTTCTTTTTTCAAATTTATTCTGTGTGATCTGATTGAGCTAGATTCAAAATTTCTTGTTAGATTGGTTGATATTATGTTGATATTGATGTATGAATTTTGGTGGAGTGTTAGGATGATGTTAAAAATTATTTTTGTGAAAAGGGGTTTTGCTCTATCCTGTTGGATTTTCGGTTTTTCTCCTGGCAGTAATTGTTCATGACTTTTCTGGCATATTTGTGGGTAATTTCATGAGCTATAAAAAATATATATTGAAGCTAACATCTTAGGCTAGTTTCACAAATTTTCTTGGGCTCTGATTTTAACTCTTAATGCTTTAAAAAATCCAGAACTAAAAGTGTGTCTATGCTGCCTGATTTGTGAAGCTGAAGCTGCAAATTTTACTAATTTTTTTAACATAGCAAATGATTGATTTTTCCTTTGAAATTTTTATAGATGTTGAAAGCATCTTGAAATTCAACCATTATTTTTCTTTTGAGTTGATTCAATCATTTGCTAGGGTTAAAAATTATGAATTTTGGGCTTAAGCTAAGTTTAAGTGGCTTCTAAGCATGAAATTTGTCTAATTTTTTCAACATAGTTAGAGAACTCTTTTTGCTCTGAAATTTTTATGGAACCTTGTGGACACACTAAAGTGTCTTGGGTGGATAATTTTATAGCCTCTGAACAAATTGTTTGATGGGCAACTTAATTTGTGCTACAAAGGTGTGAAGTTCCATTGTGCTGGAAATAAAACAATGCCTTGAATTGATAATATAATGGAATTTGGTTCTAGTATGACATGAATATTTGATATTAAATGTTTGGCCATGTGACTTGTGACACATAAATGCATGCTAGAGGAAATAAAGAGTGCTTTATGAGACATGATTGAAATTTCATTATGAATGAAATACCTACATGTGGCTTATGCATGCATTTAGGAAAAGAGAAAAGTACTTGATGCAATTATATGAGAAAAGAGAATATATATAAATTTCAACCGTGCATGTTCTGACATATAGACAAAACATAAACAAGACTTAAATTGAATTAGGGGAAGGAAAAAAAGAGGAACTTTCCAAATTTATTTTGAGTCAGACGTATCGGCTAGGAATCTGTGTGTGATTCGGAAATGGAAAAAAATGAAGTTCGATGATCACGTATAGGAATGAGCTCAGTCCTGATAGGGTCTATTTCCCTTGTGTGGTGTGATCCATTGTAAATAACATTTGGTATAAACTATCTATTGTGGAGTTGTCCAGCAAATACCCGTTGGGTATAACTAAGTCTTTCCTATGTCAATGAAAAGAGAAAAATGCATTGATTTGATTTCTATGGCCATAAGTGGAACTAGGTTACTTGGAAATAATTTCCCCACATTATCATATGCATAGTCATGTTATTATGATTGGTCTGCCTGAGATGATTTACTATTTGTTGACACATTTTGATAAAAGTGCACCAAGTGATGGATTGTTAAAAGCTACCCACTTCGGAGGGATGATTTTAGAACTTTAAAATGAATCTTTAGACTATATTGCATGATCACACTTTCCAAATAAACCAAAGTGGCTGGAGCGATAACGATGAAATTATAAGTGTGTAATTAGGGAGTTGCCCTCCTGAGAATTGTGTAATTCTCACCCCTATGTGTTTTTGTGTTTAGTGTCACCTCTAAGTTGATCCAGAGAACTACGAGGCTGCTACGCTAAAGGAATCGGATTGCAATAGTTTAGTAGTTAGTGTTTTTTTATTATGTTGTACTTAGTGGTGTGTATATGGTTGTAAACGTAATAAAGAACATGTATGTATTCAAGCTCATAGAAGAGCTTCCTTTTGAACTTACTTATGAAATAAATAAGTGTTTTGTTTATTTGTTGTATATATTTAATAGATCCATGAATTAGTTACTAACTTGATCAATCTTGCTATAGATAACTAAGAAAGGTCCACCAATTAATGAGTAACAACTTTCGAGTATGGCGTCATGACTTAAGGATGAGGTGGTACTTGGGAGGATGTTATATTTTGCCCAGGGCAATTGGTCTGGGAGAAGTTGTTAGTGTAGTGTTGCTGGTAACGGTCCATCAAACATGAGAAGGGTTCCCATGTTAGCAATTTGACCATAGCAGTGCTTTCCTTAGCCATGGTCAAGGTGAGAACGAAAGGTTGAGACTTGAAGAATTTGACGGTGTAGGTTTTAAGGGAAAATAAGAAAGGTTATGGCTCAAGGAAGAACGATTTGAGAGGAGGAGAATATGAAACAACTTGAGGAAACGTGTGGTAGAAGATGATAGCTAGGATTTGATGTATATGAAGTAGGAGGTTATTTAAGCGATGTGACGTGACTAACTAAAGGTGAAGCGACATGGGAGAGAAAAACCCAAAAGAGTGGGAATTATCCCTCCTTTTTCATCTTTCTTCAGAAAGAAGTTTCTAACCATTGAGATCGCTTTATGAAGGAATCACTCTGAGCTTCACCTTTCACTTTAACTCCTCAGAGACATGCCATATACTCAACATGAGCTTATTTCCATATACTAAATCATCTGACCCCATTTATTCTCTATTTTCTGATCCTCATTTATTCTTTCTAACCATCCTTCTCTTTTTCTGAGTCTTGAAAACTAATAGCCCCTTTCTTCAAAATGATCTGCGATCTTGCATATTGATATATTTTTCTTCCAACAGATAGACTATTCTTGTAAACGAATGTCTTCTCAATAGGTAACTGATGACTTTGCTAGGTCTTTAGTTTGGAGCTATGAATGGAGGATGCCCAGAGATGATCGTGCATGAATGTTTATGAAAAAAATTTAAGTTTAAAAATGTTTTTAAAACACAAGAGGGATCTTCAGTTAATGGTTTTGTGAAAGTATTTGACACTTGGTCTTTAGAGTTCATAACCCTTAACTCAACATCTTCTATATGAATATGAAAAAAAGAAAGATGTTTTACATCAAGACTTGCAATCAAAGTGTTGAAAAAGATCCTTAATAGAACTGATAGCACTAGTATTACCATAAGGGATAGAAGTTTAGGCATACCTCAAGAAATGATCTTTCTCCTGGTTCCTTATCCGCAACATCTTGGGTGTAATCAATTTCAGCAGATATATATATCCATCTTCAATAGTAGAGACCATCTGAACTCTACTTTTTGCATGGCCAGTGGTGAGATTTTTTTAAAGATAAAGTAGTAACCATTGGTGCCTGTTTCTCTCAACTCTATTTCCTATGAAGTCATCATCTCAAAAAGCTAGTGCAAACAAACTTGCTTTGTTTCTCATGACATTGTCAGCACCATTGAATGTGTTCATGAACATCTCCTTTGTGCTAATGATGAGCTTTCAACTGGTTATCCAAAATTTGCCTTTTTCAAACTAGGTTAGCTTTTTATCCAAATCATCCACCTAACTTTGATTATCTCAAAGCTTCTTTTAATAGATTCAGGCTCAAGGTGAAGATGAAAGCATAGAAAGACATGTTTCTAAGGGCTGACTTGATCCTTATACCCTTGGGAAAGTCTCCATAAACTTTGTCTTGAGTAAACTAGCTTTAAATCATAAACTCCCTTATAGTTTTTGTATAATTGAGATTCCTCAGCTTCTCTTTTATCTTCAGATTTCTCATCTTTGTGTCTAGAAAAATTACTTTCTAATCGTTTTGGAGATTTGAGCATGCTTTCTAAAGAGTTGATATTCTGAGCTCACTTTTTAAAGATTTTGCTTTCATCAGCTTGCTTTCTGAAACTTCCTTGAGACTCATTTTCTCAAGATTTTCCTTCAGTTCTTTGAAAACATTAGCAAAGACTTCTTTAAGCTTATTCATCATTAGCTTGAGTCGTTTGAGGATCTTAAGCTTAGAGCTTCTAATATACTTCTTGATTTTAGGAGAAGTAGTGGTGCAGTCTCGATTTGTTTGTACCTTGGTGCTCCAGTCTAGGGATATTTTTAGACATGCTTGCACGTTTCTTATTTTGGTACCCAGACTTTCTTGGGTCCTTTATGGTTAGTTTTCAAAGGAGAGGTTTCCTATCCTTTCTAAATGATTCTTTTCTCAAGAATCATTTATAAGGTGGGTGTACCTTCCAGTGGTAGAGAAAGCAAATACAATATAGAGACCTTTTGTACCATTTATCATATGAGCTAGCTTAGATATTAGAAGCTATAAAGCTATCTCAAATTCAGAAATAACTTTTGGACATCTTTCTCATTTCTTTTGGAGACTTCAGTATCTAAGGCAACCTTCTAAGTTCTCTTTCCTGGTTAAGATATTTAAAGGAATGAGCTTGAGAATCTTCTAGCTATAATGCTCAGTGACTAGGGCAAAGAGTGATCGCCAATGCAAGAAGGCACAGACAATGAATGGCTCCTATCAGGCTTCTAAGCGGATGGGTACATGAATGAACCGATTGCACACCAGAATGAGAGGATCCTGAGACTATAAAGGTATGGGACTATTACAGCGAGGATTACTTATATGAATTGATTGATACTACCTATGCTAACCAGATGCATTTTCTTTTCGGTAGCCTATCACTAAAGAAGTCCATGGTTAAGCGTGCTTGACTTGGAGCAATTTTTGGATGGGTTACCTCCTGGAAGTTTTAGGAAATATGTGAGTGAGAACAAAGCGCACTGAAAGACTCGTGTTGGTTTGTGGGGACAGTCATCAATCCATAAAGTAGCATGGAATGTTACAAATGGTATAGAGCTGGGACCAAAATTGGTGTGCCAGTGGGATCCTGGGCCTTTGTAGAGGATGGAAACTAGACTAATCTTGGTTGGGTTGCTAGTCCCACATCGGTTGGAGAGGGGAACGAAGCATGCCTTATAAGGGTGTGGATACCTCTCCCATGTAGACGTGTTTTCCCTCGTAAAGGGGGAAGAACAAAAATGTAAGGTGCCTCCTCCTGTGGTGGGGTAAGATGGTGCCAATGCGGACAATATCTCGCGGATAGCCTGGGCTATTATAAATGGTATCAGAGCTTGCACCTCTCTCAATACGGTGTGGTTCGGGGACAAACAAATTTGAAGCTTATGGGCATGTAACACCCGATGAACGGGGAGTGATCGTAAATTCAAAAAGGAAAATTAATTTTTATGATTATTTTATGAATTTTCTAGTATATGTAACTTTAAGATAAATACGTAAAATTTGTCATTTTCATATATTATTCATTCAAGACAACTTGCCACCCTCTATAACTCTATTAGACATGTTATTCAGGCCTATAGGCCTAAAAAAGAAAATTTTTTTAGAAATAGTTAAATAAATCATTAGTTAATTAATAATTAATTCTTAATAAAACTAGCAATAGTGTAAAATACCAAATAAAATATAAATAATTATAAAAAATTGTATAAATTTCGTAAATATTTGTATTATGTCTAACAGAGAAAGAACAAGGATAGTCTTTACAATAGCCTTCCCAAGCTTTCACCTGTGACCAGTTGACAACTCCTATTGTCACAAATCAAGTAGTTATTCACCAGCCTTTCCAAGATGAACCAAGTAGTCTTTGACTAGCCTCTCCAAGCTAAACCGGCACCAGTAAACACCTTTACTATCACGTTGCAAGTAGCCTTTGACTAGCCTCTCCAAGCTAAGCTCACACCAATCACTATTAGATTGAGGATACAAAGGTTAGTGTTTAGGTTTGCAACTCAAACTAACCTACACTTAAGTTTTTGTAAGATTTACAATGAGAGTTCTGGGAAACACTTGAATGACTTCTTTCTAAGTATTCTTCCTAGGAAGAACGTATGAATCCTGAAGGATAGTAGAAAGAAGATTTTTACAATCAAAGAAAATGATGACTAGAAGTAATGAACTTTACAAAGAGATGATGATTAATTTTCTCAGAGTTTTTGCTCTTTCGTATAGCGTAGAAAATCTTGTTCTTTGAAAGCACAACATCTCTATTTATAAATGGTCTTCCTTGTGACCATTGCCTCTTGATCAAATCTCCAAGTAACACGTGTTGATTATCCATTTGTGTCTTTGAAAAACAATCTAGAAGAGTAGCTTGTCTATTGTTAGAGCTTTTGCAGAAGCCGTTTTGAGATATGAGGTTTCTGATGTTACTTCAGAAATTACTCTTGCTTTCTGAAATATGGTTTCTAAACTTCTTCTTCAAGAAGCTGAGGTTGTTGACTAAGTTGGTAGAATAAATGACTCGCTGTTAATCACTAGGTTTTGACTTTTGAATTTCAAATTTGAATTTCAAAAATTCCCTCCATTTCTTATAGAGCGCATACTTTTCCTGAGTGTGATCTTTCTAATGTGCAGTAACATTTCCTTGATGCTTCTTTGGTCTTCAGATTTTCAATCCAAGCTTTATGATGTTGAAAGACTTGTGATCATGATGATTGAAGATAGTAGAACACATTGGCTTCAAGTGTGTGATGGATATCTTCATTTCAGGTGTACTTTTAAGGTCCTGTGCTACTTTCTGAAGTCCAGATCTTGGTTTCTTGTAGCATTGATATCTTCTTTAGATCGTTAGCTATTTTATGCTTGAATAAGGATATAATTTTTACTTCCTTTTTCATTTTATATCTCTTAACATGTTCGTACATGCAAAGTAAAATATATCCTCATTTGATTAAGCCTTGATATGCTAAATGATAGAACTTGTTTAATTCCTCAAGAAACTCAAGACAACCATTAGTCATTCTTCAAAGCATTTTCTTTAAATTGGCTTTATTATCACTCAAAACATATTGCATTGAAGCTTTCTGAAGGGTTCTGGAGCTAACAATCTCACCCTTTTTGATGATGACAAACCAATTTGAAAAAATCTTTTAAAGAGATATTGAAAGAAAATAGAATTGAAAAAGGTCATGATAAGAGTTATTCTTTCAACACACCATAGGTTGTAAAATTTAGGAAGCTCATTTCTTAAGGCCTGATATAAATAACTTCTTAGACGTTTTATAGCCTTAAGTGACTTAAAATCAAAGCTGATTTTATTGTTTATGAAAAAGCTGAATTTTCTCTGAGTACTTTCTGAGATACATCAGTGGTATTTAACTGGATATTATTGTTTAAGATCTTATAGCACAACCAGTTTGATTTTAATCAAAAAGAAACTTTCTAAAGATACACGTGCTTGAATATCTAATAAGTAATACTTATGATATTATATCTTGATTTATGCTTATTCATTACTTCTTTTTCTAAACATGTTTTCAAAAGCTAATGCTCATTTTTATATGTAGGATGTATCAGTGTAGTTTGAGCAAACAAAACAAGGATATTACTTTTTTAAAAGCATTTTCATCCTGATAAAAAAAGAATCATAAAAACATAGTAATGAGAAGAACTAAGATAGAATTAAAAACCACAAGAAATAGAATTTTTTTAAAAGATGCTAAAAAGAGGCAAATGCAAACAGATTCTGAATTTTCTCCCCTCAATGCATACTCCCCTATTTTTCTCAGCACAAGATTTTCTTATCTTTTCTTCTCCCCTTTTGGCATCAAGTAAAAAGGAGGTGTTCTGGAAAGTAGGAGCACCATCATTAGCCTTGGAGCCTGACTTCATGGAGAATTTCTAGCAGAAGAGTTTTATTCATCGTGATAAGGCTTCCATCAGGCCAGCCGATTGTTGATTGGACGTTGTTCTCGCAATACCACTTGTACTTCTGCTAAGCTTGGTTATGCCTCTGGTGGGTTGGCTTGAAGAGGGCTAAGCACTCTGTGTTGGAGATGGTTTAGTCATAACCGAATCAAAGAGAGGAGCATCTACTTAAAGTGAGCTTTTCTTAGAAATGCCATCTATTGACTCATTCTTGGAGGATATTTCCTTTTTAGAAGTATATTATGACTTAGAAGACCCTGAAATTATGTCATTTTCAGTGTCTAAGGCCATGCAAAATTTCCAGGGTCAGATTCCATATATGATAATTATTTCAAGCCTTTTTGCTTTCATTGGAGCTATCCTCAAGAAGAATGATCTTCTTTTTCTTCCTCTTCCTTCATTTTCCTCTGCTTACTTTTCAAGAGCAACATCACTTTTTCTCAGGCTTTGTCTTTTGGCATCAGATGAAGCAGTCCAGTTGGTCTTCATATGGTCTGGAAAGAGCTTAGAGAGTCTCAATTCCCTCCATATACTTATACCACTCGTTTTCCAATGGGTATTGCAAATAATCAAAGATTTTGGTCAACAGAATCCTATAAGGAATAACAAGTTCTCTTTTGCCAGAGAAATGGCACTTAGCATATAGTCAAAGGGTAGTCTAGTCAAATTTACCTTTCTTTTTGCTAGTAGACAAAATAGTAACATGCAATACATCCCAATCAAAAGGTACATGCTTCCCAGTCTTGGAAGTAAAGAGAATTGGACGACGATGAAGACTTGCCTCGCACTAGAGTTCAACGGGCTATAGTGATCTCATAAGGATGATATTTAGTAGAACCAGTGAAACATCTAGAGACCTCCTTTGAGACTTCAAGAGTCGAGAACTAATCTTCTCCAGAGGAGCACCTAAGTCCTCATTAGGAGCATTGATGATGTTGGAGAGATGGACTATGCTTAGCTCTATATCAACACCATTGATATAAGAGGTTAGCACTAAGTCAAATACTTGGACCAACTGGGAGTAGAAAAAGGTGACCATCCCAGTGAAAACCCGATCAGTAGGTTGAAAACCCTTCCCATCCCTAGAAGGTGATTACTTCTAGTAGGATGAGTATTTGAGTTATCAACTCCTTTGTTAGTCTTTTGCCAGGAGCTATTGGTCATGAGAAGTTCTGTTCATAGTGATCCTGATACATAAGTTCATCAAACATGTGAAGTGTTCCCATGTTAGTGATGCGACCGTCAGAGTGCTTGCCTTCAACCATTGATAGGGTAAAGTAAAAGAAAAAAATGGTTGAGGCGTGAAGAAGATTGAAGTTACAATTTTTGAGAGAAGAAAGTTACGATTATAGGGAAGAGATATTTCACAGAAGATGAAGCGAGTTGAAGTTGAGTGTTTGAGGTTGAAGACAAAAGTAAAAGGGTGATGTGTGAGGAGTACGAGTTATTTATGTGATGTGACGTGACTGACTAAAGATGAAATGATGGACGTAGGAAATATCTCGCCTTTTTATCCTTTTTAAGTAAGAGAGGTTTCCAACTCTTAAGATTACTTTATAAGGTTCTTACTTTCTAAGCTTCATTTTTCACTTTCCGAACCATTGGAACTCACATCATGATACATTTTGATATCCTGAAAATATGATTCCATTCATAAACTTCTCTAACTGACCCTTATTCCTTCTTTCTGAACACGCCATCTTCTTTTTTATCTCGCAAACTTAACACACTTCAAACTGATTCTTGGTCTTGTAGACTGATATATCTTATTTGGCTTCAGCTTGGAGTTATGAAAAGAGAGAGTATATCAGAGATGATTTGTGAATGAAAACTTATGCAGATTTAAAACACTTAAGTTTAAAAGCTTTTTCAAGACACAAAACTGATCTTCAGCTAACGGCTTTGTGAATATATCTAACATTTGGTCTTTAGTATTCACAAACATAAACTCAACATCTCCTTTTTGAATGTGATCACGAATAAAATGCTGTTTAACATTAATTTGCTTGGAAGAACATCTTTCTTTTCGGTAGCCTATCACGAAAGAACTCCATAGTTAAGCGTGCTTGACTTGGGGTAATTTTGGGATGGGTGACCTCCTGGGAAGTTTTCCTAGGAAACGTGTGAGTGAGGACAAAGCACGTTGAAAAGACCCGTGTTGGTTTGTGGGGACGGTCGTCAATCTATGAAGCGCGGACGTTACAAATGGTATCAGAGCCTGCACCTCTCCCAGGACGGTGTGGTTCGGGACGAACCAAGCGGAAGCTTGGTGGGCATGTAACGCCCGGGATGAGGCAGGGAGTGATTGCCGTGCGAGGGCACGAACAAGGAGCGGCTCCTCCTCCAGCGGAGGGGTACATGAATGAACCGATTACACACACGAATGAGAGGGATCCTAGTCTGTATAGGTATGGGATTATAGTTAAGGAAGGCTTATAAGAATTGATTGGTACTACCTATGCCACAAAGATGCATCTTTATTTTCGGTAGCCTATCACGAAAGAACTCCATAGTTAAGTGTGCTTGACTTGGGGTAATTTTGGGATGGGTGACCTCCTGGAAGTTTTCATAGGAAACGTGTGAGTGAGGACAAAGCATGTTGAAAAGACCCGTGTTAGTTTGTGGGGACGGTCAATCCATGAAGTAGCAGGGATGTTACACTTTTCACACTCCGAGTCCAAGTAAAAGAAGCATTCTTCCAGGTAAGTTGGTTAAAGGTAATGAAATTTGGGAAAACCTTTTAATAAACCTACGGTAATATCCTGCCCAAACCCAAAAAGCTTCTAACCTCCGTTATCGTGGTAGGTCTTTCCCAATTCATCACGCCTTTACTTCCTGGTATCAACAACTATGCCTCCTTTTGAAACTACATGCCCTAAAAACTTCACTTCCATCAACCAAAATTCACACTTAGATAGCTTGGCATATAGTTTCTTTGCTTTTAGGATCTTTAGCACTATCTTCAGATGGTGCTCATGCTCCTCGTGGGTCTTAAAGTAGATGAGGATGTCATCTATAAAGACAACCACAAACTGATCTAGATAAGGTCTAAAGATCCTATTCATGTAGTCCATGAATACAATTGGAGCATTTGTTAGTCCAAAGGACATAACAACAAACTCAAAATGGCTGTATCAGGTACAAAAGGCTATTTTTGGTATATCCTCATCCTTTACTCTAATCTGGTGGTATCCTGACCTTAGATTTATCTTTGAAAATACTACCGCCCCCTTCAATTGATCCATCAAATCGTCAATCCTAGGCAAAGGGTATTTGTTTTTCACCGTTACTTGGTTCAACTGCCTATAATCTACGTAAAGCTCATGCTCCCGTCTTTCTTCTTTACAAATAACACTGGGGCTCCTCATGGTGATGCACTTAGCCTTACAAACTTCTTCTCAAGTAGGTCCTCCAACTGGGCTTTCAACTCGTGAGTTCCAAAAGGGACATCCTATAGGGTGCTATGAATATGGGTCCGTTCCTGGAAGCAATTCTATTAAGAATTCTATCTCTCTCAGGGGAAACTCAAGTATCTCATCTTGAAATACTTCAGGATAGTTTCTCACAATGGGTATTTCATCCAAACTTTGCTCAAAGTCCACATCACTAACGGCCAGGAGTATGTAACCCTTAGTTTCTCCTTTAACAGGTTTACCTCTATAGCATTTATGTAAAAGTTCAAGGGTTTCCTAGGTTCACTAGGAATAGGAAGGAAGACGATTGATTTTTCATTGCAGTTTAACATTACACGGTTGGCGTAAAGCCAATCCATGCCAAGATTACGTCTAGTGTAACGCCCAATTTTCCCATGTACAAATGACCGAAATGCCCTTGAGGTCATTTTACCTGAAAATGAGATCGCCATCCGGCCATCCTCAAGGGGATGCTTTGATGTTAATAAGGGATTATATGTGTTGTGTGTAGTAATAGAGGAAGAATCCCATTTTTGAGTTTCGACGCGAAATTACCAAAACGCCCCTGTGACTGTTTTGTCATCGTTTTACGGGTAGCCGAACTTTACCAAAGGATTTTAAATGATGTTTATAAGTGGTTCTCGATGTTTAGTTGACTGGAGGTCCCGGGCAGTTTTAGTGCAAAATTACCATTTTACCCCTAAACTAGTGTACAATGAGCCTAATGATGCAATTAAGCAAACCTAAGCAATATTAGGCTCTAATCGAAGATTAATTTATTTTGATAATTAATCTAGAGTCAAAATTATTTATGAAGGTTAATTAGAACCTAAGATTGCTTAGATAAACTCTAATTGCATTCTTTAGTTCAAGATTCCTAGTCATGGAATCTTGAATAGTATTTTCTCTCCAATTCCTTAAATTAAGGAATTGTGCCATACCTCATTTGACCAAAAGAATTATTTTAAATTATTAATCTAGTGAGATTACCCTCCTAATCAAGTCTTGAACCACCTTAATTAACCATTTTCTCACCTAAACACTTGCTTACAAACTCCTAATCAAAAGCCTAATCAAAGACAAGCTAAACACCTTTAAACCACCATTAGATGAAACAATTTTCCTTCCCCCTTGGCTGATGTGTTGGCAGAAAATCCCCCTAAAAATGGTGCCACATGTTGATTTTTGTTGCACTCCAAGCCTATGCCTTAGGCCATACCTTGCCCATGCTTCCAACCATGCTTGCCATGCCTAAGCCTATGCTTTTGTAAGAGATATTTTCCTCCTCCCTTGGCCTTGAAAACCATCAGCCATTCCCTCCCAAATCAGCCAACATGTCTCATTTTTCTATAAATACCAAGCCTTTGAAGACTTGGTTGCTCTTTGGATCATTTGCCAAGTTTAAGCACTCTTGCACTTTCTCTCATTTCCTCTCAAATTCCCTCAACTTGGCTGATTTCTTCCTTCAAGTTTCAAGAGGATTTTCCTTCTCCATTTCATCAAGAACTCAAGCTTTCTTTCATATCTCTCAAGACTTCCTTAGGTAGGGGTGTTGTTCTAAAGTTTTTGCTTGTGTTCTTAAGAAAGTTCTAATTTTTCTCTTGGTTTCAAACTCTTTTTCCCTTCCTCTTTCTTTTTCGGCCAAAAGGCCTTTTCATAGAGAGAACATGAGCTTGATGATGAGGTTTCAAGATAATGACTTGTTGTTGTCATGTAAGAAACCTCTAAAGCTTGAAACAACTTGGTCTTAGACCATACATGCTTGAGTTTCCTTCTTATTCTCGGTTTTATTTTTAAGTTTTCTTCTTTGTTCCTTTAAAGATTTCGGTGTCTTTTTCCTTTATTTGAACAAAGTTTGTTAAAGTTGTTAAGTAGATCACAAGGTTTTTGATAAAGAAAATTAATCACATGTTTTCAAAGAGCTCTAAGCTTACCCTTGCCAACCTTAAAGTTGGTCGACCGTTCTAAGAGTTTTACTCTATATTGAAGCCCATGAGCAATAAAATGAAGAATATGAGTAGTTCTATTTATGTTTGTTTTGTTAAAGTGTTGATGCTTTTGTTTTAATACATTTTCTTGAGCTTGATGATGAAGTTCAAAGCCAAAGTCTTCTTTGAGGACTTGGTGTTAAGAACTCTAAAGCTCATCTTCCATTGTTAAGATACATGTTGGGTTAAGGCTATTTATGTTCCTTTAAAGTCCTAAAGAGCTCTAGTTAAGATAAAATAAGTTGCATTCATGTTTAAGTTTATGTTTTGCATCTCATGTTTATTTTGATGCCATCACTAAGTTCATAAGAATAAATAAATGAACTTGCATTATCATGTTTAAATTCCCAAGCTTGCATTTCATGTCTATATTTCAAGTCATCACTTAATCCTTAAAGATAATAATGAGGTTGCATCTCATATTTATTTTGTGCTCTTTACTTTGTAATAAAGAGTAAAAATGAAGTGCATAGCATGTTTAAGATTACGTTATCACCTAAAGACTCTAGAGCTCAAAGACTTGCCCTAAGTATCTTCAATGGGGATCTCTAATAAAAAGAGATGGATGTGTTTTTAGTATGATTCAATAATGGTTTTGATTTCGTAAAATGTGAGAATAATTTTAAGAAAATGTTGGAAAGATGTTTTATGAGGTCTTAAGGTGTTTAAATAGTTTGGAATGTGTCAAAAATCATGTTTTCTCAAATTCAGAGGTTCTGGTAATCGATTACCAGCTTATGTAATCGATTACCAGAGGGATTTTGTGACGGGCTTTTGGCTCTGGTAATCAATTACAGAGGCAATGTAATCGATTACACACTCTTCATGCCCAAACCTATCTTGAAACCCTGTAATCGATTACCTGATAGTGTAATCGATTACCCTATGTTCTTTATTTTTAGGAAACGATTTAACCACAAGTAATCGATTACCATGATATATAATCGATTACCCAATTGTTTGAAACCCAAAATAATTTTAGCTCCTGGTAATCGATTACCAGGTACATGTAATCGATTACCAGAACACCTTTTTACTCCTGAAATTACCCAAGAGAAAAACTAGCAACTCGTGTGCATTTCTAATATGAATTTATGTGATTATGTATGGATGAACATTTTTGGTTTCTGTCTCATCCTTTTTGTGGCCACTGTATAACTTTTGTTTGAGGAGTTAGAATGCGTAATGTTATGTTTGAGTGAAGTAAGGAACGTTTTGGAGGATTGGAAAGACTAAAACAAATAGGAAGAAATTATAACTAGAATCTTACAATGTTTAGACATAAGGATAATAACTTCTATTCCAGCATAATTTGAGCTTAAGGATAATGTTTCATAACTAGTGAATTGTGCCTAGGAGTTGAAACATAGAATCTTAGGCAAAGGAGAACTTAGAAAAGAGTTTAAGGCATAGATTCTAGAATCCCGTAGTTGAAGAAATGATCTTGATGAGTAATCTATATGATGCTGTTGGATGAATTAGGAAGCATAATGTTAGAAAGAATTTTAAGGAACGATTCCCTAGAATATGATAAAGATTTGCAATGGGTGAAAAGATTACTAGAACAAGAATTAAGACCGTAAGAGTCAAAGCATAAGATATCTTAAGATAAGGAGATGTGACGTAAGGGGAGATCGATGAGTAATGGTTGACGTATGTGAATGTTTTTAAATACCATGAGTATGAGAATGTATGGATGTGTGGCATGTTGCTATGATGATGTGATACGCTATGTTTAAATGGATGAAAGCATGAGGCATGAATAGAGGATATGTTATATGATGTATTATGATTGTACGCTCATGTTGCATCCATACAAAATATGTTAAAGTGGAAATGATCCCATTATGACTTCCGAGTTAAGGGTTGTAGGGGTGATCCAAGAAAGAGATATGATTCCCCCTCTATTTTTTTTCCCGTATAAAACTAGCGACGGCTAGTTAGGATGAGCTCATTCCTAGGCGATAGGTGATTAGGAGTTTTGGTGACCATGATAAATCGGGGGAGGCATGTTGGGTGGATTTTGGTGGCTATGACGAGGGTGGGAAAAATGAAAAAGTGAAAAAGTCATCAAAGGAACTCACAAGTTCAATTATGATAAAGTAAAAGATACACATGCATATGTTTCGTTGAAGTTTCATTGATGCTTTGATTAAGTAATATGTATTATCTACGTGTACTGTCATATTGCCATGCATACATAAAATATCTGCTGCATTCATAACATGAAGACACATGCTAAAAGAAACCCACTTCTGATAATAAGATTTGGGAAACTAAAATTGAACCTATGCATGTATACCTCTTTCATAATGAAACCCGAAGTGGCTGGGGCGACGACGATGACACTTGTGTTAAAGTCGGAAGCCCTCTAAGAACTTTGAATAAGTTTCTCACCCCTTTCCTTTTGTCGCCACTAGACGGGGATGATGCAAATCGTTCGTGATCTATGTTGAGGCGCGGGCGTAGGAATCACGTCACCTAGACAAGTTAGAGGGCAAGCGGATGCATGAAGACGAGTCTAGCTTTGCTAATACCTTGTTTTTGCATTAGATAGAAGATATTTGGTGTAATTGATAACCCAAGATGTGCTTATATTTATAAGGGCATCGTTGTTTTGTTATGATTATAATATGATATTACAAGTTGTGTTGCATTTATTCTATGGTTTATTTATGATTGTTTTGGTGATGTATTCCTAGTTGTTATGTTTCTTGTTTAATAATCAGTCCCTATGCGCATGCGCGGCTCGCATTTTAATTCTTAAGTTCAAAAAGAAAAATTTAGTCGTATTTTTAGTACTCGTATTTTAAAGAAAACCAAGTCAAGTTTTGAAACGAAGATGTAACCGCTAATAACTAGCCGAATGCGACTCGAGCGTATTAGGTGAAAGTTAGGGTGTTACATCTAGACTTTTCATGGGTAAACAAATTAAATCTAAGACAAAGGATCTATTTTCAAGAATAAAACTACAGTTTAAACAACATCTACAAGCTCTAATAGGCTTTGCTATAGGGATAGAAATAGTAAGGTCAAAAGGAAGTTCAGACATATGTAATTTAAGGGATTTAGCACAAGAATATGAGATGAAAGAATGGATAGCGCAGAGTCAAAAAGTACAATTAAGGTTTTACCATTTATTTCACACTTACTTTCCATGAGGTTCCTTGACTTTGTCGTCTCTCGGCATTGATAGTGAAGACCCTCCCTTGGTGCGGCTTGGGATTAGGGACCGTTGGGTTTATCTCTGTATTCCCATGAGAAGTGGTCGTGCTTCCCACATTGGTAGCAAACTCCAGGCCTCTGGAAGTCTCCATGGGGTTTCCTGCACTTAGCACATACAGTGGGTGTCGATTTGGGGGTGCCACTAGGGTCCTTAGAGGTGCTTTCTCGTGGCCTCATTTGGTTAAAGTCTCTCTAGGACCCTGGGGTCTAAACGGGGGTCGAGATGGTAGTCCTTGTGGTGGTTGAAAGGGTGGTGGTCTTCCGGCTTGAACTTCAGGGCTTGTGGTGCCAGCTTCCTTGCAAACCCATCGGCCTTTGACATACTTGAGCTTCTTCTAGCCATCCTCAATGATACGACATTTGTTTACCAAGGTAGGGAAGTCCTTGATCTCCAAATGAGCCACCGTAACATTACCTTCGGCCTTCAACCAATTCGTACTTGATGTACTTCCAGGACTCATCGAGTTCTCTGGTACATCCTCGAGAAGTTGATGCCCCTCAAACTTGGCCGTGTACTGACACTACTCATGCCTCCTTGAGTTGCATGAACTCAATGTCCTTGGCATTGCTCAAGACTCTAGGAAGTACTTCTCATACAAGTGAGCCTTGAACAACTCCCAATCGATCTCCGTACCTGATGCCTCAAACCTCTAGCTCGATACCAGAGAAGGCATCGTCTTCCAATATATGGGTGGCAAAAGTCACCTTCTCCTTCCATGCATGGGAGCACTGTGAAGATCTTCTCCATGCTCTTGATCCACTCATCGGCATGGTTTGGATTCAAGGTTCCTTTGAAGAAAGTGGGTTGGCCTTGGAATTCCCAAAAGGGGCATGCTTGGGAACTTCAGACGGTGTCTGGTGGTCTTGGTCCATCCTTCGACCATCGCCCTCATGATCCTAGCTGCCTCGCAGAGGGCTTTAGCAATCTCACTGTCATGGCTTGGAGTCGAAGTCCTATCTGTTGTCGTGGTGCCATTGGTCCCTATTCACACTAACAACAAACACTGAGGTGATCAGGCTCAACATCATATGTAAAATGGGCTAGTTACCATAGCACGAACAAACATACAGCGGTCATGCATTTCTAATCCTTAAGCTCATCCTATTGATGGGACAACTACACATGACGTATTATGCTTAAGAAGCATAGTCGTCCAATCCTCAGGCTCCATGAAGGGAAACCTCTGACACCAAAATGTAACACTCTAATATTTAACCTACCATGCCTATGACGTATTGAGGTTAATTACTAGTTATTACTCTTTTGATCCATTTTTTAAGTTTATCTTATCAAAATACTTAGCGGAAAATATGGGTAAAATTTTTCTTTTTGAAACATAAAACAAAATGTAACATCCTAATATTTAACCCCAATACGCCTAGGACGTATCAAGATTAATTATTAGTTATTACTTCTCTTTAAATTCATTTACAAAATACTTAGCGGAAAATAGGTAAATTTTTTTTTGAAATGATTCATCTAAAACAAAGTGCGAGCCTTTGCGCGTGACATATATACAACGTGAAGCGGAAGAATACATAAATCATACAGAACATAAACATAAGAGAACACATCAATTAAGAAAACATTCCTCATCACATTAATTAACATAGTTTAGTACATTACTATAGAAATATAACAGAAATATAAAGTCTTACCCATACTAGTGGGCAGAGCTTGCAGTACAACAACATAAAATAAGAAACATAAAAACAAATACATGAAAACAACCCCAAAAGATACTCCCACGCTAAGACTCTCCCTCCCTCGAACTATGGATGAAGCTCCTCTCATCCCTCGGTGGCACATATCCAATGAACTGGGCAAGCTCCTCGGATGCGTGAAGGTGAAAGGATGGGCGAGCATGCCCGCACGGTGAGGGCGCATCTCGGACGTCATGCTAACCTCCGCTGTGTCACCGTCTCCTCGCTACCCATCCCGATATCCATGGGTACAGGGGGCGGAACCCTCCAAGAAAGGATGAGAAGGAGGATCCTCTGATGGATCGGTCTCCGAACGTCTCGGGCGAGGCACGTACTCGGGGTAACCTCGCACCGCTGAAGATGCCGAACGGGCGCGACGGTTTGCTCGTCACGGGGTCGCGTCCTCTCAAAAATCATGTCGTCGCCAAAGGGGGAGGTTGGAGTGAATCTGAAGCTGGAGACTGGAAAGGCAAACGGGCGTCCCATGTATGCAAAAATGCATATAGCACAACGACCCACGAAGTGGTAGGACTGATGATCGGATCGTAGTGCAGCTCCCACACGGGTGCATCAACAAAAATCACGAACGACGCCATCGATGTCTAAAGACGTAACGGAAGGAAACAGAAAGAGGGGTGAGAATCTTGCTAAAGAATCTCAGGGAAATCCTCTATCCTAGTGTCATCGTTTACGTCCCAGGAACCTTGGGTTTATTATGAAAAAGGTTAAGCATGCATAGGTTCATTATGAGGTTTTCACAAAGATATTTATCCAAGGTCCATGTCTTTTATAATGATTCTTAATGCATGTATGCAACATAATAGTTCATGGATGCATGGCAGTACTTTAGATAAATCAAACAAATATCAAACAACATATAAGTGGCATGTAACTTTCTCTTGAACATCTTTCCTTTTCTCATACTTGTGACACCAATCATAATAGTAACCGCACCCCTTTAACTAGGCTATAGCTCATACCTTAACTAGTCGTCACTAGTTCTTACTTATCCTCTTGATAAGCGAATCATAAACATAATCATATTCATCATAATCATCATAATCCCGACTCCTGAGTACGGGTAGGGGCCTAAGGATCACCCATCATGGGACTTTTTCCTTCTTCGAAACGCATCGACTGGTTAAGACCAGCGACTTTGTCCGCTTTGGTAGGCTAATATCTATGCCCTCACGGTTTTACCTTCTCCTCACCTGGGCAGAAGTACGTCTCGGTGTGTCACCTTAAACATCATATACTTTTCCTTCTTCAAAACGCATCGACTGGTTAAGACTGACTTTGTCCGTATGGCAGGCTGATGCCTATGCCCTCACGATTTTACCTTTCTCAGGAGCAGGAGAAGTATGTCTCGGCATATCACGTTAAACATCATTTTTCTCAAAAACTTTCTTATGTCCCTCAAATTTGACGGAAATTCGGCGGCATAACAGCTACTCTCCGAATTTCCTCAAATTTGAGTCATGCC
This sequence comes from Dalbergia oliveri, assembly GCA_030441495.1. Taxonomy (NCBI): domain Eukaryota; kingdom Viridiplantae; phylum Streptophyta; class Magnoliopsida; order Fabales; family Fabaceae; genus Dalbergia; species Dalbergia oliveri. The sequence continues at coordinate 23,108,668 of JAMLFY010000003.1, forward strand.
ACATAATCTTAGTCACATGCATCATTTTCATGGAACTTTCTCAAATCAATAACTTTCTAGTTCACATGAGCATATTTCTCAATTTCATTCATATTTCGAAACCTTATGCATCTTAAATACAACATTTCATCATATCACCAAATAAAATCATACACATAAAGTTTCATGCTCAAGGAACTAACATAATCACATCATCATAAGTGTGCACGAGGTTCATCATCATAATTATACTCTCTCGTCCACCTATCTCATAGTATCTTATGCTTTGACCCTTACGGGTCTTAACTTGTATTTGCATCTTTATTTCCTTCAAGAGGTTAACACTTAGACTGTTCTCTAAGATTTGAACTCACTAAAATCCCATACAGCATGCACATGAAAGGGCAGAAAATATCATTTGCTTAAGGGGCTCTAGAATCTTCATTCGTGACCCTTTTTAAGATCCGTCTTTGCCTAAGGCTCCATAATCAATTCCTAGACCAATTATGAGGGATTCCTAGGCATGTTCTCTAAGTCATAAACCATTTTAATCTCTAATCATCACCTTAAACTTAGAAATCAACACCTAATCATTTATGAAGGGATTCTGTACATGTCTAATTATGAATCATTTATCCTTGAATTAATCATGCTAGAACAGATTTGCATTTCTTTGTATTAAAGTGTTCTAGAATTCTCATCTCTAATCCCTTTCAAGTTACTTATTCTTTTCTAACTTTCTAAATCGATCCTTGCTTCACTCAAACATAACTTACACATCTTAGCACCTTAGAATAGCATTTATACAGTAGCCAAACATAGAGGGCAGAACCGAAATCATAAGCCCATAAAATCACATAATCTCTTGAGTTGAAATGCATATAAGTTGCTAGTTTTCTCTTGGGACATTTTCAGGAACAAAAAGGTTATTCTGGTAATCGATTACATGTTCCTAGTAATCAATTACCAGGAGCTCAATTCATTCTGGGTTTCAAACAAGGGTAATCAATTACATACAATGGTAATCGATTACTTAGGGTTAATCTGTTTCTAAAAAATAAAGAACATAAGAGTAATCGATTACACTATAAGGTAATCAATTACAGGGTTTCCAGAAGGTTCTGGGCATGAAGAAACCGTGGTAATCGATTACACTGCCTCTGGTAATCGATTACCAGAACCAAAAGTCCTTCAAAACCCTTCTGGTAATCGATTACATGGAGGGTAATCGATTACCAGAACCTCCAGAATTTGAGAAAACATGATTTTTAACACATTCCAAGCTATTTGAACACCTTAAAACCTCATAAAATAGTTTTCCAACATTTTCTTGAAATCATTCATGCATTTTACAAAATCAAACCATTATTGAATCATACTAAAACTCATCCATTTCTTTTTTACTAGAGTTCCCTTTTTAGGATACTTAGGGCAAGTCTTTGAGCTCTAGAATATTTAGGTGATAACATAATCTTAAACATGCTATGCACTTTATTTTACTCTTCATTAGAAAGTAAAGTGAGAGCATAAAATAAATATGAGATGCAACTTCATTATTATCTTTAAGGATTAAGTGATGACTTGAAATATAAACATGAAATGCAAGCTTGGGAATTTAAATATGGTAATGCAAGTTCATTCATTTACTCTTGTGAAATTAGTGATGGCATCAAAATAAACATGAGATGCAAGACATAAATTTAAACATGAATGCAACTTGTTTTTATCTTAACTAGAGCTCTTACAAGACTTTTAGAGGAACATAAACCTCAACCCATTATGTATCATAAGGCAAGCTTTAGAGTTCTTAGCACCTAGACTTCAAAAGAAATCTTAAGGTTTGAACTTCATCATCAAGCTTAAGGAAATGGACTCAAAGTTCAACACTTTGTCTAAACAAAACTACAAGGGCTAAGTCATATTCTTTATTTTATTGCTCATGGGCTTCAATCTAGAGTAAAACTCTTAGAACGGCCGACCAACTTTAAGGTTGGCAAGGGTAAGCTTAGAGCTCTTTGAAATCATGTGATTAATTTTCTTTAACAAAACTTTTGTGATCTACTTTACATTTTTAGCAAACTTTGTTCAAACCAAAGCAAAGGAAACCAAAATCATGAAGAGGAAAGGAAAGAAAACCACAAACTTTATCAAGGAAAAGGAAGAAATCAAGGCATGTATGGTCCAAGACCAAGTTGTTTCAAGCTTTAGAGGTTTCTCACATGACAACAACAAGTCATTATCTTGAAACCTCATCATCAAGCTCATGTTTTCTTTATGAAAGGGCCTCTTGGCCGAAAAAGAAAGGGGAAGGGGAAAAGAGTTTGAAACCAAGAGAAAAACTAGAACTTTCTTAAAAACACAAGCAAAAACATTAAAACAACACCCCTACCTAAAGAAGTCTTGAAGAGAGATATAAGGAAGCTTTGTTTTCTTGATGAAAGGAGAAGGAAATCCTCTTGAAGTTTTGAGGAAGAACTTGGCCCAAGTGAGGGAGTTTGAGAGGAAATGAGAGGATTTTGCAAGAAGTGTGAACTTACCAAGTGAACCAAAGTGTGACAAGGTTCATCAAGTCTTGGTATTTATAGAAATTTTCAACAATGAGGCTTCCAAAAGAGGAGGAACCGGCCACACTTGAGGAGGAAGGAGAGAAGAAATATCTTTTGCAAAGGTATGGTTGTAGGCATGGTGAGGTATGGGCAAAACATGGGCAAGGCATTGTGGAAAGCATGGCTCTTGAGTGTAATTGAAACAACACATGATGGGATATGGAGGGGGAAGTGGCCGGCCACCTTAAGGCCATGAGGGAGAGAAAATTAATTCATCTAATTGTGGGTTAAATGTGTGTTTAGGTGTATCTTTGATTAGGCTTTTGATTAGGAGTTTGTAAGCAAGTGTTTAGGTGAGAAAATGGTTAATTAAGGTGGTTCAAGACTTGATTAGGAGGGCAATCTTACTAGATTAGTAATTTAAAATAATTCTTTTGGTCAAATGAGGTATGACACAATTCCTTAATTTAAGGAATTGGAAAGAAAATACTATTCAAGATTCCATGACTAGGAATCTTGAATTAAAGAATGCAATTAGAGTTTATCTAAGCAATCTTAGGTTCTAATTAACCTTAATAAATCATTTTGACTCTAGATTAATTATCGAAATAAATTAATCTTCGATTAGAGCCTAATATTGCTTAGGTTTGCTTAATTGCGTCATTAGGCTCACTGTACACTGCTTAGGGGCAAAATGGTAATTTTGTGCTAACTACGGGGACCTTCAGGCTCGACTAAACATCAAACATTACTCAAAAACATCATTCTAAACTTCAGGAAAAGTTTCGGGCTCAAACGGCACCTTTTACCCGTGTAGAACACAGTAGGGTATTTTGGTCATTTTGAGCCGAAAGTTTAGAACGAGGTTTTCTCCTCAAATATCATTCATGACAGCATAATCCCCATTAAACATCGAGTTGACCCATTCGAGGGTTGCCGGGCAACTGTCCTGAATTTGGGTAAAAATGACCTCAGGGGCATTTCGGTCATTTGTACTCTAACGGCGGAAATCGGCGTTACATTACTCCCCTCTTTAAAAAGAATTTCGTCCTCGAAATTCGTTACCTTAGAAAAGCTCGGATACTTCATCCGCATCTCGGATTCCAACTCCCATGTGTACTCCTCCGTCTTGTCTCGTCCCCGCGACTTTCACCAAAGGAACGGACTTATTCTTCAACTGCTTGACACCACGGTCCACGATCCTCATTGGTGGGGATGAAAGTTAGGTCCTCCCTTAACTGTACATGCTCTGGCTCTAACACATGGCTAGGGTCGGATTGATATTTTCTATGGGAGACGTGAAAGACGTCATGAAGATTTGCAGATTTGGAGGTAGGGCTATTTTGTAGGCAATCTCCAACTCTCTGAAGGATTTCAAAAGGTTCGAGAAATCGGGACTCAATTTCTTGACTTTCATGGCTCTACCTATTCCTAGTGGGGGTTATCCTCAAGAAAACTGCTCACCTTCTTGGAACTCTAATGGCTTTCGCCTTGTCCTCATAGTTCTTTTGTTGGCTTTGAGCAGTCAAGATTCTATCCTTGATCATTCTTATTTGCTCTGTGGTTTGCCTCACTACATCTGGTCCCAAAACGCTTTGTTCTTCGAGATCATGCCAACACAAAGGCAACTGGCACTTCCTTCCATACAAGGCCTCGTACGGTGCCATACGATACTCGCATGATAACTGTTGTTATATGCGAACTCGATAAGTGGCAGGTACTTATCCCAACTCCCTTTTCTATCCAAAACACATGCCCTTAGCATATCCTCCAAGGTTTGGATAGTTCTTTCGATTGTCCATCTGTTTGAGGGTGGTAAGCCGTGCTTAAGCACACTTAAACCAAACGCCTTTTGAAAGGCTCCCCAAAACACGACGTAAGCGGATCTCGGTTTGAGATTATTGTCGATGGAACTCCGTGTAACCTCACTATCTCTTGGATGTACAACTGGGCCAATTTATCTAGGGAAAAGGTTAACTTGATGGGTAGGAAATGGGCCGACTTGGTTAGCCTGTCCACTATTACCCAAATAGCGTCATGGCTAGCTTGGGTTGGGGTAGGCTGGTCACAAAATCCATAGATATACTATCCCACTTCCATTCGGGGATAGGCAAAGGTTGCATCATCCCTGAAGGCTTTTGGTTTTTAATCTTCACCTTTTGACAGACTAAGCACTTACTAACCCAGGCTACTACGTCCTTTTTCAATCTGGGCCACCAGAACATCTTCTTTAAATCCTGATACATCTTGGTGGCACAGGATGGATGGTGAAGTGGCTTTTATGGGCCTCCTCCAAGATACTTTCTCGGAGGTCACCATCTTGTGGTACACATATCCGCCCTTCGAACCTCCATAAACCATCTGTCCCTTGTTCAAAACCCTTAAGCTTTCCAGCCTTTACCGCTTCGAGAGTTTCCTAAACTCCTCATTTTCTACTTGTGCCATCATCACCCTTTGTTTAAACCCACTTGTCCCGTAAGATGACACATTTTCACACTCTTTTCTAACATTGACATCCCCAAATTCATATCCCTAAACTTCTCTATAAGCTCAACTTCCTTGACCATCATGTGGGATAAGCGTAATGATTTTCGACTCAAGGCATCGGCGACCACATTGGCCTTGCCGGGTGGTAACTTAAGCCGAAATCATAGTCCTTTAGAAACTCCATCCACCTTCTTTGCCTCATGTTTAGCTCCTTTTGATCAAAGAGATGCTTAAGACTCTTATATTGGAAAAAACTTCAAACCTTACTCCATACAAGTGATGCCTCCAAATCTTCAAGGCTAACTCTAGGTCATGGGTAGGGTAGTTAACCTCGTGAGGCTTGAGTTGTCTAGACACATAGGCTACCACTTGCCTATTTTGCATCAACACACAGCCTAAACCTTTTCCCGAAGCATCACAATATACCTCAAAAGGTTCATTGGGGTCGGGCAAAACTAAAACTGGGTAAAGGTCAACCTTTCCTTTAACTCTAGGAAGCTCTTTTCACAATCGGGATTCCATGAAAATGGGTGTTCTTCCTAGTTAGCTTGGTTAGAGGAAGGGCAATCTGGGAAAATCCTTTGATAAACCTACGGTAATAGCCTGCTAATCCCAAAAAGCTCCGTATTTCCGATACGATGGTTAGTCTATCCTAATTCATTACGGCTTCTATCTTACTAGGGTCAACAGCTATACCTCCTCTCGATACTACATGCCCAAAAACTTCACTTCCTCCAACAGAATTCACACTTAGAGAGCTTAGCATACAACTTCTTCTCTTTCAACACCTCTAAAACCAACCTTAGGTGACGTTCATGCTTCTCGTGAGTCTTCGAATAGATGAGTATATCATCTATGAAAACGACCACAAACTTGTCTAAATAGGGTCTAAAGATCCTATTCATATAGTCCATGAACACGGCGGGTGCATTCGTCAGTCCAAAGGACATCACGGCGAACTCAAGTGTCCGTACCGCGTCCTAAAAGGTTTTAGTATATCCTCATCTCTTACTCGAATTTGGTGGTATCCGACCTCAAATCAATCTTGGAGAATACCACCGCTCCTTCAACTGGTCCATGAGATCATTAATCCTAGGCAAAGGGTATTTATTTTCACCGTTACACTCAATTGCCTATAATCTATACATAATCTCATGCTCCCATCCTTTTTCTTAACAAACAAAACCGGGGCTCCCCATGGTGAGGCACTAGGTCTAATAAAACTTTTCTCTAACGCTCTTCCAACTGGGTTTTCAATTCCTTCAACTCTAAGGGTGACATCCTATACGGGGCTATCGAGATAGGTCCTATTCCTGAACTAACTCGATGGAGAACTCCACCTCTCTCTCGGGAGGAACTCGGTATCTCATCGGAAATACCTCGGGGTACTCTCTTACCAGGAATGTCATCTATGTTCTGCTCAAAGTCTACTTCGCTAGCGGCTAGAAGGACATATCCCTTAGTTTTCTCCCAACTCCAGAAGACATCTACGGCATTCACATAAAGTTTCAAGGTTTGACTAGTCTTGCTAGGGGATGACGAAAAATAATAGATTTTGTATAACGTCTAACAACACATGGTTAGCGTGAAGCCAATCCATGCCAAGGATTATTCCTATGTCTTTCAAAGGTAAACAAATCAAATCTATGACAAAGGATCTATTTTCAACAGTAAGATGGCAATTTAAATAACAGTTACATGTATGTACAGGACGGTTGGTGGGAGTAGAAATAATGAGATCAAAAGGAAGCTTAGAAACTTGCAAATTTAGAGACTCGACACTAGCATGTGAGATAAAAGAATGAGTAGCACCAGAGTCATATAACACAGTTAAGGTTCTACCATTTAGTTCGCACTTACCTTCGATGAGGTCGTTGGATCCGTTCACATCCTCCGCGTTGAGGGTAAAGACCCGTCCTTGGTGTAGCGGTCGGGGATTTTGACTTGACGACCCTCCATTGCTTCTGCAATCCTTTGCATAGTGGCCGAGCTTGCCACACTTGAAGCATACTCCTTACTCGGCTAGGCAGGGACGATTGCCATGATTCTTTCCACAACGGGGGCACTCCATGGCTTGTGCGGGTCCAGGGACAGCGCAGGGGCTCCTTGGGGTGCCTTGTTCTTGTTCCCATTGGGCCCTCCTTGTTGATTATTGTTGTTATTGTTGCGAGGACCGCTCACTCCTCCTTGATGGTTGCGGTTCCCTCGGCCATTGGGGTTGAAAGGCGGCCTCGGGTTTTGCCGGAATGGTTGATTGTTGGGTCCTCTTTGTTGTTGTTGTTGAGGTTGTTGTTGTTGGTGCTTGAACTGGTTGGATTGGTAGGGATGGTAGTGGTTCCTCGTTAGTCTGATTTGACGGCTTGAACTTCGGGGCTTGAGGTCCCAAACCACGGGACAATCTGCCCTTGCGGCACTCATCTTCTTATGCCCTTCTTTGATGATCCGACACTTGTTGACTAGGGTAATCCCTAATCTCCATGTGTGCCACAGCAAAGTTAAGTTCGGCCCTCAAACCGGCTTCAAACTTAACATACTTCCATACCTCGTCGGGTTCCCTTGGAAAACCCTGAGAACTTGATCAATTCTTCAAACTTCGCCATGTCCTGGACGACAGACATTCCACCTTGGACCAACTGCATGAACTTAATGTCCTTGGCGTTCTTCATGGAATTGGGGAAATACTTCTCATAGAAGTATGTCTTAACGCTCCCAATTGATAGCTGCGCCTGTAGCTTCTAGCAGCCTTCGGTCGGTCCACCAAAACTCGCATCGGCTTCCATCATGTAAGCGGCAAAGGTGACTTTCTGTTCCTCCGAACAAGCAACAATTGAGTAGATCTTTTCCATGTTCTTGATCCACTCGTCTGCCTTGTCGGATTCAAAGCTCCATGAAAGGTTGGGGGATTAGCCTTGCGGAACTCCCCAAAGCGGGCTTGTTCTACGGCTTCGCAGCGGGGACCTTGAGCAGCATCCCTTGGTTGATTCATGCGATCGAACATGCGTTCCATCGCCCTAGCCATCTCGCGTAGGCGCTCAAGTCTCATTTCCTTGTTCACCGGCGTTTGCGTTCCTATTCTGTTCTGCGAGGTGCCATTGGTCCCTAAGCACACAAGTCAACAAATACCGAGGTGATCAGGCTCAATATTCCAAGCTAAATGAGCTAGTTACCATGGCATAGACAGCAGGCAAGGTCATGAATGCCTATCCAATAGCTTATCTCTAATAGCTAAGCACTATACATGACATACTACCGTAACATGCTTTTAAAGCATGGTCAGTCCAATCCTCAAGCTAATGAGAATCGAAACTCTCTGATACCAAAATGTAACACCCTAATATTTAACCCCAATATGCCTAGGACGTATCAAGATTAATTATTAGTTATTACTTCTCTTTAAATTCATTTACAAAATACTTAGCGGAAAATACAGGTAAATTTTTTTTTCAAATGATTCATCTAAAACAAAGTGCGAGCCTTTGCGCGTGACATATATACAACGTGAAGCGGAAGAATACATAAATCATACAGAACATAAACATAAAGAACACATCCATCAAGAAAACATTCCTCATCACATTAATTAACATAGTTTATTTACTCAGAAATATAAGGAAATATAAAGTCTTACCCATACTAGTGGGCGGAGCTTAAGTACAACAACATAAAATAAGAAACATAAAAACAAATACATAAAAACAACCCCAAAAGATACTCCCAAGCTAAGACTCTCCCTCCCTCGAACTATGAATGACGCTCCTACTCATCCCTCGGTGGCACATAACCAATGAACTGGGCAAGCTCCTCGAATGCGTGAAGGCGGAAGGATGGGCGAGCATGCCCGCCACGGTGAGGGCGTATCTCGGATGTCGTGCTAACCTCCACTGCGTCACCGTCTCCTCGCTACCCATCCCGATATCCATGGGTACAGCGGGGCGGAACCCTCCGAGAAAGGATGAGAAGGAGGATCCTCTGATGGGTCGGTCTCCGAACGTCTTGGCGAGGCACGTACTCGGGGTAACCTCGCACCGCTGAAGATGCCGAACGGGCACGACGTTCTCTCGTCACGGGGTCGCGTCCTCTCAAAAAATCATATCGTCGCCAAAGGGGAAGGTCAGAGTGAATGAAGCTGGAGACTGGAAAGGCAAACGCGTGGCCCATGTATGCAAAAATGCGTATAGCACAACGACCCTCGAAGTGGTAGGACTGATGGTCCGGATCGTAGTGTAGTTTCCACACGGGTGCATCAACAAAAATCACGAACGACGCCATCGATGTCTGAAGACGTAACGGAAGGAAACAGAAGAGGGGTGAGAATCTTGCTAAAGAATCTCAGTAGGGAAATCCTCTATCCTAGTGTCATCGTTAACGTCCCAGGAACCTTGGGTTTATTATGAAAAGGTTAAGCATGCATAGGTTCATTATGAGGTTTTCACAAAGATATTTATCCAAGGTCCATGTCTTTTATAATGATTCTTAATGCATGTATGCAACATAATAGTTCATGGATGCATGGCAGGACTTTAGATAAATCAAACAAATATCAAACAACATATAAGTGGCATGAAACTTTCTCTTGAACATCTTTCCTTTTCTCATACTTGTGACACCAATCATAATAGTAACCGCACCCTTTAACTAGGCTATGAGCTCATACCTTAACTAGTCGTCACTAGTTCTTACTTATCCTCTTGATAAGCGAATCATAAACATAATCATATTCATCATAATCATCATAATCCCGACTCCCAGAGTACGGGTAGGGGGCTAAGGATCACCCATCATGGGACTTTTTCCTTCTTCGAAACGCATCGACTGGTTAAGACCAACGACTTTGTCCGCTTTGGGCTAATGTCTATGCCCTCACGGTTTTACCTTCTCCTCAGAAGCAGGAGAAGTACGTCTCGGTGTGTCACCTTAAACATCATATATTTTTCCTTCTTCGAAACGCATCGACTGGTTAAGCCAGTGACTTTGTCCGTATGGGGCTGATGCCTATGCCCTCATGGTTTTACCTTCTCCAAGGAGAAGTACGTCTTGGCATATCACCGTTAAATATCATTTTTCTCAAAAACTTTCTTATGTCCCTCAAATTTGATGGAAATTCGACGGCATAACAGCTACTCTCCGAATTTCCTCAAATTTGAGTCATGCCACATAATCTTAGTCACATGCATCATTTTCATGGAACTTTCTCAAATCAATAACTTTCTAGTTCACATGAGCATATTTCTCAATTTCATTCATATTTCGAAACCTTATGCATCTTAAATACAACATTTCATCATATCACCAAATCAAATCATACACATAAAGTTTCATGCTCAAGGAACTAACATAATCACATCATCATAAGTGTGCACGAGGTTCATCATCATAATTATACTCTCTCATTCACCTATCTCATAGTATCTTATGCTTTGACCCTTACGGGTCTTAAACTTGTATTTGCATCTTTATTACCCTTAAGAGGTTAACACTTAGACTTCTCTAAGATTTGAACTCACTAAAATCCCATACAGCATGCACATGAAAGGGCAGAAAATATCATTTGCTTAAGGGGCTCTAGAATCTTCATTCATGACCCTTTTTAAGATCCGTCTTCGCCTAAGGCTCCATAATCAATTCCTAGACCAATTATGAGGGATTCCTAGGCATGTTCTCTAAGTTATAAACCATTTTAATCTCTAATCATCACCTTAAACTTAGAAATCAACACCTAATCATTTATGAAGATATTCTACATGTCTAATTATGAATCATTCATCCTTGAATTAATCATGCTAGAACAGATTTGCATTTCTTTGTATTAAGGTGTTCTAGAATTCTCATCTCTAATCCCTTTCAAGTTACTTACTCTTTTCTAACTTTTCTAAATCGATCCTTGCTTCACTCAAACATAACTTACACATCTTAGCACCTTAGAACAGCATTTATATAGTAGCCAAACATAGAGGGAGAACCAAAATCATAAGCCCATAAAATCACATAATCTCAAGTTGAAATGCATATAAGTTGCTAGTCTTCTCTTGGGACATTTTCAGGAACAAAAAGGTTATTCTGGTAATCGATTACATGTTCCTAGTAATCAATTACCAGGAGCTCAATTCATTCTGATTTCAAAACAAGGGTAATCGATTACATACAATGGTAATCGATTACTTAGGTTAAATGTTTTAGGAAAAATAAAGAAAATAAGAGTAATCGATTACACTATAAGGTAATCGATTACAGGGTTTTAGAAGGTTTTGGGCATGAAGAAGGTGGTAATCGATTACATTGCCTTTGGTAATCGATTAAAACCAAAAGTCCTTCAAAACCTTCTGGTAATCGATTACATGGAGGGTAATCAATTACCAGAACCTCAGAATTTGAGAAAACATGATTTTTAACACATTCTAAGCTATTTGAACACCTTGAGACCTCATAAAACAGTTTTCCAACATTTTCTTGAAATCATTCATGCATTTTACGAAATCAAACCGTTATTGAATCATACTAAAACTCATCCATTTCTTTTTTACTAGAGTTCCCTTTTTAGGATACTTAGGGCAAGTCTTTGAGCTCTAGAATATTTAGGTGATAACATAATCTTAAACATGCTATGCACTTTATTTTACTCTTCATTAGAAAGTAAAGTGAAAGCATAAAATAAATATGAGATGCAACTTCATTATTATCTTTAAGGATTAAGTGATGACTTGAAATATAAACATGAAATGCAAGCTTGGGAATTTAAATATGGTAATGCAAGTTCATTCATTTACTCTTGTGAAATTAGTGAAGGCATCAAAATAAACATGAGATGCAAGACATAAATTTAAACATGAATGCAACTTGTTTTTATCTTAACTAGAGCTCTTACAAGACTTTTAGAGGAACATAAACCTCAACCCATTATGTATCATAAGGCAAGCTTTAGAGTTCTTAGCACCTAGACTTCAAGAAATCTTAAGGTTTGAACTTCATCATCAAGCTTAAGGAAATGGACTCAAAGTTCAACACTTTGTCTAAACAAAACTACAAGGGCTAAGTCATATTCTTTATTTTATTGCTCATGGGCTTCAATCTAGAGTAAAACTCTTAGAACGGCCGACCAACTTTAAGGTTGGCAAGGGTAAGCTTAGAGCTCTTTGAAATCATGTGATTAATTTTCTTTAACAAAACTTTTGTGATCTACTTTAAATTTTTTAGCAAACTTTGTTCAAACCAAAGCAAAGGAAACCAAAATCATGAAGAGGAAAGGAAAGAAAACCACAAACTTTATCAAGGAAAAGGAAGAAATCAAGGCATGTATGGTCCAAGACCAAGTTGTTTCAAGCTTTAGAGGTTTCTCACATGACAACAACAAGTCATTATCTTGAAACCTCATCATCAAGCTCATGTTTTCTTTATGAAAGGGCCTCTTGGCCGAAAAAGAAAGGGGAAGGGGAAAAGAGTTTGAAACCAAGAGAAAAACTAGAACTTTCCTAAAAACACAAGCAAAAACATTAAAACAATACCCCTACCTAAAGAAGTCTTGAAGAGAGATATAAGGAAGCTTTGTTTTCTTGATGAAAGGAGAAGGAAATCCTCTTGAAGTCTTGAGGAAGAACTTGGCCCAAGTGAGGGAGTTTGAGAGGAAATGAGAGGATTTTGCAAAAAGTGTGAACTTACCAAGTGAACCAAAGTGTGACAAGGTTCATCAAGGCTTGGTATTTATAGAAATTTTCAACAATGAGGCTTCCAAAAGGGGGGGGAAGGGCACACTTGAGGAGGAAGGAGAGAAGAAATATCTCTTGCAAAGGTATGGTTGTAGGCTTGGTGAGGTATGGGCAAAGCATGGGCTAGGCATTGTGGAAAGCATGGCTCTTGAGTGTAATTGAAACAACACATGATGGGCTATGGAGGGGAAGTGGCCGGCCACCTTAAGGCCATGAGGGAGAGAAAATTAATTCATCTAATTGTGTGTTAAAGGTGTGTTTAGGTGTGTCTTTGATTAGGCTTTTAATTAGGAGTTTGTAAGCAAGTGTTTAGGTGAGAAAATGGTTAATTAAGGTGGTTCAAGACTTGATTAGGAGGGCAATCTTACTAGATTAGTAATTTAAAATAATTCTTTTGGTCAAATAAGGTATGGCACAATTCTTTAATTTAAGGAATTGGAGAAAAAACACTATTCAAGATTCCATGACTAGGAATCTTGAATTAAGGAATGCAATTAGAGTTTATCTAAGCAATCTTAGGTTCTAATTAACCTTAATAAATCATTTTGACTCTAGATTAATTATCGAAATAAATTAATTTTCGATTAGAGCCTAATATTGCTTAGGTTCGCTTAATTGCGTCGTTAGGCTCACTGTACACTGCTCTAGGGGCAAAATGGTAATTTTGCGCTAAACTACCCGGACCTTTCTCAACTAAACATCAAACATGCTCAAAACATCATTCTAAACTTCCTGGAAAAGTTCTGGGCTCAAACGGCACCTTTTACCCGTGTAAACACAGGGGGTATTGGTCATTTTGAGCCGAAAGTTTAGAAAACGAGGTTTTCTCCTCGAATATCATTCATGACAGCATAATCCCCATTAAACATCGAGTTGACCCATTCGAGGGTTGCTGGGCAACTGCCCTTTAATTCGGGTAAAAATGACCTCAGGGCATTTCGGTCATTTGTACTTAAGGCGGAATCGGGCGTTACACAAAATGTGAGCTATACACGCGCATGTTACATAAACCGAATACTAAGAGTCATCAAAGTAAGCGAGAAAATATGCACTGCACGCTTAAAGCACAACATTCATGAATATAAAACGAACTTTATATTACATAACACAAATAACATAGTTCTTGATACACAGGTATTAAAACAGAGTCACACCCATAGTGGGCTGAGCTTCCGATACATAAACAACAGAAAGAAATACATCCAAAGTAGTAAATACACGGAATCTCAAAATACTAGATACTAACTATTGTAACGCCCAATTTTTTTTGAGTACAAATGACCAAAATGTCCCTGGGGTCATTTTACCTAATTAGCCAACCGCAGTCCTCAAATGGGTCAACTTAATGTTCGAAAGGGATTATAACTGCAATGTTTGATATTCTGAGGTGAAAATCTCGCTTTCGAACCTTCGGCTCAAAATGACCAAAATACCCTCCATTTTATGCGGGTAGAGGTGTCGTTTGAGCCTGGAACTTTTCTAGGAAGTTCGAATGATGTTTATGAGTGGTTTGTGATGCTTAGTTGAGACAGAGAGTCCAAGTAGTTTTAGTGCAAAATTACCATTTTGCCCCTAAATAGTATAAGTGAGCCTAATGATGTAATTAACCAAACCTAGACAATATTAGGCTCTAATCGAAGATTAATTAATTTCAATAATTAATCTAGAGTCAAAATAATTTATTAAGTTTAATTAGAACCTAAGATTGCTTAGTTAAGCTTTAATATCATTCTTTGATTCAAGATTCCTAGTCATGGAATCTTAAATAGTAATTTCTCTCTCCAATTCTTTAAATTAAGGAATTGTGTCTATGATTTAATTTGACTAGAAAATGGTTTTTAATTTGTTAATCTAGCAAGACCACCCCCTATATCAAGTCTTGACAACTTTAATTAACCATTACCTCACCTAAACACTTTCTTACAAACTCCTAATCAAAACCTTAATCAAAGAAACACATAAACACATCCTTAAACCACAATTACCTGAACAAAATCCCTCCCCCCTTGGCTGAAATGCTAGCCGAAATATACACCTTCACCTAAAGACCATGCTTTCACCCATGCTTAAGCCCATACCTCACCATACCTTGCCCATGCTCACAACCATACCAATCAAGGAGATATTTCTTCTCTCCTTTTCCTCTAAAGGAGTCGGCCACTCCTCTTCTTGCCATCCATGAACTTTCATTTCTCTATAAATATGCAAGCTTGAAAGCTCCTTGAATCCTTTACACACATTGCAAACTTTGAGCTCTCTTTCTCAAAGATCAAAGAAGTCATTTTCCTCCTTCATTTTTCCTAAACACAACCTCTCTTCTTCTCTTTTTCCCTTTTGGCCGAAAACTCCTCGTCAAGCTCTAAAGAAGATTTTTTTTCCTTCTCGTCTCAAAGGATCAAGCTTTCTTTCATCTCATTCAAGACTTCATTTGGTAGGGGTTTATTTTCCAAGTTTTGTTTGCTTTCTTTAAGGAAGAGTTCTAGTTTTCTCTTGGGTTTTCAAAGCTCTTTTTTTTTTTTTCTCTTTCATTTCGGCCTTAGAGCCTTGTGTTGAGAAAAGCTTTGGCTTGATGATGAGATTTCAAGATAATGGTCTTGTGATGCCATGTGAAAAACCTCTAAAGCTTGAAAACTTGGTCTTGGACCATATACGATTTCGATTTTCCTTTCCTATTCCTTACTCAAAGATTTCGATTTTTATTCCTTTCTTTGTACAAAGTTTGATAAAAATGTCAAGTAGCTCACTAAAAGTTTTATTTAAGAAAATTAATTATATGTTTTCAAAGAGCTCTAAGCTTATCCTTGCCAACCTTAAAGTTGGTCAGTCGTTCTAAGAGTTTACTCTAGATTGAAACCCATGAGCAATAAAATATAGAATATGAGTAGTTCTTTTCATGTTTGCTTTGATAAGTGTTGATGTTTATCTTTCAGTCCATTTTCTCAAGCTTGATGATGAAGTTGAAACCAAAGACTTCTTTGAAGGCTTGGTGCTAAGTACTCTAAAGCTCACTTTATATTGTTAAGATACATGTTGGGTTAAGGCTATTAATGTTCCTCTAAAGTCTTGTAAGAGCTCTAGTTAAGATGAAATAAGTTGTATTCATGTTTAAGTTATGCCTTGCATATCATGTTTACTTTTGATGCCAACACTAAGTTCTCAAGAATAAATAAATGACCATGCATTTCATGTTTAAATTTCCAAGCTTGCACTTCATGTTTATATTTCAAGTCATCACTTAATCCTTAAAGATAATAATGAGGTTGCATCTCATATTTATTTTATGCTCTCACTTTACTTTATAATGAAGAGTAAAATAAAGTGCATAACATGTTTATGTTTATGTCATCACCTAAATATTCTAGAGCTCAAAGACTTGCCCAAGTATCATATATATAAAGTTTTAGAAAATGGAAATTTTAACCATGACAAGTGGATGTGTTTTAGTCATGATATAATGATGGTTTTGATTTTGTAAAAATGTGAGGATGATTTCAAGAAAATGTTAGAAAGATGTTGTACGTGATCTTAAGGTGTTTAAGTAGCTTAGGATATGTCAAAAATCATGTTTTCTCAAATTTCGAAGTTCTAATCGATTACCAGCTTATGTAATCGATTACTAAAATGGTTATCTGAAGGATTTTAGGTTATGGTAATCGATCACTAGACAATGTAATCGATTACCGAGGCTGTTCTTCATGCCTAGAACCATTTTGACTCTTGTAATCGATTACCGTTTATGTAATCGATTACTATGATGTTATTCATTTTTCGAAACAGCTTGTTAGCCTTATGTAATCAATTACCATCCTGTAATTGATTCCTTGATGTTCTTTGTACCCAAAACAAAATCTAGGTTCTGGTAATCAATTACTAGGCTCATGTAATCGATTACTAGGTCATCCTTTTTGAGTTCGTAAAATTATTCCAAGAGAAAACTAGCAACTTATATCCATTTAAATCATGAAATTATGTGATTATATGAGTTATGCTTTTTGGTTTCTGCCTTGTTCCTTTGGCCACTGTATTAATTTTGTTTTATGGAGTTAAAATGTGTAAAATTATGTTTGAGTGAAGCAAGGACCAAATTTGGCAAGTTAGGAAAGAATAAGTAACTAGAAAGGACTTAAATTGAGAATTATAGAATACTTAGATACAAAAATTGTAAAATTATGTTCCAGCATAATTGAACTTAAGAAAAATGATTTATAATTAGTGGATATGTGTAGGAATCCCTAAGAATTGGTTTAGGAATTGAACATAGAGCCTTAGGCAAAGACGGAACAGAGAAAGGGTCAAAGACGTAGATTCTAGAACCCGTAATCGAATAATAATCATGGTAACTAATATATGCAATGCTGTTTGGAGGTGTTAGTAAGCATAAATATTAGAGAGAATTACAAGTAATGATCCTTTAGATGCATAAAAGATCTATTATGGGAGTTAGGATAATCAAACACGAGTTTAAGACCCGTAAAGATCAAAGCATAAGATATTATAAGATAGGGAGGTTGATGAGAGTAAGTGACCGAGTGAACACATAGTTCTGATATCCTGAGAGTATATATGAAAGTATTGATAGCATGCATATGAGAATATGTGAGCTTATGATATGATTGTTATGTGGCATGTTATGTTTAAGATGCAGAAGTATGTAGAATTATAATGAAATGGGTGAACTTGTCTATATGATTTTAAAGGATGGTTGAGTTGAGATATTGAACGAGGAAGCATGTATTATATGAGTTATGTGGCATGACTCAATGTGAACACCCAATTTGTTAGGGCCCATTAAACAAAAATCCAAAAATTTGCATATTTCATAATTTAAATGAATTTCCTTTATAGTCTTTTCATCTATTTATTTTAAACCAAAAAAAATATAATTATTGTTCAGCCCATTTCTACATAAAATAAAAATCAAAAAATACTCTGCCCATTTTTAATTCTTTTTAGCCCATTCCAGTTTACCCAACCCATTTTTACCCAGGCCACAATTTGTTGATCCGTTAGTTAAAAAAAAATAGAAGTTGAAATGATGTTGATTTTGGTACATATGTGCACCAATTTCAATCATGCTTTCATAAATAAATAAAAAGGGGCACCGATCTTATTCTTGTTAGGTATATTTGTTAACAAAATAATAATAACAAAAAAACAAAAAAGAGGACAAAAAAGGCTGTCACGGGTTCATTCCATGCCAAAGACCCGTGAAGCCAGCAAAATGGTGATAATGAGGATGCCTAACACAATGATGAACTCTTCCCCTACTCTTAGCAAGAAGTTAAACTTCCTTTCGTGATGAATTGGAAGCTTGGAACCGTTAAGCCAAGCTGGGAATCCAAGTTAACTTGCAAAATGGGATCATCAATGATTTTGAAAACAACTATAAATAGGCCCATCAATAACAGATGCGGGACGACCAATCAGAAGAAAATTAAAACACCAGAAACAAAATCACATACACAGATACATCAACCAGTCAACAAAGGACTATTGATCAAAAAATTCCAAAGAGAGTAGCATCAGAAAGTAATCATCAAGTCAAGAAAAAATTCCAATTCAGTTAACATCAAAAAGAAAGAACAAGGTAAATCCAACAGCAACAACAATATCATCATCATCAAAAATAAAAAAAAAAACAAATAAAGAGGAAAAAGAGGAAGAGGCCGCGGCCCTCCTCTCCTATTCGCGGCCTCATCATCATCAAAGCCCAGCACCACCGCGACCTTCATCCCCTTCCAGGTCCGGCCAGCTCCTTCCTCCTCTTGCCTCACCGCCGTAACCCCACACATCCACAACCACCGCGTGATCACGTACACCATACACTCATAACCACCGTAGCCATTGTTTTCGGCTAGCCACCGCCCTCCTCCGCTCCAACGGACCCCGCCGATCTCACCTCCATCTCGGCCTTCCCCTCTCACCGCACCTCAAACCCACCAAAACCATCGTGACCACCCTTCCCTCCGTGTGCTCAACCGCATGCATCCCGCGACCTCACCACCACCCATCCACCTCTACCCGATCGCGAGACACCAAAGCCGCCGATCAAGCAGACTCCCACCACTACTACTTCCCATCGCGCTCACCCTCCACCCCGCCACCCTTGCAAGCCGCCAACTCCCCATTGCATGGCTGAATCCCGGCGCCAGCTACCTTTCCTTCCGCGTCGTGCACCTTCGCTGTGAATTCCGCACCACCGCTCACGCAAGCCCGCCAGCCTTCCTCCTCTCGCGTCGCCAGCTTCCTTTCTTCCTTCCCTCGCTCGCCGGCCAACCCCTTTCCTCCTCACCCATCGCGCGCCGCCTACACCTTCCCTTTTGCGGTGGTAACCCTATGGCTGTTTTCTTTCAGATTTCTCTTTCCCACTCTCCATATCTTACTCTCTCTCGCTCTTTCTCTTGATCTCTCTCTCTCTCCTTCTCTCCTTTTCTTGATCTTTCTTTCTCATTATGCCTCTCTCTCACTCTTCATCTCCTTGTCTCTGTTTTCTCTCTCTCTCTCTAAGTTTGTGTGTGTGTGTGTGTTTAGTGAGAGAAGGGCGAGAATGGTGAGTTTGTCAGTGTATGTGATTGTGTTTAATGAGAGAGGAGGCGAGAATGGTGAAAGAGTGTCAAGTGCGCGTGTGGTCTGTGTGTAAGTGCGAGAGAGAGTTGTATGCTAGTGGATGTGTAATTGACTTGTGTGTGTGAGGTGACGGAAGAGTGTTTATTTTTATTATTATTATTGTTATTATTATTTTGGGATAGACTTGTTTTTATTGGATCAGAAATTGGGTTTGATTGTTTGGGTTTATTTGCATGATTGGTGTTTATTTTAGTTTGAAGTTTGCTTGATTTAAATTTGAGTTATTATGTTTTAAAATGAACAAAAATAAAATGGCCTAATTTAGCTTGGTTCAAAATAAATATTTGATTATGTTGATTTACTAAAAGAGAAGAGTTTGTAATATATTTTTCCTAGCAATCTTTTCATTATTTCAGGTTTAAATAAATTAGTTTAGGAAATGATTTAATTATTTTTAAATACTTGATGAATTTTGTGTTAAAAGCTTTTAATAAAAAACTTTTAAAAAAATAGTAATTTGGGTCTTTGATTTGTTTTAAATTTTTAATCATTTTATGTTTTCACTGGAGTTAATAGTTTGTCTTTGAATTAATTTTGTTAGTTCATGATTGAAATTAGTGTTCATTAAAATGAATATAAAATGGTTTTCTTTCCAATGAACAATAAAAAGGAATTTTTAAGAAAATGTTTAATCTGTGCAATGATCAATAACGATGACTGAGTAGCAAATATTAGCTTTATTGTTATTCGAATCATAAGAGTTCATGGAGTAGCTTAATGCTAACTTGAATTCTATGCAAAAACGGATATCATATTCCGTAATATAAAATTTATTTTTTTATAAATAAAATCAACCAACACACAAATATTTTATAGAACTACGTGACTTTGAGTTCCCCATTGCAGGAATATAGGAGGACAAATCCGATTCCTATCAAGTCAAAATTAAATTTTCATTATTTTTGTCCTATTTGTAAATATTTATGATTTCCAGAGTTTTTTTTTCCATGTATTCAACTTAATTTGTTTTTTGTTCCAAATGAAAAGTTAATTTAGCCGGTACTTGTTAACTCCAATTTGGACATTGATTGTGACAGCTTATGTTCCAAATTTTCTTTAAAAGTATGTTCTCTTTTATATTTTATTTTACTTTCATAAAAAATATCAAAATAAATTTTTATCTTATTTGTAAATATTTATAATTCATAAGAGATTTTCATCTTCATATATTTAGTTTAAATTTGTTACTTATTTGTGAAATATTGTATTTTGAATAAAAATGTTAATTTAACCTTAACGGTTAACACAGTATTTTGAACACTTGTGACAGCTTGGTGTTCCTCAATTTATTTTTTTTAAATTTTGTTGTAAATAAAAATATAAAAATGAATATTTTGAAAGGTTATTAATAATTTGCACAAATCAATTAAGGTACCGTCTAAGACGGGTGTATTAGGGGTGCGTAGGATTAAGTCCCTACCCTTCCCTATGCATAACGACTCCGAATTCAAATCTGGTTTTAAAGACCACCTTTTTTAATAAAACGGGTTTTTCCATGTTTTCCCAATTTAAATAAACTTGGTGGTGACTCCAATTTTAACAAACTCTTTTCGCGTCCGTCACGATCTCGGTTGACACTCAAATTTGAGGAAATTCGTGTACAGCTTGTGCTGAATTTCCATCAAATTCGAAGGACTTAAAAAAGCTTTTGAAAATGAGATTTTGAATGTGACATGCCCAGACACATTTCTCCTTACGGTGAGGAGAAAGTAAACCCGTGGGGGGTATGGTTGTGGAGCCATACCGAAGCGGACAATGTCGCTGGTTAACCAGTTGATGCGTTTCGCAGCTGAGATGTACTTCTCCTGTTATGGTAAGGAGAAGGTAAAACCGTGAGGGCATAGACATTATCCTACCAAAGCGGACAAAGTCACTGGTCTTAATCAGTTGATGCGTTTCGAGGAAGGAAAAAGTCCCATGATGGGTGATCCTTAGGCCCCTACCCGTACTCTGGGAATAAGGATTATTGTGATTATGTTATGCTTATCAAGAGGATAAGTAAAAACTAGTGACGACTAGTTGAGGTATGAGCTCATAGCCTAGTTTTAGGGGTGCGGTTACTATTTTTGACACCTTTATGTCACAAGTTTGAGAAACGAGAAAAGGATGTGAAGTTTCATGCTTATGAAAGAGAAAGATTTTTATGAGAAGTACATGCCACTTATTTGATAAATTATTGATGGCATGTTTTATTGGTTTGTTTGCATAAAGTATTGCCATGCATTCATGTTTCGCTATGCTGCATACATGCATTAAGATCCATCATAAAAGACACGGACCTTGGATAATTGCTTTTATGAAACCTCATAATAAATCTTTGCATGTTATACCTTTTCATAATAAACCCAAGGTTCCTGGGAATGTAAACGATGACATTAGGATAGGAGGTTTCCCTGAGATTCTTTAACAAGATTCTCACCCCTCTTTGTCTCCCTTTCCGTTATGTCTTCAGATCTTGATAGCGTCGTTCGTGATCTTTGTTGATACGCCGATTTGGGAGGTGAACTTTGACCCGAGCATCTCATATTATTTCGAGGGTCGTTGTGCTGTCATCTTTGCGTACATGGACGCCCGTTCGCGTATCCAGTTTGAGTTTCGCTTCACTCCTACCTCACCATATGGTGATGACTTGATCTTCGAGAGGACTTGACCCTGACGAGCTCGTCATGCCTGCCCTTCGGTTTGGTGGTGCGACTATCCCGAGTATGTTCCTCGCTCGAGGCATTCAGAGACGACCCGTCCAAGGATTCCCCCACCTACATCTACTCGGAAGGATTTGCCCCTACAGTCCCCATGGACATTGGGAGAAGCAGCGAGGACACGTGACGCAGAGGAGGCTAGCTCGAACCCCAGAGATGCGCCTACGTTGAGGAGGTCACGTCTCTCCCCTTTCCGCTTGCGCACCGAGGAGCTCGCCCAGTCATTGGGTACATACCATCTAGGGATGAGGATCAGCGTCACCAATAGTTTTCGAGGGAGGGGTAGCTATAGCTGGGGTTTGATCTTTTGGGGCTACCTTGTACTTGTTGTTTATGCTTTCTTTCTGTTATGTATTTTCTTGTGCTATGTGCTACAAGCTCTCCCATTCTTTTGTGGGTATGACTTTATGTTTTTATATTTCAGTTGATGTATCAAACTAAGTTATCTTATATATCATGGCATTTGCTTCTATGAATGAATGTGTTCTTTATTGCTTTCAATTGTATGTTTAATTTCTTTTTTGCTTTATGTTTTGCTAATACACAACGGCTCGTATTTTGTTTCACGTATTTTAAAAAAAATTTACCTATTTTCCACTAAGTAATTTTACAAATGATTTTAAGAGGAAGTAATAACTAATAATTAATCTTAATACGTCCTAGGTGTGTTGGGTTAAATATTAGGGTGTTACAACCACCATTTCCCCTCCCTCGACCTAAGAGTGCTCCTCCAAAAGTTATTCCCATCAAAAGATGCAGCAAAAGGGATCCTCACAGAACTCGGCACTCGTAGAGGTCCTCCATCATGATCCTCCTGGGCGGTCCTCTTCCATGGGTAGTACATACCCAATGAACTGGCAAGCTCCTCTGGCGTATGTAAGCGAAAGGGTGACGGACATGACCTCCTTTGCGGAACGTTCCAACGTCATACTAGCCTCCAGTGCATCACCATGTCCACACTGCCCTTCCCGATGTCATGGGGGCTATAGGGCAGATCTGTAACACCCTAATAATTAACCGAATACACCTAGGTTGTATCTGATTAATTACTAGACTTTACTCTTTGCTTCAGTTCTTTCATCATACTTTGAAAATACTTAGTGAAATTACGAGCCATTTAAAAAAAAAACATAAATGAAAACATGAGCCACACATAACGTGAACAATAATCGAAATAAAGCGAATAATGTAGATATAGCATGAAAAACACATCATATTGGCTCCATCATATAACATCCATAATTACATAACACATAGATAGTTTGCCTACCAGAGTAAGACTAAGTGTAGGCAATCTAACAAAACATAAATAATATATGGATGGAAGGACATCCATTAATGGCACCTAGTAATAACACTCCAAGGATAGGGATAGATATCTGAAATATACGAGTGAAACTAGCAGGAACAAGATCAGCTACTAGGTGAAGGCCTCAATGTGATTTACGAACGCTTCCTTCTTTTCTTGAAGACGAGATGGAAAGAAAAATAGAGGGAGTGAGAAACTTATAAAAGAATCTCAGTAGGGTACTCACCTCATGATGCATTGTGTCATCATCATCGTCCCCAGGAACCTCGTTTCATTATGAAATAGTGAGCATGCTAAGATTGATTTATTAAGTTTGAAAATATACTTTATCGAGGTTCGTTGGTTTTAATCATGCGTCTTATAATGCATCATAAACTTAGCATGTCATGTTTATAATGAACTTTTCCTTTCACATATAATAACATAGTTATGCATAAGACCACATCATATTCCTCATCATCATATCATAAATACTATGCATAGAAGAACATCATATTTATCATCATCATCTCATAAATACTATGCATAGAAGAACATCATAATCACATAATACGTTACTTAATTCCTTAGGTGACTTAAAGTTACTTTAATCATCATTTTCCTGGGCCACCCTATACTCCACCCTTTTGGGAGTAATCTAGGCTATGAGCTCATACCTTGGTAGTCGTCACCAGGACATACTACTTATCCCTTTTGATAAGTAAAAATTCCGTCTCTACCCTTTTGAGAGAATGGACTAGGGGCAAGAATCACCTTTCACCGCCTATAGTTTGAGGGTCCAAAGGATCATTTTCTAGATCACCTTTTCACCACCTATAGTCTGATGGGTCCAAAGGGTCATTTCCTCATATATTTTGAGTCACCTTTAAGTCTTTGCATGTTATATCATAATACAATTCTCAATTCATAATCATTTATAACATTTTCTCGTTTATAGTCTTATTCTGAATAATATATATACCAACTGTAATCATGCATCTGGAGATTCCAGGAAAGAGAGGTGGGTCACAAATGGACACGCTTAAATACCAAGTCTTTCCAAGCTAGAACCTTTCCAAATTACACTTTTACAGGTAATATACTTTCTTCCAGCAACAAGGGTAAATTTTTAAGTAGCAAAGAATATTTCATTATTTCATGTATAAGCATTCTCATTGTTTGCAACAACAACTATAACATGCAAGCCTAGGAATCATTCAATGACGACAAATACTTAATAAGCATCAAATCACTACATAGACTTATCATTTAAAACATCAAAGAGGCATCATCATAAATCCTTATCAAAAGCTATCTTAAACAACTGAAACTCTAGAATCGGGCAACCTCAATTATTGAACTAATTAATTATGCATCTAAGGGACTTATTACCATCAATTATAAGTCCTAAGAACGTTATTAGAATATATGAGGCAGCATAGACGTAAGTTGTTCTTAAGGTTTTACGGTGTGCTAGAAGTTGCGTTTTTAACCTTTCTCGTTCCGGCTTTCCGTATGATGCTAAAATTAATTACTAAACCAATTATGAATCATTCTCCCTTATCTAAACATTATAAAATCGGGTTCTTAAGGTCACTAAAGGCTCTGACAGAATGCATAAATTTCATTCTCTAAAGTTCTAGAAATCTTGCTTTTACGATTTTCTAGGAAGCTAGTTTTATCTCTAACATGCATAGAATCATTCCTTTAGTAATAAACCATAATTATCACAACTTCAAACATATTAAACCATCATCATACAGTAGTACTAAACTCAGATTAGTGGCTGAATCATGAACCTCACATAATTGCTTAAAATCACATTTTTAAATACAAGTAAGATACTAGTATCCCGTAAAATCTTTGCAAGGCCTTAAAACTCTTTTAAAAACTAATTCTTTTTGTTATTCTTGAAAGAAATTTTAGAACTAAATCAGTAACTTATTTAAAACCACTTTAGGCCTACCTTAATCATAAGGCCGATTTATACATTGAAAGAATCTTTACAATTACAATTTTCACTTAAGATAAAAGGAGCAAGTCTTGAGCTTTAGAGATTTAGGTGATAACTAGAATTATAAACATGCTATGCAACCTCATTTTAATCTTGTCTTTATAAGGTGATAACTTGGAATTATAAACATGATATGCTAGAAATTGGAGCGCGGTAGTCCGCATCGGACCAAGTAGAGGGAGAAGAGAATCTTAATAAAAGAAAAATAAGAAACGAGCGGCGGTAGTCCGCTTGGACCAGTGAAGGGAGAAGAGAATTCTTATTAAGCTCCAACTCAAGACTTCTTCAAGAATAAATTCTTTGACTCCAATAATCTTAAGGAAATATGCATCCTTAGGATACTACCATTTTCCAACTTTGCTTGTGATACTTGGGCAAGTCTTTGAGCTCTAGGATCTTTAGGCGATGACATAAAATAAACATGCCATGCATTGATTCTTTTAGCCATTATAAAATAAAGTGAGAGTATAAAATAAATATGAGATGCATCCTCTTTATTATCTTTGAAGATTAAGTGATAGCTTGAAACATAAACATGAAATGCAAGCTTGGAAATTTAAACATTAATATGCAAGTTCATTTATTTATTCTTAAGAATTTAGTGATGACATAGAAAGCAAACATGGTTATGCAAGGCATAATCTTAAACATGGATGCAAGTTCATTTTATTCTTTACTAGAGCTCCTCCAAAACTTTTAGGAACATATAATATCAACCCAATATGTATATCTTAGCAAGACAAAGTGAAAGATGCATCTTTCAAGTTCTAAACTCAAGATCTTTATTTTTACATTATAAAAACATCATTCTTTAAAGTTTTGCATCAAGTGGAATTTTCAAGTTTTAGAGGCCTAACTTGTGATGGATTACAACCCATACTCAAGGTCCTCATCATCAAGCCATCATTTATTCCTTCTTAGGCCATTTGGCCGAAACCATGGAAGAAAAAATAAGGAAAGAAAAACTAAAATTATAAAGCTTTAAAAACTAGTGAAACCTTCAAGTTTTAGAGGTCTAACTTGTGAAGGCTTTGCAACCAACACTCAAGAACCTCATCATCAAACCATGGTCTCATCATAATCTAAGCCATAAGGCCGAATTACTCAAAAGAAAGAAGGAAGAAAATTGAATTGAAAAAGCCATAGAAAATGTTCATTGATTCAACATTTTTGAGCTAGAAACATGACTTGTCATAGCATAAAATGAACTTAGAAACAACACCCTACCTAATTTTATCTGAAGGAAAGGAAGAGAACTTGATTTCTTGAAGTGAAATGAAACAAAATATCCTTGAAAGGTTGAAGAAAGAATTTCGGCCAAGGGGAAAGAGAAAGAAAGTTTTTAAGCTTTGGAAAAACTTGAAATTGTGCAATTATGAGCAGGGCTTCTAAGGCTCCTTAAGCATGCCTATTTATAGAGATTTTGGAGCTCATTAATGGACAAATAGAGGAGGCATGGGTGGCTGATTTTGAGGGGGAACAAAGGGAGGAAATTCATATTTTTGCTTAAGGCATGTTTTATGCCATGTTTTAGGGAATTTTTTGTTTTTTTCTTTACATGAAGCTTTGTGCCAAATTTGCCAATAATCTAATGCATGGAGGCCATATAATTTCGTGCATTACAGCCCAAGGAGGAGGAAATTTATGTGTTCCATGTATTATTTAGGTGTAGGTAAGGTATTCTTGCAAATTAGAGAATTTGCAATTAAGGGCTTAGGTGAATTAGTAAGCAACTTGGGTGTTTTTAAGCAATTTCAGGTTCTAATCAATTTAAATAAATAATTTTGACTTTAGATTAAGAATTGTAATTTAATAAGCTTTAATTTGAGCCTAATATTGCTTATGTTTTGCTAGACAAATCAAAAATCTCAAAATTTACAAAACTACAAAAGAGGGCAAAACGTAACTTCACTCAAAAATTCCGGGGCCATCCGAACTTCACCAATGGCCAATCATAGCTTAAAAACACCTTTTAAAACATTTTAGTGAGGTTCGGTTAAGCGGCACGCAATAAAATTAAAAGGGGGGTTTTGGTCATTTCGCGTCGAAACTCAAAATTGAGATTCTTCTCCTCTATTAACACACATAACACAAACAATCCCTGTTATCCTCAAAACATCCCCTTGAGGATGGGCCCACGATCCTCATTTTCTGAGTAAAATAACCTCAGGGGCATTTTGGTCATTTTACATGTACAGAAATTCGGGGCTTGTGACTCTTGCAGGAATTGCTCATAACCTCTTTTCTAATGTTATATTCTTCTATTGAGGATTGCTCGGTCTTGAATTTATATAAGAATTACCTAGGATAATTCGGTAATTTCTAACGATTGTAAAATTTGGCGTTACAAGATCCATCCAAGTAGATGTGGTAGGGAGTCCTCAGAGGGTCGGTCTCAGAACGCTTATAGGGGACATACTTGGGGTAATCACGTCCTCCGAAGCAAAGGGGTGAGCATGTCGAGTCCTGCTCGTGGGTTGTGTATGCTCGAAGATCAAATCATCACCATAGGGGGAAGTAAGGATAAACGGAAGTGGTAGAAGCGATGGTCCAGATTATGAAAAATGCATATCGCACAATGACCCTCGAAGTGGTAGGAGGCTTGGTCAGACGTAGTGCACCTCTTAAACGGCGTGTCAATGAAGATCACAAACGTGGCCATGGTCCTCTGAAGACGTGACGGAAAGAAAGGAAGATAGAGAGAGTGAGAATCTTAATAAAGAGACTCAGGAAGGAAATTTCCTATCCTAGTGCATCGTCTACGTCCCAGGAACCTCGGGTTTTCTTTAAAAAGGGTTAACATGCATAGGTTTTAATTTTAAGGTTTTAAAGTGTAATTTACTGAGGCCTATCGTTTTAGTATACATCTTGGGTATGAATGCAACATACTTCATTATGAAATGCATGTCCATACTAAAGTCAAGACATAAGTTAGAAAGCATAATCATAGCAACATATCTCAACATAACTTATTTTAGGTGACTTAGACTTCTTATTCTTTTTTGGGCGCCACCCTAATATTCTTCATTTTGAGAGTTCTAGGTTATGAGCTCATACCTCACTAGTAGTCATAGCGTAACCTTATCCCTTTTGATAAGTTGAATTCCGACTTCAAGAGTACGTGTAACACCCTAAAATTTAATTAAAAATTAATTTGAGCTTTATTAATCGTAATTTCAAAAATATAATAGTTTAGCAATGATGAGGGCGGCCCAACGACCTGTCAAAAAATAAATAAATAAATAAAAATTTCGGGCCGATGAATAGTAGCATTGTGGGCCCAAGCAGGAGAGCTGAAACCCTAGATTCCAGAAATGCCTGAAATTAGGGAAACATGGGAATGAGGTTAGGAATATCTGGGAATTATAATTTTATACTTAAAATTAATTTCGGGTAATATGTTTAATGTACGATGTTTACTCGTTCGCGAGATTTCGTGTGCAATCTTACAAAATGAAACTTGCAGAGCAAGTTGCCACCTAAGGAAGACAATTGTGTGGCTTGAGATGTGCCACACAATTACACCTTTATGACTAACCAATAGGAATTGCACAAAATTACAATAATTATCTTCAAAGAAAACATTTTTGGACTTGAAAATTCTATGTATTTTGCCCTAAACTCAAAATATTAACATCTTATCATTTCCCTTCATCACAATTTTGGCCAGACCTCTCTAAGAACCATTCCTCCATTGTTCTTCCTCTCAAACTCCATTAACAAGCTTCAAGCTTGCAAAACCCTAGCTCAAAGTCACTAAAACCACAAACTCTCTTCACTAAACTTATTCTATTCATCATAACCTACAAATCTAACCGATTATAATTTGAATCCATCACCTTTTCCAACTTTGAGGGCACACAATCAGAGGTTAAAGGAAGGGTTTGATGTTGGTGGGGAAGCTTTGAAGTGAAGCAAAAGCATTCTAGAGCATCCTTTGGAGCATAGAGCTCAAGAGCTCTCAAAGTAGGGTTTTCTGCGCCTTCCTTGTGAAATTTTTCAATTCTATTTTGGCTTGCCCTAATTCCAAAAATTTTGATGATATTGATGATTAACATATTGATATTGATGTATGAATTTTTGTGTTGTGTTTGGATGGTTTTAAAATGGGTTTTCTCAAGTGAAATTGGAACTAGGTTGCTGGACTGATTTCTATTCTGTAATCAGAACTTTTCATGAATTTTCTGGAAATTTTGTGGGTGGTTTCATGAGCCATGAAAATTATATGTTGTAGTTAACCTCTTAGACTAAACACACGAATTTTCTTAGGGGTTAATTCTAAGGTTTGATGCCTCAAAAAAATTAGAAACCGAATTGTAATTGCTACCTGTTGAATTGTTGAGACTGAAGTGACAAACTTGCCCGAATTTTTTATCATAGCAATTGATTGAGATAGCTCCTGAAATTTATATACAAGACTAATAACGTGTTGAAATACCTCTGTGAATTTTCTTGTACCATGATTCCATCGAATTCTAGGGCTAAATATTTTGAGAACACAAGTCTGGACTATGAATTTGTGGCTTCTGACCACCAGATTTGCCTATTTTATTGAAGTGGTTATATAATTCTGATTGCCCTGAAATTTTTACAGGTTGTTTTAGACACATTGAAGTGTCATGTGAAATTTTTATAGCCTCTGAATTGATTGTTTGGGGGGCAACATAATTCATGTTACAATGGTGTAAAATCTGCCATTATGCTGGAAATGCAACAATGAT
Organism: Dalbergia oliveri; assembly: GCA_030441495.1. Classification (NCBI taxonomy): domain Eukaryota; kingdom Viridiplantae; phylum Streptophyta; class Magnoliopsida; order Fabales; family Fabaceae; genus Dalbergia; species Dalbergia oliveri. Next base: position 23,138,729 of record JAMLFY010000003.1, read on the forward strand.
TTGAATTGATGAAGTAATGGAATTTTTGGTTCTAGAATGACATGAGTACTTGATGTTACCTTTTTGGCTGTATGTCTTGTGACATATGAATGCATACTAGATAGTTTAAAAGATTGATTTACAAGATACAAATGAGAATTTCGTTGTGAATGGATGCCTGTATGTGTTTTATGCATGCAGTGAATGATGTACTGAATTAAATTCTATGATCACAAGAAACTTGAGATCCTCTTGACTTGTTAAGGGCAAATAATGAAACATGAGATCCTCTTTGACTTGTCAAGGGCAAATAATGACACACGAGATCCTTTTGACTTGTCAAAGGCAAATAGAGTGAGTTCAGATCCTTTTGACTTGTCAAAGGCAAATGGAGTGGACTGAGATCCTTTTGGCTTGTCGAAGGCAAATAGAGAGGGATGTGATACTTTTGATTCATCAAGGGAAATCAAAGATGAATTTCATTACATTGGGCATGTACATATTTGTGTATATTGGTTCTTCTTGGTTGCCATAACTTACTATGAGTATAAGCTGGTAGAGGTGTATTAAGTGATTGGTTTTTCTTAAAAGTAACCCACTTCGAAAAGATAGATTTTGAACTTTAAAAATGAATAGTCATTATGTAATGCATGATCACCTTTTGTTAAATAAATCGAAGTGGCTGGGGTGGTAACGATGACATGAACTTCAGTATATGTTTTGGGGACGCCCTCCTGAGAATGTTAGAATTCTCACCCTATGTATTTGTTTTTCCGTGTCGTCCCATGTTGATCTAGAAGACGGTGAGGCACAGGAGAAGATCAAGTGGATTTTGCAGTTAGTAGGAACTTGTGTTTTTTGTACTTAAGTGTATGTATATGTCTCTAAAACATAAGAGATAACGGATGTACTGTAAAGCTCTTAGAAGAGCTTCCTTTTGTACTTGATTTGTATTAAATAAATAAGTTGTTTCTGGCTATATATATCGATAGAACCACGAGTTAGTTAACGCAATTCAATCAACCCTTATTATAGATAATTAAGAAAGGTCCGCAGAATATAAGTAACAACTCTTGAGTATGATATCATGACTTAAGGATGGGGTTGTACTTGGGAGGATGTTACATACGGGTTAGGAGGCATTAAGATCGCCTATCATAATTTGGGGAGTCTATAAGGTCATTTCCTTTTGTGAATCACTTCTCATAACCTTTAATTCGAGAATCTAAGGGTCATTTCCACATAGTTTTATGTCACCTTTATATTAGCTTATCATGTCAAAATGCAAAGTCATAGTCACATCATATACATTTCTCTGCTCTTTAAACATATGCAACTTTATAATATGCCAAGTAAGAATCATAACATGCCATATGCATTACAAGCAACTAATCATGCATGGTCTCAACATCACATAATTCCTCAAGCATATGGAAACATCACAACATTCTTTAATAACTAGTCATTCCACATTTTTAACTCTAAGTCATCCTCATAAGTAATCTTTATTGTCCTAGCCACATAATTAGAAATCTTTAGATCAATGGTAAAATTAAAGAACTCAATAAAATATGTCCTTACTTAATAACACACACACACACCACACACACACACACACACATATATATATATTTTATAAGTCAAAGTTTGTTATGTAAATTAAAATGGTGAGTTTTGAGCACTAAATTAATTTTTAGTGATGGCATAATTGTAAACATATAATGCAAGCTTCATTCTTAGTCTTTTAGATTGGTAGCAAGAAATATAAATATGCTATGCAAAGCTTAAATTTAAATATGAGAATGCAAGCTCTAGTTTTACATCTTTAAGTTTTAAGTGATGACTTGAAAAGTAAATATGCTAGACAAGAATTGTAAACATGAATGCAAATTCAATTTTTTATTTTAGTGCTCTAGGCCCCTTAGAGTATTTACTCCAAATCACATTTCAACTTTAAGGTTGAAATAGATAGGCTTTGAGATTAATCATTTAAGTGATATGAAAATGCAAGCTCTTGTTTTAATCTTTAAGTTTAACTGATAACTTGGAAAGTAAATATGCTAGGCAAGGAAATATAAATATGAATGCAAGCCCAAATCTTTATTTTAATACTCTAGGCCCCTTAGAGTATTTACTCTAAATCACATTTCAACTTTAAGGTTGAAATAGGTAGGCTTTGAGATTAATTAATTAAGTGATAAAGTAAACATGAAGATAGGCTCAAACATAAACATGTAATGCAAGGACTTGAAATATAAATATGAATGCATTTCTTTAAGTCCTAAGCTCAAGATTACCACTTTAACAACATAACATTATCATTTGCTAAAACTCTTAAAAAGGTGAAACCTTCAAACTTTAGAGGTCAAATAAGTGATGGTTTTGCAACCAACACCCAAGATCCTCATCATTAAGCCATGGTTCCATCATCACCTAGGCCTTGAGGCCAAAATTATCAAAGGAAGAAAAGGAAAAAGGAAAATCAAAATGGTGAAGAAAGAAAGAAAAAAAATTTCAACTTGAAACAAAATAAATCCAAGGAAAAGAATAAAAATTTTAAAAGAACAACTCCCTACCAAAGATATTTTCTTTTTTTTAAAGAAGGAAGCTTAGTCTTGAGATGAGATGAAAAGAATAAATCTTCCTTGAAGTGGAGAATGGATTCGGCCAAGGGAAGAAAAAGAGAAAGAAAGGTTTGTCTTGGGTTCTTGAGCTTGGAAATGGAAATGTTATGTGTATAAAGGAAGGTTTATGGTGTTTATGTGGTGGTTTGTGTTTAGGAAATGGTGGAGGATGATGATTCTTTGGAAGGATGAAGAAAGAGTAGAAGAAGAATTCTTAGAACTCAAAGAAAGGAAACTTTGAAGCTTTGCACAAGTGAGCAAAAATGTCACAAGCTTTCCTTGATGCCTATTTATAGAAAATGAAACACAATGGAGGTGAAATGATGGAGGAGTGGTTGGCGGCTTGGAGAGGAAAAGGAAGAGAAAATATCTCTTGGCAAGGTATGGTCTTGGATATGGTTCAAAGCATGGGCAAGTATGGGTCAAGGTATGGGCATGCATGATTCTTTAAGCTTATTTTAATTGAATTTCAACATTTGATGGATGATAATGGGGAGGTGTGTGGTCGGTTCTATTAAGGGCAAATGGGGGAAGAAATCTCATTTTAATATTGGTTTATAAGTATGTTTAGGAGTTGATTTGGTTAGGCTATGGATTAGGAGTTGTAATTTGTGTTTTAGGTGAAATAATGGGTAATTAAGGTGGTTCAAGACAAGATTAAAGAGTGGTCTTGCTTGATTAATGCAAATCCACCTTTATTAGGGAGGAATCTCATCATGTGACAACTTCCATGATTTAAGAAAATTGATTGGAATCTTACTATTCATGAAAATGTGACATAAAGTCTTAAATCAAGAAAAGGATTTTGAGTTTCTTTAAGTAATCTTAGGTTATAATTAACCTCAATTAATTATTTTGACTATAGATTAGTAATTAGAATTTAGTAATCTTTAATTAGAGCCTAATTTTGCCTAGGTTTTGCTAATCACATCATTAGGCCCAAAATGCACTTAGCTGGGGCAAAACGATAATTTTTCACAAAAACCTCCGACCTACCTGCTTAATCTATCGTTGAACATTACTTAAAAACATCATTTAAAACCTTTGGATGAAGTTTGGGCTCAATCGTAAACGTAAATCGTAATTAGCCACATGGTGTTTTGGTAATTTTGCATTGGAACACAAAAGTGAGATTCTATTAACACACATAACACATATAATCCCCTATCATCATCAAAACATCCCTTGAGAGTGGTCGGGACGCGATTCTTGGGTAAAATGACCTCAGGGCATTTTGGTCATTTATACACTAGAAAAATCGAAGCGTTACAATTCCTCAAGCATATGGAGAATCACAACATTTTACAGGATAAGTACTTTTGTTACCTTATAAACGATTTAACCTCTAAATCGGATAGACCTAACTTTCATATTTTTAATTCTAGATTGTTTTTATAAATAATTTGTATCCTTATGGCAACACAATAAGTAACCTTAGATAGATAGCAAAAAAAAAAAAACAATTAAAGTGCTTAATAAAAGGATGTCTACATTTAATAATATATATATTCCATGAGTCAAATTTCTCATGTGAGTTGACATGGTGAGTCTTAAGCACTGGGTTAATCAAGTGATGGCATAATTTTAAACATGCAATGGAAGCTTCATTTTTAATCTTGGCATTATAGGGTAATGGCAAGAAAACATAAGTATACTATTCAAAGCTTTGAATTTAAATATGAGAATGCAAGCTCTAGTTTTAAATCTTTAAGTTTAGATGATGACTTGAAAATAAATAAATATGCTAGACAAGAAATGTAAACATGAATGCAAGTTCAATTCTTTATTTTAGTACTCTAGGCCCTTTAGCATTCACTCTAAATCAACAATCAACTTTAAGGTTGAAATAGGTAGGCTTCGAGTTAATTATTTAGGTGATAACAAAAATCTAAACATGAAATACAAGGATTAAATATAAATATGCAATGCAAGGACTTGAAATATAAATATGAATCACTACAAAAAAAATAGGTAAATTGTGGTTGTTGAATTAGGGCGGTTTCAAAACCGCCATAATATATGGTGAATTAAGGCCGTTTTTTAACCGCCACAATTTAAGTGAAAAAAATGGTTCAATGGTGTATAACGGCGAGTTTCCATTTCAACCCTTTAAAAAAGTTAAAAATTAAAAACAAAAAAGAGGATTAGGGTTATCAGATGCTATCTTCTCTCAACTCTTGAGCCTCATGTCCTTTCACACTCCTCCTCATCTCATTTTCTCCCCAAAGGCCGCCGGTGGTCAGTCGCCTGAGCACCAGCTGTCATCTCTCGACGCCGCTGCCTTTGCTCCACGATGCCGCCGTCCCTCTCGGTGATGTTGCTATCCCTACTCCGCGATGCCTCTGTTTCGTGCTCCCTCACCTCTGGCATCGAGATTGCGAAGCAACGGGCCCAAGAGGTCACCGCCTCCTCAGGTAGCCCTCCTCCTCCCTCAACCCTAAGTGCCCTAAGCTTGACAACACCACCAACAACAGGGTGGTTCTCCTTCTTCTTCGCTTCCCCTGGTAAACTAACACTTCCTTTTTTCGCTTCACCTACTACCTCTAAGGATATTCATTCGGTGGATGAATAATGAACATAGTTAGGCATAGATTGTTGCATACGCTTCACCACTATGTATCGAGGAGGCATTGAAAAGGAAGGCCTTGGAATTGGAGAAGAGGAAGACGAGGAAGTCGAAGAGCAAGGACCAGTTCATCATGGGTGTCCTCGAATCCTTGTCCTACCTCGATACCACCACGATGCCCATGGTTGTTGCCACTATTGGCATCGCACTCTCGCAAGCTCATGATGGTACCCCTTTTTCACATACATATAAGAATAATAATCTCATTTTGCATATTACCTATTTGATTATATTACCAAGTGAAGTTAACTTGGTGCAATGAGTGAATAATGTATTATTGCATTTCTAGACATGCATAACGTGATTAGTTGGTGGTGTATTGTGGCACTATGATGATTCCAGATTGTAACACCCTAATTTTCTAACCTGATTTTCTTTAGAAATTAATTGAGGTTTTGTTAATAAGAATATTAAGTTTCTAGCAGCATAGGAATGATGAGAACAACTTTAGGTTCGACCAAAAAAAAAAAATGTGAATATTGTTTTGTGGCCCAGATAAACCCACAGGACAAAAACCTAGATCCAGACAGGAAATGCTTAAAACTGAAAAGAGAGGATTAAAGTTAGAAATAGTTATGAATAAGGATTTTATACCTAAATTTAATTTGCGGGTGATATTGGTTTAATCAGGTATGGTATTTTACTAGTTCGGCAAAATTTCGGTGTGCGTTTTTAACACCGAAATCTATTTTAATCCTTATAAAGTGAAGGAGTTTATCCATCTATATCAAGTGAATGGCTAAGATTCAATCTTGAATTACAAGATTGAATCATAGCCATCCAATTTACTTTCTTGGAGTCAAGATTATCCAATTACAAAATATCTTAGTCATTCATTAATGACAAGATAAATACAAGCCTTTTTCTTCCTCAAAAAGCAAGCACAAGTTCGGCCAGCTTCCAAGGAAAATAGCAGCAGCCATACCTCCATTTTCAAGAGCTCAAGTTTCCATTTCAAAGCCATAAACACTAGCTTGGTGTTAGTGAAACTCCAAAATTCCTTCACCAAACTTATTCTACACCTTGATCTCTACAAATCTAACCGAACAAAATCTCTATTCCCCATCAAATCCTACCTTGCTACTTCACTCTTACTGAGTTAAGAAGGAGTTTGGACTGATTTGAGGAGTTTTGGGGAGCAAGAAGGCAAGCTTAGAGCACCTTGGGGTCAAGGAGTCATTAGCTCACTAAAAGTAGGGTTTTTGTTGCCTTTTCTTGTGAAATTTTTCTGATCTATTTTGGCATGACCTAGGTCCAAATTTCTAATGGTATTGATGGATAATATGTTGATATTGATGTGTGAATTTTGGTGGTGGGTTTGGATGGTGTTGAAAAGGGGTTTTTATCAAAGGAAATTGGAACTAGGCTGTTGGATTTCTAGTTGTTCTGAAGTAGTAATTATGCACGAATTTCTGGTATATTTTTGGGTAATTAGATGATCTAAAAAATTTATATGTTGTAGTGGACATCTTAAAATAACTACATGAATTTTCTTAAGTGTAAATTTTAAATTTTACTGCCTAAACAAAATCAAGAACCGAAATGTGTCTGATGTTGTCCTGATGTTGTAACAGAAGCAATAAACTTGTTTGATTTTATTATCATAAATTTTTACACAAAGCTAATAACATATTGAAGTGTCACTGTAAATTTTCTTGTGCATTGGTTCCATCAATTTCTAGGGTTAAAAATTGCAGGAACCAGAATTGGCCTGTGAATTGGTGGCCCCTGCCACCAGATTTGTATATTTCCTGAAGTAATTATAGAACTCTGATTGTCCTGATATTTTTATAGATTATTCTAGACACATTGAAGTGTCATATATAATTTTTTTGACTCTTAGTATAGCTTTTTGGATACACAAATTAAATGTTGAACCTAGAACAGAAATGCTGCCAAGGTGCTAGAATGTGAAAATGGCTGAAATTTCATAATAGTATGATATCTATTCCAAGTCTATGGCATATGAATGCACACTAATTGTTTCAATTTCTTATTCATGAACCTCTAATATAATTGAATATTTAATTGTAAGGTAAACATGTTTTTGGGAAAAGAAAAAGGAATATATGATGTTGTTATGTGAGAACGCACAAAAATATTATGTATACATTATGTTGTTGCATATTTGAACATATGGAGAAAACAAAGCAAGGCTTAGAGGGATAGAGAGGAAGGAAAAAGTAAGGACTTCCCTAGAAAATTATAAGCCGGTAGACGTATCGGCTAGGAATAGCTGTGTGTGATCCGGAAATGGAAAAAATGAAGTCCGATGATCACGAATAGGAATGAGCTCATGTCCTAGTAGTCTATTGTCCTCTATGAAATTATTAAATGTGGATGCGGCTCTATGTGAAACTAAGCCTTCCCTATGTTGAGAAATTGAGAAAAAAATACGTGGAATTGAGTTTATGGTTGTACATAATAGTACCTGATTGACTCCTGTGGTGCCATTCTAAGTTCTCGCAATCTATAGATTTTAGGATTGTTATTTATGATCTTTATACGAATATTGTATATGCATGAACTCCTTATCTGTACTATGTGTAGCCTCTAGGGAAAACTACCCTACTGAGAATTTTATAATATTCTCACCCCTGAGCTGTGTGTATTGTTCAGATCTCCAATGCCGTCCCTGGTGTTCTTCTTTGACTCGCCACAATGGGTGTGGCAATACAACCTAGCGTTGGACTCCATGTACGCCGTCGGTTACTCCAGTTCCGTATATATATGTTTTTTTATCGTTCTTTTAGTACTTCATGTTTGCCAGACTTCGACCCGCCTTCCCTTACGAGGGTGTGCCTCTCCATATGGCACATCCTGACATGTTTGAGGTTCCTCTTGCTCCACTCGCATACCCGCGGAGCTTCATCCTCCTTATCCGACTCGGACCCCTCTGAGGCCCAGATGCTCCCGGTGGAGGTGAGGTCATTGCACCGATGGCCAACGGCTTCCTAAGAGGAGACGAGATTTGCAGAGACTGTTGGCATGTACATAGCAGTAGTGTAGTGTTAGGGCTTTACCAACCTGGAGCCGATGTATTATTAGTTTTCTTTTGCTCCGTTGTATCTATATGATATTTTGTTGGGCTGAGTATTTGAGCAGGTTAGGTATTTCGATAGGGGGACTAGCCTTGTTTGCTACAGACCTGACTAGTTAGAGGTTGCTTTGTTGTTTTCTTTTCTTATGATGTATATATTGTAACCAAAACATGATGTCCATCTATATGAATATGATTGTTGTAGCATGTGTATCTAAACTCCTTTATCACTAAATTTCGACTAGTATAGATCAGGACGTAATACTCTCTAATCACTATGCCAATATTCGAGTAAAACATGGTAATTGGGAGGGTGTTACAGATACCCAATAGTTGTTGGAAGGAAGATTAAGCATGCCCCACCTGGTCAAGGCACCGTGAGAATCCTGAGCCGCAAGGAGTAGGAGAAGGTTCTAGAACTCAGGCCTAGGACCCCATTTAGGTCTAAGATTGCCTCCTGTAATGCCAGAAGAACAGAGAACCAATGCGTCTTGCAAGTAACCATGATGTATGCTTGTTATATGTATGTACCTATATGTTTGTAAAATATACAAGGGAACCTATCCTAAGATAGCAAAAAATTGCCATGTGAGGCTACTAAGTCCTAAATAGTTCCCATGATAAAGCTACGCTACCATTTTGGATTCAGCACTTAAGACCTTAGTTAGATCATATGTATTTTGTCTAAGCATTTACAAGGGAAGCGTTTAGTCACTATTTTGAGTTTTGACTGGCTTAAACTCTGCATGGAGTTGATACTATTATTATTCTGTTAGTTTTTATTATTTCTATATGTTCAGAGGGTTTATGTATGCTTATGGAAGTTTTTATTTAAAAAAAAAAGAAGATCAAAATTCAAAAGTGTTTATGGTGTTTATGCATAATTTCCCATATCAAGTGCTATCCTAATTGCTAATGAGATGATATGAACTTGGCTGAACTATATATATACATTAATCATTAATAATATATATATATATTATTAATGATTAATGTCAATTTTTAAATGATTCTTTTGTTAAATGTGAAGATATCAAAGGCATGGGAAGCAGGTCCTGGCTTTAAAAGAGCTTTCAAAGCAATTATTGTTTGAGATCTATGAGCTTTGCCAAAGGCTTAATCTGATATGTTGGATTCCTTTCTTTCACTATTTTAGAATTGGTGTTAATTCTTGCACAATTTTGACCTTTTGAAAGCCTTACTAGTTACTACATAAATACAATCAAACAAATAAATGCAGAATAGATGCAAAATTTTCCTAATTTATTTTTTGAAAAAGTTATACATAAATTATAAAACTATGATTGAAAACCTTTTGCATGGCATTGACCCTTAGAGAAAACTAGAAAACAGTGTGACTGACTTCCTTGTGAAGAATATATATGTTATAGTAAATGAAAATATTATGGCGTGACTAACTGCATATCAAGTGAAAAAGACTCTTTTTTTATCAAAAAATAATGTGACTGAACTTTGTTGTTCTGAATGCCTGACTTTGCTGGGTAAGACTTCCTATATATGGCTAATTTGTGACAATTACTTCTTCCAGCTCACTTTATTTGGTCTTTCCTTGTTAAAGCCACGTAATTCTTACTACATGTTTACATATATATATTGACCACCTTAGCTATAGTTCTTCAGCATGCTTTTATGATGTTTGGTCATGCTAGCTCTAATTTAGGAATTTTTATAACAGAATTTCATCTATTTTCATATTCATCATGTTTAGTGATGAAACATACTTGTTTTGGTAATGGTTTTTATTTGTTAATGATCCTTATTTAGGCGTTTATCTGTGTGGAGGAATTACCTTGTTCAATTTCCTTTTGATCTTTGTTTTGAAGAATGAATTCAACTCAAGATCTTGACTGTTAAATAAATGTCTTTTACCTTTTGTTTGTAAAAATTCAAGAAATCACTTTTTGTGATGTATATATTTATCATTATCACTTATCCTCCCTTTTTTCATATTATAATTATAATTATTTACTCTGTATTGTATATCATTTAATTGGTTGCTTTGTGGAAATGTTTCTTCAATTTTGCTTGCTTGAATTGATAAGTCATAGGAGCTTCATGCCAAAAATACTAACTGTTAATGGTAAAAAAGGTTGGCCTTATATCCAAAGGTTGCTTGTAGATCTGTTCCAATTTATGAAGCCTTTTTAAGGAGCATTATTTACTCTATTTCTTATCTTTCTTTGTTTTTTCCCTAAGGAGCACTATGTTGACCTGCCTACCTTGTGCCTCTCTGATTGGTTTGCTTCAAGAAATAACTAAGTCACCTTGCATTCTTTTTGAGGTTGATGCTCACTTAAAGCAAAGCATGAAGACTGATGTGGATGAATACCTTAAGGTTAGTCATGCTTATTGCATTTGTGCCCTTCTATTTTAGTAGCACTAACTATAACCTTGAATTATTTTTGGGTAAGATTTTCTTTCTTTTATTTCTTTTTAAGTTTACTGGAATCATTGTGTTCTAGATTGCTTCGTATATTGCCTTGTTTTGTTTAAAATTTATTCTATATTCATGTGTTTTTACTTTCTTATATTGTGTTTATAAATATTCAATCAAATTTCTTAGACAAGGCGGCAAAGTTCTCCATTTTGTGACTGAAGGACAAGATGCTCTCTTACCCAATGAAGCTACCTCTAGGACTCATTACAATGTGCCTTTGATCAACTTACTTGTGTTGCATGTTGGACAGGGTCCTGTAAATTTCAAACATATAGGCTTATATATTCCTTTGCATTGATGAGTCAATAATACATGTAAATTGTAACCAGATTTCTCGTTTGAGTGCAAATGACCAAAATGCCCTGAGGTCATTTTACTCGAATTTGAGGACAGTGCCAAGTCCTCGAATGGGTCAACTCAATGTTTGAAGGGGTTATAATTGTTATGGTTGTTATCCAAGGTGAAAATCTTGTTTTCTGAACTTTCGGCTCAAAATGACCAAAATACCCTGTTGTGTTCACGGGTAAAAGGTGCCGTTTGAGCCCGAAATTCTCCAGGAAGTTTAGAATGATGTTTTTAAGTAATGTTTGATGTTTAGTAAAGCCCGAAAGGTCCGGTTTTAGTGTAAAATTACCATTTTGCCCCTAAAATAGTGTACAGTGAGCCTAATGACGCAATTAAGCAAACCTAAGCAATATTAGGCTCTAATCATAGATTAATTTATTTCAATAATTAATCTAGAGTCAAAATAATTTATTAAGGTTAATTAGAACCTAAGATTGCTTAGTTAAACTCTAATTGCATTCTTTAATTCAAGATTCCTAGTCATGGAATCTTGAATAGTATTTTCTCTCTCCAATTCCTTAAATTAAGGAATTGTGCCATACCTCATTTGACTAATAAAATAAATTTAATTTGTTAATCTAGTATGACCACTCCCTAATCAAGTCTTGACACTCCTAAATACCCAATTACCTCACCTAAACACCTTCTTATAAACTCCTAATCAAGAGCCTAATCAAAAATACACCTAAACACACCTTTAAACCACAATTAGATGAAACAATGTCCTCCCCTTTGGGTTGATTATGCTGGCCGAAAATCCTCCCCATTTTCCTCACATGTTGATTTATTTTACACACAAAAGAGTCATGCTTTCCACCATATCTTGCCCATCCCTTGCCCATGCCTAACACCATGCCTAAGACCATGCATTGGCCAAGAGATATTTTCCCTTCTCTCCTCTCAAATGGCTGGCCACTCCTCCCTCTTCTAGTTCATCCATGAGCTCTCAATCTTCTATAAATACACTAGCTTGAAAGCTCTTTGAATGTTTACACACTTGAGCAAACTTCAAACTTTCTTCCCAAACACAAAGAGCTCCTTTCTCTCCTCCTTGGCTGAGTTTTTCAGCAAGAGTTCAAGAAGGATTTCTTTCTCTTTTCCTCTCAAGAAACAAAGCTTTTCCTCCTCTCTTCAAGACTTCTTTAAGTAGGGGTTAATTTTCTAAGTTTTGTGTGCTTCCTTTAAGGAAGAATGCTAGTGTTTCTCTTGGCTTTTCCAAGTTCTCCCTCTCTCTTTATTTTCGGCCTATAGTGTAACACCCTAATAATTAACCCAATACACCTAGGCAGTATCTGATTAATTACTAGACTTTACTTTTTGCTTCAGTTCCTTAATCATGCTTTGAAAATACTTAGTGAAATTACGAGCCATTTTTTTTTAAACATAATTGAAAACGTGAGCCGCGCTTAACGTGAATGATTTAGCAAAATTTAAAAGACACATAGGAATTTACAAACATCACATCATAATATATTGGCTCCATCATACAGCATCCATAATTACATATCATATAGATATTTTGCCTACCAACAGAATAAGACTAAGTGTAGGCAATCTAACAAAACATAAATAATATATGGATGGAAGGACATCCATTAATGGCACCTAGTAATAACACTCCAGGGATAGGGATAGATATCTGAAATATACGAGTGAAACTAGCAGGATCAAGTTCAGCTATGACAGCCTCAATGTGATTCACGAACGCTTCCTTCTTTTTGAAGACGAGATGGAAAGAAAAATAGAGGGAGTGAGAAACTTATAAAAAGAATCTCAGTAGGGTACTCACCTCATTGCATTGTGTCATCATCATCGTCCCCAGGAACCTCGGGTTTCATTATGAAAATATGAGCATGCTAAGATTGATTTAATTAGTTAGAAAATATACTTTACCGAGGTTCGTTCATTTTAATCATGCGTCTTATAATGCATCATAAACTTAGCATGTCATGTATATAATGAACTTTTCCTTTCATATATAATAACATAGTTATGCATAAAATCACATCATATTCCTCATCATCATTTCATAATACTATGCATAGCAGAACATCATATTTCTCATCATCTCATAAATACTATGCATAGTAGAACATCATATTCACATAATGCATTTACTTAGTTTCTTAGGTGACTAAAAGTTACTTTCATCATCATTTTCCTGGGCCACCCTATACTCCACCCTTTTGGGAGTAATCTAGGTTATGAGCTCATACCTTACTAGTCGTCACTAGCATATACTTATCCCTTTTGATAAGTTAAAATCCCGACTCTACCCTTTTGAGAGAAAGGCTAGGGGGCAAGAGTCACCTTTTCACCATCTATAGCTGATGGGTCTAAAGGATCATTTTCTCAGGATCACCTTTCACCACCTATAGTCTGATGGGTCCAAAGGATCATTTCCTCATAAGTTTAAGTCACCATTAAGTCTTAGCATGTTATATCATAATCATCAAGATGCATGAACATTCTCATAGTTTGCAATAGCAACTATAATATGCAAGCCATGAAATCATTCAATAATATCAAATTCTAGTAGGCATTACATCATCATATAACTGACATTCCAAAGCATCAAAAGATGTCATCTAAAATTCTCACAATAAAGCTCCCTTAAATAAAACTCTAAAATTGGGTAACCTTAATTATCAAACTAATTACTTATGCATCTAAGGGATTTATTACCATCAATTATAAGCCTTAAGAACATTATTAGACTATATGGGGTAGCATAGACGGTAAGTTGTTCTTAAGATTTTACGTGTAGAAGTTACATTTTTAACCCTTTCTCGTTATCGGCTTTCCCTATGATGCTAAAATTAATTACTAAACCAATTATGAATCATTGTCCCTTATCTAAACATAATAATATCTGGTTCTTAAGGTCACTAAAGGCTCTGGAGAATGCATAAATTTCATTCTCTAAAGTTCTAGAAATCTTGCTTTTACGGTTTTCTAGGAAGCTAATTTTATCTCTAACATGCATAGAATCATTCCTTTAGCAATAAACCATAATTATCACAACTTCAAACATATTAAATCATCATCATTTATTGGTACTAATCTCATATCAGAAGTCGAATCATGAACCTCATATAATTGTATAAAATCACATTTTAAGTGAACATAAAATATTAGTTTCCCGTAGAATCCTTGCAAAGCTTTAAAACTCTTTTAGAAACTAATTCTTTTTGAAAGAATCTTCATAATTAAAATTCTCACTTAAGATAAAAGGAGCAAGTCTTGAGCTTAAGAGATTTATGTGATATCTTATAAACATGCTATGCAACCTCATTTTAATCTTGTCATTATAAGGTGATAACTTGGAATTATAAACATGATATGCAAATCCATTTCTTTATCTTTAAGATTTAAGGTGATGACTTGAAAATTAAACATGATGCAAGAGCTTGAAATATAAACATGATGCAAGAAACTGAAGCGGCGGAGTCCGCAACCAAGTGGAGGGAAAGAGAATCTTAGAAGGAAGCGGTAATCCGCACTGGACCGGTGAAAGGAGAAAGAATTATTATTACATCTTTTTAAGCTCCAATCTCAAGACTTCTTAAAGAATCAATTCTTTAACTCCAATAATCTTATTTCTTTGCTTGTGATACTTGGGTAAGTCTTTGAGCTCTAGGATCTTTAGGTGATGACATAAAAATAAACATGTCATGCGTTGATTCTTTTAGCCATTATAAAATAAAGTGAGAACATAAAATAAATATGAGATGCAACTTCTTTATTATCTTTAGAGATTAAGTGACAACATGAAATATAAACATGAAATGCAAACTTGGAAATTTAAACATGAGTATGCAAGTCCATTTATTCATTCTTGAAATTTTAGTGATGACATAGAAAGTAAACATGATTATGCAAGGCATAAACTTAAACATGGATGCAAGTTCATTTGATTTCTTTACTAGAGCTCCTTCAAGACTTTATAGAAATATAAATTCAATATATATATCTTAACAAGACAAAGTGAGAAATACATCTTTCAAATTCTAAACTCAAGATCATAAAATCATCATTCTTTAAAGTTTTGCATCAAGTGGAACTTTCAAGCTTTAGAGGCCTAACTTGTGATGGATTCACAACCCACCTTCAAGGTCCTCATCATCAAGCCATCATCTTAGTCCCACCTAGGCCATATGGCCGAATTGGTTAAAGAAAAAGGAAGAAGAAAACCAAATGGAAAAACTAGAGAAAATCCATGAAATCATCATTTTGAACCAAGAACAACACTTAGCAAAACATAGAAATAAACTTAAAAACAACTCCCTACCTAATCTGATTTGAAGGAAAGGAAGAGAACTTGGTTTCTTTGAGTGAAATGGAAGAAAATCTCTTTGAAAACTGAAGAGAAATTTGGCCAAGGAGGAGGAAGAAAGAAAGCTTTTGGTGCTTCTAAGAACTAGAATTGTGTAAGTTATGATCAAAGGCTTCTAACACTCTTCAAGCATGCCTATTTATAGAGATTTTGAAGCTCATAAATGGACAAATGAAGGAGGAAGGCTGATGGATTTTCATGGGGAACAAAGGGAGGAAAATCATTCCTTGTTTAAGGCATGTTTTATGCCATGTTTTAGGGAATTTTTAGCATTTTGTTTTAGTGTATCTTTGGGCAATTATTCTGATGCATAATGGCATCAATAATTTCGTGCATTACAGCCCAAGGAGGAGAAATTTGTGTGTTCCATGTATTATTTAGGTGTAGGCAAGGTATTCATGCAATTTAGAGAATTTACGGTTAAGGGCTTAGGTGAATTAGTAAGCAATTTGAGTGTTTTAAAGCAATTTTAGGTTCTAATCAATTTAAATAAATAATTTTGACTCTAGATTAATAATTAGAATTTAATAAGCTTTAATTTGAGCCTAATATTGCTTAGGTTTTGTTAGACGAATCAAAAATCTCAAAATTTGTAAAACTACAAAGACGGGGCAAAACGGTCATTTTACTTAAAAATTGCCCGAGACCACCTGAGCTTAACCAATGGTTAATCATGGCTTAAAAACACCTTTTAACACATTTTAGTGAGGTTCGGGCTAAGTCGGCAGCAATGAAGTTAAAACGGCAAGGGCGTTTTGGTCATTTCGCGTTGGAGCTCAAAATTAGGATTCTTCTCCTCTATTAACACACATAACACAAACAATCCCTTATTAACATCAAAACATCCCCTTGAGGATGGGTGGGGCCCACGATCCTCATTTTCTGAGTAAAATAACCTCAGGGCATTTTGGTCATTTTACACGTAGAAAATTGGGGTTTGCAATACTTGCACGAATTGCTCCTAACTTCTCTTCTAACGTTATATTCCTTTATTAAGGATTGTTTGGTCTCAAATTTTATATAATATTTACCTACGGTAATTCGGTAATTCCTAATGATAGTAAAAATTCAGTAAAAATTGGGGCGTTACATTACTCCTCTCCTTAAAAAGAATTTCGCCCTCGAAATTCGTTACTGAGAAGCTCTGGATCCTGTGCTTTATATCTGATTCCAGCTCCATGTAACTTCTTCGGTTTCACCTCGTCCCCATGCTACTTTGACTAGGGTCCAGCCTTGTTCTTTAACTACTTAACTTCTCGGTCAACGATTCTCGTGGTTGGTAAGTTAAACGTTAGGTCATCTCTTAATTGTACATGTTCTGGCTCTAGTACATGACTTGGGACAGAATGATATTTCCTTACTGGGACATGGAAAACATCATGAAGGTTGGCAAGACTTGGGGGTAGGGCTATACGGGAGGCTCCAGATCCTATTTTGCTAAGGATTTCAAACGGACCAAGAAATCTGGAGCTTAATTTCTTTACTTTCATTGCTCGGCCTATGCATGTGGTGGGGGTGATTCTTAGGAACACATGGTCCCCTTCTTGAAAATCTAGCGATTTCGCCGCTTGTCCGCATAGTTTTCTCGACTTTGCAGTGAGAATCTTATCCCTAATCTTCTTGATTTGTTTCGTCGTTTCCCTCACAATATCCGGTCCAAGTAGACTTTGCTCTCCGGGCTCATACCAACATAGAGGTGATTGACACTTTCGTCCATAGAGGGCCTCATATGGTGCCATACCGATACTTGCATGATAACTGTTGTTATATGCAAATTCAATAATAAGGTACTTATCCCAACTCCCTCTTTGATCTAAAACACATGCCCTTAACATGTCATCCAAAGTTTGGATAGTTCTTTCAGATTGACCGTCCATTTGGGGGTGATAAGCCGTGCTCAGACATAGCTTTGAACCAAACGCCTTCTGAAAAGCTCCCCAAAATCGTGACGTGAATCGGATCCCGATCCGAAATTATTGTCGATGGTACTCCATGTAATCTTACTATCTCCTGTATATATATGCTAACCTATCCAAGGAATAAGTCACCTTAATAGGTAAAAAGTGGGCTGACTTAGTCAACCGATCCACTATTACCCAAATGGCATCATGATTCGCTTGGGTCCTCGGTAGTCCAGTACAAAATCCATGGAGATACTATTCCACTTCCACTCGGGGATTGGTAGGGGTTGCAACATTCCAGAGGGTCTTTGGTGCTCAATCTTCACCTTTTGACACACCAAGCACATATTCACCCATGTGCACACATCCTTCTTCAATCCAGGCCACAGAACATCTTCTTCAAATCTTGATACATCTTGGTGGCACCAGGATGAAGGGTGAAATGACTCTTATGGGCTTCTTCCAAAATATCCTTCGGAGGTCACCACTAGCAGGTACACAAATACGACCTTCAAACCTCCACAAACTATCATTCCCTTCAACTTATTAGCTCTTCCTCCTCTAAGGTTTCTTGAAATTCCGTATCTTCCCTTTGGGCTTGAGCAATTCTTTCCTTGAATTCACTCGTCACACTAAGATGGCAAGCTCTTATGCCCTTAGTGGTCAAGGTCATCCCTAGGTTTAGGTCTCTAAACCTCTCAATTAACTCAACCTCCTTCACCATCAAATGGGATACTTGTAAGGATTTCCTACTTAGGGCATCAGCTACAACGTTAGCTTTGCCTGGATGATAGTTTAACCCGAAATCATAATCTTTTAAGAACTCCATCCACCTTCTTTGCCTCATGTTTAGCTCTTTTTGATCAAAGAGATATTTCAAACTCTTGTGATCGGAGAACACCTCAAACTTAACGCCATATAAATGGTGTCTCCAAATCTTCAGAGCAAACACGACGGCGGCTAATTCAAGGTCATGGGTAGGGTAATTTGCCTCATGTGGCTTGAGTTGCCTCGACGCATAGGCCACCACTTGCCTATCTTGCATCAGTACACAACCCAAACCCTTTCTTGAAGCATCACAGTATACTTCGAAAGGCACATTGAGGTTGGGTAATACCAAAACAAGGGTTGAGGTTAGCTTGTGTTTTAGCTCTTGAAAGCTCTTTTCACACTCGGGTCCATGAAAAAGGGGTGTTCTTCCTAGTCAGCTTGGTCAGAGGTAAGGAAATCTGGGAAAATCCCTTGATAAACCGACGGTAATAACCAGCTAAACCCAAAAAGCTCCTTACTTCATTCCGTGGTTGGTCTTTCCCAATTCACGGTTTCGACCTTACTAGGATCTACAGCAATTCCTCTCTTAGACACTACATGCCCTAAAAATTTCACCTCATCCAACCAGAATTCACACTTAGAAAGCTTGGCATATAGTTTCTTTTCCTTAGGATTTCCAGTACTATGGTTAGGTGGCATTCATGCTCCTCGTGGGTCTTAGAGTAGATGAGAATATCATCTATGAAGACAACCACGAACTGATCTAAATAGGGTCTAAAGATCCTATTCATGTAATCCATAAAAATTGTTGGAGCATTGGTTAATCCAAAGGACATTACTGCAAACTCAAAATGGCCGTATCGAGTGCGAAAGGCCGTTTTCGGTATATCTTCATCTCTTACTCTAATCTGGTGGTAACCTGACCTTAAATCAATCTTAGAAAACATTGTTGCACCTTTAAGCTGGTCCATCAAGTCATTTATCCTAGGCAAAGGGTATTTGTTCTTCACTGTCACTTTATTCAATTGCCTATAGTCAACACACATCCTCATACTCCCATCCTTTTTCTTCACAAACAACACAAGGGCTCCCCAAGGTGACGCACTAGGCCTGACAAACTTTTTCTCCAATAAATCCTCTAATTGAGCTTTCAACTCGGTCAATTCTAATGGGGACATCCTGTATGGGGCTATGGATATGGGACCTGCACAGAAGCAATTCTATGGAAAACTCTATCTCTCTTAGGGGAAACTCTGGTATCTCATCTGGAAATACTTCGGGATAATTCCTTACTATTGGTATCTCATCGATACTTTGCTCAAAGTCTACATCACTAGCGGCTAGGAAAATATAACCTTTATTCTCACCCTTACCAGTCCATTTCCACGGTTATGTAGGACTTATGGGTTTCTTATTCAATGGGAACAGGAAGAAAGGTGATGGTTTTCTCATAGCAATTTAACAATACACGGTTGGCCTCAAGCCAATCCATGCCAAGAATCACATCTAAACCTTGCATGGGTAAGCAAATGAGATCTAAAACAAAGGATCTATTCTCTATAACAAAATTGCAATCTAGACAACATCTACAAGTCCTAACGGGTTTTCCAGGAGGGTAGAAACAATAAGGTCAAAAGGAAGCTCAGTCACATGCAAGTTAAGGCTTTTAACACATGAGTAGGAAATAAAAGAATGGGAAGCGCAGAATCATATAGTACAATTAAGTCTTTTCCATACATGTTACACTTACCTTCCACGAGATTCCGTGACTTCGTCGTTTCTTTAGCATTAACGGTAAAAACCCTTCCTTGATATTGCGGCTTGGGATTGGGGGTTGGCGGGTTCCTCTCCATGCATTCTCGAGAGTAGTGGCCCGACTTTCCACACCGATAGCATACATTTGTTCCGGCTCGACAAGGCATGCTCCCATGATTCTTGCCGCACTTGGGACAGTCCATGGATGGTGGGGGTTGTGGAGGTGCTGGACCCCTTTGTGGTGCTTTCCCCTTGTTGTTGTTATTGTTGTTGTTGTGATTGTTGTTGGGGTTGTTGTTGTAGCGGTTGCTGTTATAGCGGTTATTGTTGTTGTTCGGCCTTCCTTGTTGAAAGTTCCTTTGTGGACCTTGGGGTCTCGATTGAGGTGGGAATGGGGGTCGTTCTGCCTCTTGACTTGACCTTGAGGTGTCAGCTTCCTGATGATATTATCGGACTTTGAGGTGCTCAACTTTCTCTGCCCTTCTTCAATGATGCGGCATTTGTTAACTAGGGTAGAGAAATCCCTAATCTCCAAATGCGCAACTCCACATTAAGCTCCGCCTTTAAACCTGACTCGTATTTAATGCATTTCCAATACTCGTCGGGGTTACCCTGGTACATCCTTGAGAACTTAATGAGTTCCTCAAATCTGGCAGTGTCCTGGGCTACATTCATGTTTCCTTGGACAAGTTGCATAAACTCAATGTCCTTGGCATTTTTGACTCTGGGAAATACTTCTCATAAAAATGGACCTTAAATAGTTCCCAATCAATGTCCATGTCGGTCGCCTCAGGAGCCTTCGGCACCTGTCCACCAAAAGCCGGCATCACCTTCAAGCATGTGGGTAGCGAAGGTGACCTTCTGCTCCTCTGGGCATGGGACTACAGCAAAGACCTTCTCAATATTCCGAATCCATTCATCTGCAACATTTGGATTGAGGGTCCCCTTGAAAGCTTGGGTTCGCCTTATGAAACTCCCCAAAACGAGCATGTTCGGGAATCTCATGGCCTTGATTCGCATTAGCTTGGCGATCTTGATCCATTCGATCCATCATCATTCTCATTGTCCTTGCCACATCAGAGTGCTTCGGTAGTTTCGTTCTGGTTATTCTTTGCCGCATTCCTAGTCTATTGTCGACGTGCCATTGGTCCCTATACACACAAAACAGCAACACTGAGGTGATCAGGCTCAACATTCCATGCAAAGTGAGCAAGTTACCATGGCACGTGCAACATACAGCAGTCATGCATCTCTAATCCTCAAGCTCATCCTAATGATAAACATATACACATGACATTTCTAACGTAGTATGCTTTAGAAGCATAGCCAGTCCAATCCTCAAGCTAGTAAAACAAACTCTTGATACCAAAATGTAACACCCTAATAATTAACCCAATACACCTAGGGATCTGATTAATTACTAGACTTTACTTTTGTTTCAGTTCCTTAATCATGCTTTGAAAATACTTAGTGAAATTACGAGCCATTTTTTTTAAAACATAATTGAAAACGTGAGCCACGCTTACGTGAATGATTTAGCAAAATTTAAAAGACACATAGGAATTTACAAACATCACATCATAATATATTGGCTCCATCATACCATCCATAATTACATATCATATAGATATTTTGCCTACCAACAGAATAAGACTAAGTGTAGGCAATCTAACAAAACATAAATAATATATGGATGGAAGGACATCCATTAATGGCACCTAGTAATAACACTCCAGGGATAGGGATAGATATCTGAAATATACGAGTGAAACTAAGGATCAAGTTCAACTATCCGGTGAAGCCTCAATGTGATTCACGAACGCTTCCTTCTATTTCTGAAGACGAGATGGAAAGAAAAATAGAGGGAGTGAGAAACTTATAAAAGAATCTCAGTAGGGAACTCACCTCATTGCATTGTGTCATCATCATCGTCCCCAGGAACTTCGGTTATTATGAAAATATGAGCATGCTAAGATTCATTTAATTAGTTCGAAAATATACTTTACCGAGGTTCGTCATTTTAATCATGCGTCTTATAATGCATCATAAACTTAGCATGTCATGTATATAATGAACTTTTCCTTTCATATATAATAACATAGTTATGCATAAAATCACATCATATTCCTCATCATCATTTCATAATACTATGCATAGCAGAACATCATATTTCTCATCATCATCTCATAAATACTATGCATAGTAGAACATCATATTCACATAATGCATTTACTTAGTTTCTTAGGTGACTTAAAGTTACTTTCATCATCATTTTCTTGGGCCACCCTATACTCCACCCTTTTGGGAGTAATCTAGGTTATGAGCTAATACCTTACTAGTCGTCACTAGCATATACTTATCCCTTTTGATAAGTTAAAATCCGACTCTACCCTTTTGAGAGAAGGGCTAGGGGGCAAGAATCACCTTTTCACCATCTATAGCTGATGGGTCTAAAGGATTATTTCCTCATAAGTTTAAGTCACCATTAAGTCTTAGCATGTTATATCATAATCATCAAGATGCATGAACATTCTCATTGTTTGCAATAGCAACTATAACATGCAAGCCATGAAATCATTCAATAATATCAAATTCTCATAGGCATTACATCATCATATAACGACATTCCAAAGCATCAAAAGATGTCATCTAAAATTCTCAAGTAAAGCTCCCTTAAATAACCGAACGCTAAAATTGGGTAACCTTAATTATCAAACTAATTACTTATGTATCTAAGGGATTTATTACCATCAATTATAAGCCTTAAGACCATTATTAGACTATATGGGTAGCATAGACAGTAAGTTGTTCTTAAGATTTTACTGTGCTAGAAGTTACATTTTTAACCCTTTCTCGTTACCAGCTTTCCCTATGATGATAAAATTAATTACTAAACCAATTATGAATCATTGTCCCTTATCTAAACATAATAATATCTGGTTCTTAAGGTCACTAAAGGCTCTGGACAGAATGCATAAATTTCATTATCTAAAGTTCTAGAAATATTGCTTTTACGGTTTTCTAGGAAGCTAATTTTATCTCTAACATGCATAGAATCATTCCTTTAGCAATAAACCATAATTATCACAACTTCAAACATATTAAATCATCATCATTTATTGGTACTAATCTCATATCAGAAGTCGAATCATGAACCTCATATAATTGTATAAAATCACATTTTAAGTGAACATAAAATATTAGTTTCCCGTAGAATCCTTGCAAAGCTTTAAAACTCTTTTAGAAACTAATTCTTTTTGAAAGAATCTTCATAATTAAAATTCTCACTTAAGATAAAAGGAGCAAGTCTTGAGCTTAAGAGATTTATGTGATATCTTATAAACATGCTATGCAACCTCATTTTAATCTTGTCATTATAAGGTGATAACTTGGAATTATAAACATGATATGCAAATCCATTTCTTTATCTTTAAGATTTAAGGTGATGACTTGAAAATTAAACATGATGCAAGAGCTTGAAATATAAACATGATGCAAGAAACTGGAGGCGGTAGTCCGCAGGGACCAGTGGAGGGAGAAGAATCTTAAGAAGGAGCGGCGGTAATCCGCACTGGACCGGTGAAGGGAGAAGAGAATTATTATTACATCTTTTTAAGCTCCAATCTCAAGACTTCTTAAAGAATCAATTCTTTAACTCCAATGATCTTATTTCTTTGCTTGTGATACTTGGGTAAGTCTTTGAGCTCTAGGATCTTTAGGTGATGACATAAACATAAACATGTCATGCGTTGATTCTTTTAGCCATTATAAAATAAAGTGAGAACATAAAATAAATATGAGATGCAACTTCTTTATTATCTTTAGAGATTAAGTGACAACATGAAATATAAACATGAAATGCAAACTTGGAAATTTAAACATGAGTATGCAAGTCCATTTATTCATTCTTGAAATTTTAGTGATGACATAGAAAGTAAACATGATTATGCAAGGCATAAACTTAAACATGGATGCAAGTTCATTTGATTTCTTGACTAGAGCTCCTTCAAGACTTTATAGAAATACAAATTCAATGTATATATCTTAACAAGACAAAGTGAGAAATACATCTTTCAAATTCTAAACTCAAGATCATAAAATCATCATAAAAACATCATTCTTTAAAGTTTTGCATCAAGTGGAACTTTCAAGCTTTAGAGGCCTAACTTGTGATGGATTCACAACCCACCTTCAAGGTCCTCATCATCAAGCCATCATCTTAGTCCCACCTAGGCCATATGGCCGAATTGGTTAAAAAAAAAGGAAGAAGAAAACCAAATGGAAAAACTAGAGAAAATCCATGAAATCATCATTTTGAACCAAGAACAACACTTAGCAAAACATAGAAATAAACTTAAAAACAACTCCCTACCTAATCTGATTTGAAGGAAAGGAAGAGAACTTGGTTTCTTTGAGTGAAATGAAAGAAAATCTCTTTGAAAAACTAAAGAAAATTTGGCCAAGGTGGAGGAAGAAAGAAAGCTTTTGGTGCTTCTAAGAACTAGAATTGTGTAAGTTATGATCAAAGGCTTCTAACACTCTTCAAGCATGCCTATTTATAGAGATTTTGAAGCTCATAAATGGACAAATGAAGGAGGAAGGCTGATGGATTTTCATGGGGAACAAAGGGAGGAAAATCATTCCTTGTTTAAGGCATGTTTTATGCCTTGTTTTAGGGAATTTTTGGCATTTTTTTTAGTGTATCTTTGGGCAATTATTCTGATGCATAATGGCATCAATAATTTTGTCCATTACAGCCCAAGGAGGAGAAATTTGTGTGTTCCATGCATTATTTAGGTGTAGGCAAGGTATTCATGCAATTTAGAGAATTTACGGTTAAGGGCTTAGGTGAATTAGTAAGCAATTTGAGTGTTTTAAAGCAATTTTAGGTTCTAATCAATTTAAATAAATAATTTTGACTCTAGATTAATAATTAGAATTTAATAAGCTTTAATTTGAGCCTAATATTGCTTAGGTTTTGTTAGACGAATCAAAAATCTCAAAATTTGTAAAACTGCACAAAGATAGGGGCAAAACGGTCATTTTACTTAAAAAATTGCCTGAGACCACCTGAGCTTAACCAATGGTTAATCATGGCTTAAAAACACCTTTTAACACATTTTAGTGAGGTTCGGGTTCAGTCGCACGCAATTCAAAGTTAAAAGGCCGGGGCGTTTTGGTCATTTCGCGTTGGAGCTCAAAATTAGGATTCTTCTCCTCTATTAACACACATAACACAAACAATCCCTTATTAACATCAAAACATCCCCTTGAGGACGGGTGGGGCCCACGATCCTCATTTTCTGAGTAAAATAACCTCAGGGGCATTTTGGTCATTTTACACGTACACAAAATTGGGGTTTGCAATACTTGCACGAATTGCTCCTAACTTCTCTTCTAATGTTATATTCCTTTATTAAGGATTGTTTGGTCTCAAATTTTATATAATATTTACCTACGGTAATTCGGTAATTCCTAATGACAGTAAAAATTACAGTAAAAATTAGGGCGTTACATAGAGCCTTTGATTGAGAAAAACTTTGGCTTGATAATGAGGTTTCAAGATAATGACTTGTTGTTGTCATGTGGGAAAACTCTAAAGCTTGAAACAACTTGGTCTTGGACCATATATGTTGATGTTCTTTTCTTTTCCTTGGTTTATTTTTCGGTTTCCTTTCTCATTTGTTTGAACAAGGTTTGCTAAAATATTGAGTAGATCACAAAAGCTTTGGTAAAGAAAAGTTAATCACATGTTTTCCAAGAGCTCTAAGCTTACCCTTGCCAACCTTAAAGTTGGTCGGCCGTTAAGAGTTTTAGATTGAAGCCCATGAGCAATAAAATAAAGAATATGAGTAGTTCTATTTGTGTTTGTTTTGTGAAAATGTTGGTATTCTTGTT
Organism: Dalbergia oliveri; assembly: GCA_030441495.1. Taxonomy (NCBI): domain Eukaryota; kingdom Viridiplantae; phylum Streptophyta; class Magnoliopsida; order Fabales; family Fabaceae; genus Dalbergia; species Dalbergia oliveri. The sequence goes on from JAMLFY010000003.1 coordinate 23,164,462, forward strand.
TTAATCTACTTTCTTGAGCTTGATGATGAAGTTCAAAACCAAAGTCTTCTTTGAGGACTTGGTGTTAAGAACTCTAAAGCTCATCTTCCATTGTTAAGATACATGTTGGGTTGAGGCTATTGATGTTCCTCTAAAGTCTTGTAAGAACTCTAGTTAAGATAAAATAAGTTGCATTCACGTTTAAGTTTATGTCTTGCATCTCATGTTTATTTTGATGCCATCACTAATCTCACAAGAATAAATGAATGAACTTGCATAACCATATTTAAATTCCCAAGCTTGCATTACATGTTTATATTTCAAGTCATCACTTAATCCTTAAAGATAATAATGAGGTTGCATCTCATATTTATTTTATGCTCTCACTTTACTTTGTAATAAAGAGTAAAAATGAAGTGCATCGCATGTTTAAGATTATGTTATCACCTAAATACTCTAGAGCTCAAAGACTTGCCCTAAGTATCTTCAAGAGGAAATTTTAACCATGATAAGTGAATGTGCTTAGTATGATACAATGATGGTTTGATTTTGCAAAATGAAAGGATGATTTCAGAAAATGTTGGAAAAATGTTTTATGAGGTCTCAAGGTGTTTAAATGGTTTGAAATGTGTCAAAAATCATATTTTCTCAAATTTTGGAGGTCCTGGTAATCGATTAACAGCTTATGTAATCGATTACCAATTGGTTTTTGAAGGGTTTTTGGTTCTAGTAATCGATTACTAGATACTATATAATCGATTACCAAGGCTGTTTTCATGCCCGACCGGTCTTTAAAACCCTGTAATCGATTACCTATTTGTGTAATCGATTACTCCGATGTTCTTTATTTTTTCAAAGGTTAACCTAAGTAATCGATTACCATACTATGTAATCGATTACCCGGTTGTTTTGAACCCATAATAAATTTAGCTCCTGGTAATCGATTAAGGCACATGTAATCAATTACCAAAACACCTTTTTGCTCCTGAAATTGTCCTAAGAGAAAAACTAGTAACTCGTGTGCACTTATAACATGAGTTTATGTGATTATGTGTGATGAACATTTTTGGGTTTCTATCTTATCTCTGGCCACTATATGAATTCTGTTTAGGAGTTAGAATGCGTAATATTATGCGTGAGCGAAGTGAGGAACGTTTTTGGAGGATTGGAAAGACTAAGCAAATAGGAGGAATTAGAACTAGAATCTTAAAGCACTTAGACACAAGAATAATGACTTCCGTTCCAGCATAATTGAGCTTAAGGAAGATGGTTCATAACTAGTGATTATGCCTAGGAGTTGAATAAAGAATCTTAGGCAAAGATAGAACTTAGAAAGGAGTTTAAGGCATAGATTTTAGAATCCCTGTAGTTGAATAAATGATCATGGTGAGTAATCCATATAATGTTGTTGGATGAATTAGTGAGCATAATGGTAGAAAGAATTATAAAGAATGATCCCCTAGATATGATAAAGACTTGCAATGGGTGATAAGATCACTAAGCAGGAATTTAAACCCGTAAGGGCCAAAGCATAAAATACCATGAGATAGGAGGTGTGAGGTGAGCATGAGGACAAGTAAGCATGTTATTATTGATGAGATTATGACGATATTTCAAGCATGAAACCTTATGTGTATAATTGACATGTTGATATAATGAAGTGTGTGCCATGTATTTTGAGATGCATGAGGTTTCGAAATATAAATTAGATTGAGGAATATGCTCATGTGAACTAGAAAGTTTATTGATTGAGAAAGTTCCATAAGAATGATGCATGTGATTGAGGCTATGTGGCATGACTCAAATTTGAGGAAATTCGGAGAGTAGCTGTTATCCTGAATTTCCATCAAATTTGAGACTAAGGAAAGTTTTTGAGAAATATGATGTTTAAGGTGACACACCGAGACGTACTTCTCCTGGAATGAGGAGAAGGTAAAACTGTGAAGGCATAGACATTAGCCTACCAAAGCGGACAAAGTCGTTGGTCTTAACCAGTCAATGCATTTCAAAGAAGGAAAAAGTCCCATGAAAGGGTGATCCTTAGGCCCCCTACCCATACTCTAGGAGTTGGGATTATTATGATGATGATGATTATGAATATGATTATGATTCGCTTATCAAGAGGATAAGTAAGAACTAGTGACGACTAGTTAAGGTATGAGCTCATAGCCTAGTTTAAGGGGTGCGGTTACTATTATGTTTGGTGTCACAAGATTTTCCTTAAGCAATTTTAGGCCTTAATTAACCTCAAATAATTATTTTGATTCAAAATTAATAAATAAAATTAATTTATCTTTAATTAGAGTCTAATATTGCCTTTATTTCTTTAATTACTTAATTAAGCTCATTTAGCACTAACCAGGAGCAAAAAGGTAATTTCACACAAAAACTTCCGGAACCACCCGAACTTTTCCAAATATCAAATATTCTTTATAATCAACATTTTCCAACTCCCGAGTGATGATCAGGTTCAATCAACACTTAATCCCACGTTAAATTACCTTAGGGGTACTTTGATAATTTTGTAGACGGAAAAACAGGAATTGAGATTTTCACCTCTAACATCATCCATAACACATCTAATCCCCTTCAAACATTAAACTAACCCTTTAAGGATAGCCTGGATCGGCCGTCCTCAATTTTCGAGAGAATGACCTCAGGGTATTTTGGTGATTTTACAAGAAAAAAAAAGGGCGTTACATATCAATCATGGTCCCATGGTTTTCTAAAACACATTTTTCATGCTATAGTAAAAAATCAGTCTCTTCTAACTTGCCATAACATGCAAAATCATATTTATTCATACTTTCATCTCTAATTTCATATTTGATAATCATCAAGCATCAAACATAATTATAATGGCTAAAATAAGGTCATGAGTTTGAACGCACTCACCGTTTGGGGTCAGAAGTATATGGGCACCACCAACTTAACCTTGAGAGCTTGGATGGCACCAAAAATTGCAATAGAGCAACATAGACTCATAAATAATCTATGGGTATCTCCAAACAACTCTAAAACAACTTTACGCATTAGGGAGCACCCTACTTGACAACAATGAAAACCCATAACACCCAAACTCTAAAGCATGGAAAGGAGGATAGAAATAAGCATGGATAAATTGTTACCTTGAAGCTTGGATGACCTAAGATTAGGAAGGGATGAGAGTAAGGAGGGAGGAAAGCTCCTTTGGGGGGTTAAGGTTCAATTTCTCTATAGGGAGCCCAAGCTTAGGGTGTTTATAAAGAGGTGGGGGATCACAAATAAAAAATGTGTCATTTTGGTATTGTGTTAATATTAAGGTGCTCGCTCAGCAGCCTCCTGGAACCCTCACTCGCCTCAATGAACATGGTTTATTACAGCAAGCCTAGCTGATGCCTGAGGCATAGCTTGGTTAGCCATTCACTCAGTGAGCTTATTTTGCATAAATTCTCCAGAAGTTCAACTGCAACATGGTTTCTACATCGGGGCCTTTCTGAAAAGCTGGTGGGTCTCGAGGATCTTAAGGCTATACGACACTAGTCTATGGACACGTGTATTTGAGGTATTACATACTTCTCCCTTAAAAGATTTGGTCCCCAAATTTAAACTTGTATGACTAGAAGATTAAAGAGATGGAATACTTAATCCACACGAGTTTCAAGGATAGGCCTGAATGCCCAAACACTCTGACATGATACTCTGACTATATTAGCTGATACTCCACTAGGATATGGTGCCATCCTGAAGGCCACTGCTTTGTTACTTTGGCTAAGGGTGCCAATTGTCACACCCAGAGCAGCTCCACCTCCAAGGGTAGCCTTTTCCCATCAAGGTAACAAAGGTTTCTATCATGACATTTACACTAGGTGTTGTACCGCTAAGGGACTTTTCCACAAGGGAAGTCCTAGGTGGACATCTATGCTCTACCACCTCGAGTGTGCTAGGGATGGAGTAGGGTGAGTTGGGCTGGTTTTTTTCTCAACTTGACCCTACCTTGTACCAAATAAAATGAGTCTAAAGCCCCATTCCTACTCAGGTTTTATAAAGTTAAACCGCACACACGGGTACTTGCCCCACCCAGCTATTTTTTAAAAAATCTGTAAAATCATCTCAAAATCTAAAAAATCAAACACAAATATATAAAATACAATCAATGTTAATAATTAAATTCTTCATCAGTACCAAAAAACAACAGAATACCCTTAATAGAAAAAATAACTAAATTCCTAACAAGTTTAATATAATTTGATACTTATTATTGTATTAGTGTATTAGGGTTAGGTAAATTTCTTTTAATATATACACACACACACACACACATAATATATTAATAATTATATTTTTTTAAAATATATAGGGTCCAGGGGGAGGGGGGGGGCAAGTTCACCCTAAACTCGCACTCGCCCAAACCCAGGCAAAACTTGCCCCACATCCACCTGCCCCAGTGCGTAGGTTTTAAACCCTACCCAAGTGGGGTGGCTAGGGAGGGCTCCCTGGGAGGGTTGTAATTGCCATCCCTAATGCGTGAGAGCTCTCTTTCTCTTGTATCAGACATAAACTGATAGCATAGGGAGCTATAGTGCTTGGTTTTTTAACTTTCTCACTCTCTAAGTGCGTGTCATGCATGGGAATCAAAACTACTCAATCCATTCACGTTTAAAAAAGCAAAAAGAAACATGGCATTCATATGGCTAATCCTTGACTATCACATTTCAACAATTTCAAATCAACCAAAGACGCATGACTTGCTCTAAGATCTCTAAAACATACTATCGTGATAACATGCATTATTGGTTCCCATGAACCATTCTTCTTGTCTCATAGCTTCCTAATCCTTAATCAAACTTTGTCAAGCATAAACAGATGTTTCAAGACATCAAATCATGCTCACACATCATGCTAATACATGAAACCAAGGTAAACAATATGCATGTTATTAGCTTATTAAGTCCATTAAACACTTTACCATCTTGTTATCGAGTTTCATGTTAAACATGATATATTTCAATATAAGCCCCTTCTTATTTAATTGACAAGCATCGGTTGGAAAAGAACATGCATCTTTCACACGAGTCCCTAAACTCATGATGCAAAATATCAACATTTAAGGTTTAAAATTGTCCTCTTTAAGCTACTCTAATCATGTTTATGAAATGGTAAAATTCAAGTAAAATCAAGATGCGTGCATATAGTGCTCTAATTCATGTTGCATCACCTTAAATAACATCATTACACACATTTCAACCGAAAAGAAAGCATTCTACCATGAAATCAAAACTTGTGAAAACATTTGATCTCAAACCAAACCATTCACTATGAGCACAAAACTTTTGAAGGTAAAACATGTTTTCATGGACATAAAAGCATCAGTTTTTATGTGATAGGCTTGAGGTTATCTTGGTGCTTAGATGATAATTTTATGTTGTATGTTTGCTTATATGTATGTGATTTAGGGTCAATACTATTTGCGCACAAAGGCTTTTATCTTTGAAAGTAATGTCTTAAAAAAAAAAATGGCCCATATTTTCCACTAAGTATTTCCAGATAGTCAAGGTTAACCTAAGGTCCCAAGAAGCGATCCTTTAATGTTAAAACCGAATACGACTCGAGCGTACTTCATTATGTGTTAAGGGGATTACACTGAAAACTTATAGTTTGTGCCTCCAAGTCCATTGGATTGGTGTATTGTCATTTATTTTCATGTATCATGCAATTTTAGAGTTAGTAAAGCCAAGAGTCTTGTCTTTTCACTGTTGCATCTCAGTCCTTGCATGAGGATATGCAATTGTTTAAGTGTGGGGAAGTTTGATGGATTACATTCATGCATCCTTTTTCCTACATAACTCTAGGTATATTGCATCATTTATGTACTTAATTGGTTAGCATTTGGTTGATTTATATGTAGTCCTCAATGGGTATCATTGAGTATAATCATGATTATATGCACCATTTTAATGAATAAATATATTTTGGAGAATCCTGTTTTTAATCCTTTTTTGTGAGTGTGTATGAAGATCATAGAGATTCATGGAGCTTATAGCAACGATCAATTTGGACGAATTTGGGAGCTAAATAGAAGAGTTCTTGATCTCATTTGAGCACATTTACAGAAAGTATTGAAATGAAAAATTTATATCTCTCTTTACATGGATTGAGACAAATAAAGATGTTCTGGAAAGCTCAAGAAGTCCTATAAAACTTTTATGTTCAGCTGAAAACCAGTTCTAAGAGCATCTTCGTAAAATGAGTTGCAAGATTAAAGCTGCGATGTTCTAATGTTGTCCAACTTTACCTCTAGTTCGTATTTTGTTGGCATTGGAAAGCTTATTCAAAGGGCTACAATCGCTATTCATAGTGTCAAGGACAAATTCAAATGTTTAAGGGGCCAAAACTAACCAAATGCATGAATACGTCAATTCTGCCAAGAGTCGTAATGCTTAATGAGTGCTCAGTGCTCAATAGCGCTTGAAAAAAGACTTTAAAGAGTGTCACTCACGTTGAACGCTATAGTGCTCATACGATAGTGTGCAAAAACTAGATTTGGCCCTAATTTTGGGCCCCGCTTAGCTTATTTTTGCGTACAATATAAATAGGATTACAGACTTTTAACCTACTTTTGACTCTATTGTTTTTATCCTTTGGAGCCACTATTCCCTCTATCTCCTCCTTCTCCATTCTTCTCTCTTTAGGATTCTAATAATAAATTTACTTTGTTCTTGGAGATTTTGGCATAGATCATTGTTATTCTCTTCAAGTACTCTTTTTGTTTTCATCATTGTTGTAATGCCCAGAATTTTACTGCGTGCAAAATTACTAAAATGCCCTTAGATAATTTTAGCATTGATTTGAGGACGAATAATCCTTAATTAGGAATTTTAACATTAGAATAACATTATATGAGTCTTGGATAACAATTTGTGCGAAAATCACAAATCCTGATTTTCGTGTGCAAAATGACCAAAATACCCTGAAGTCATTTTTGCAGGAAATAAAGATAGTCAATCTCGACTATCCTTAAGGGGTTAGATTTATGTTTGAAGGGAATTATTTGTGATATGTTGATATTAAGGTAAAAATCTCAACTCCTAGTTTTTATCGTACGTAAAATTACCAATTTACCCCAACAGTATATTAACACGAGATTGAGTAATTTTCAAACCCGTCATCACCCGAAAATTTTAAAAATGTTTGTTACGATTACCATGTAATATCTGGAAATGTTCAGTAATTTGAAAAACTTTTATGTGAAATTACCTTTTTCCCCTGATTAGTGCTTAATGAGTTTACTTAAGTAATTAAGGCAATATTAGGCTTTAATCCTTTTTGAATTGATTTCATTCATTACTTTGAGTTAAAAATTAATTACCTAAGGTTAAAAATAATTACTTGAGGTAATTAGAGCCTAAGATTGCTTAAGGTAAAATTAAATTTCCTTTCCTTAATCACAAGAACTCATAAAATTAATTATTTTAAGTTTAAGGTTAAGATTTTAGTTTAGGTAAAATCTAGTACAATTACATTTTCTTATTCTAAGTTTAGAACTTATGTTATAAATTAATTTTAACTCATATGAAATTAACTTCATTTATTAGTGTATGATTATTCTTTTTACCTTGTCTTGATTTGTCCTAAACACTTAACCTTTTACCATTTTTTTCACTAATCTATCAATTCCTAATCTTTTACCTAAGTAATTAGACATCTAATACATATTTTGCCACTTGCAAATAATGAGAAATCTGATCACAATGTAATTAGAAACTAGCACCCTTTTATGCTCCATTTCATCATATTTTAATGATTTTTCCAACAAAGAAACATATCTAACCTTATCACCATTTCTTTAGCTTTCTTTTTCATTATTTATGGTTATGTTTAATTAAAAGAAAACCCACCCATTTCAGCCATGAAGTGATCAACCACAATGTCTCCCATTAGCATCATATTTTAGTATTTTCATCCATTATACGTGAATTAAATTATTACAACCATATAAGCATTCTTTTTCTAAGGTTTTCTTTAATTAAAAAATGAAATAAACCCTCCATTTCTATCCATGATGCAGCAAAAAAGCCCTCATGTGCCTATAAATAAATTCTCTTCAATTGCCAAAATGTTCACACAAACACTCTTAGCCTTAGCACTTGCTTAGTTGATAGTTTCCTTACTCAAAGTTGCTCAAAGTTCTCTAATTCTCCCAAGACTAAGCTTTCTTCTTCTTTCTCATTCACATTCAAGAGAATTCTCAACCTCTAATCAAGCTCTAAACCTCAAGCATATACATTCCAACCATAAATCAACTCCTAAACACATAACCTTTCCACTGTCAAACATAGAAACACAAGAAAAATTCTTCGTCCACTCTAACTCCACTTTGTAACACCCTAATATTTAACCCAACATGCGTAGGACGTATTAAGATTAATTATTAGGTATTACTTCCTTTAAATCTCGTTTGTAAAATAACTTAGCGGAAAATACAGGTAAATTTTTTTTTTGAAATTAATATATGTAAAACAAAATGCGAGTCATCGCGTGCAACATAAGCGAAACATAAGGCGGCAGGAGAAAATAAATCATGCAATACAAGAGTAAATAAGAACACCTTAACCATAGAAACATCCATCATAATATTAAATATCATAGTTTAATATATAACTGGAATAAAAACATAAAGTCATACCTACATACGAATGGGCAGAGCTTGCAATACATGAAACATAAAATTCAGAAAAGAAATAGGAAACATAACACGAATACATGGAAAGCCCCAAAAGATCGATCCCAAGCCATGGCTACCCCCTCCCTCGAACTCCTGATGACGCTGCTTCTCGTCCCTCAAAGGTACATACCCAATGAACCGTACGAGCTCCTCAGGTGTGTGCAAATAGAAAGGTGGATGGATATGACCTCCTCGACATGGGCACATCTCGTCGAGCTAGCCTCTCTCATCACCGTATCCTAAGCCCTCCCGATGTCCATGGCAACTATAGGGGCAGATCCCTCAGAAGACATGAGTAGAGTATCCTCCGACGGGTCAATCTCTGAATGCCTCGAGTGAGGAACGTACTGAGGGTAGCCGCACCACCGAAGCCGAAGGGCGGGCATGACGAATCTGCTCATCACGAGGGTCCTCTCCTCTCAAAGATCAAATCATCGTCATAGGGAGAGTCAGGGTAAAGCGGAAGCTGGAAGGGAATGCAAGGGCGTCCCATGTATGCAAAAATGCACACGGCACAACGACCCTCAATATGGTAAGACTGATGATCTGGATCGTAGTGCACCTCCCACATGAGCGTATCAACGAAGATCACGAACGACACCATCGTGGTATGGAGATGTAACGGAAAGAGAAACAAAGAGAGGGGTGAGAATCTTGCTAAAGAATCTCATAGGGAATCCTCTATCCTAGTGTCATCGTTTACGTCCCCAAGAACCTTGGGTTTATTATAAAAAAGTTAAACATGTAAAGGTTCATTATGAAGTTTCATAAAAGATAATTATCCATGGTCCGTGTCTTTTATGATGAATCTTAATGCATGTATGCAGCATAGCAGAACATGAATGCGTGGTAATACTCTATGCAGCAAACAAATAAAGCATCTCATCAAGAACTAATTCTCATACAAGTGGCATGTACTTTCTCATAATCAACTTCTCTCTTTCATAAGCAAAGTGCTTCACATCTTTTCTCGTTTCTCAAACTTGTGACATCATGGTATGTAAAAATAGTAACCGACCCCTGATACTAGGCTATGAGCTCATACCTCAACTAGTCGTCACTAGTTCTTACTTATCTTCTTGATAAGCGTATCATAATCATAAAAATAATAATCCTGACTCCTAGAGTACGGGGATTAAGGAATCACCCATCATGGGATTTTCTTCCTTCTCCAAAACGCATCAACTGGTTAAGACCAATGACTTTGTCCGCTTTGAGGCTAATGTCGATGCCCTCAGTTTTACCTTCCCCCCGTAGCAGGAGAAGTATGTCTCGATCTCGAAATACATCATCTGGTTAAGATGATATTGTCCACTTCGATATGGCTCCACGACCATACCCCCATGGGTTTCCTTTCTCCTCACCGCAGGAGAAATGCGTCTGGCATGTCATATATAAAAATCTTTCTTTTCAAAACTTTCTCAAGTCCCTCAAATTTGACGAAAATTAGGCAGCATAACGACATCACTCCGAATTTCCTCAAATTTGAGTCATGTCACATAACTCAAATCACACATGTTGTTCTCATGAAATTTCTCAATCAAATCAATCTCTTAATTCAGGAGCATACCCTCCTAACTCATTCATATTTCGCATTCTCATGCATCTTAAGCATAACATACCACATCATCACAACAACATGTCACAAATACACATATAGTCTTATGTTCATGGTATTAACATATTCACATCATCACGAGTATACCTACTCAGTCTCATTCTCACATCACACCTTCTATCTCATGGTGTCTTATGTTTTGGCCCTCAGGTCTTAAACTTATATTTTAATGATTCTAACTTTCATTATGGATCTTTCTTTCACCTAAGGGATCATTAGCTATAATTTCCTCTAATGTTTATGCTTACTAACATAACCAAATAGCACTTCATCACTTTGGGCAGAATTTGTCATATGATTACGGGTCCTAGAATCTCCGTCTTTGACCCTTTCTAAGTTCCGTCTTTGCCTAAGGCTCTATAATCAACTCCTAAACCAATTATAAGGGATTCCTACATATATCCACTAATTGTAAGCCATTTTTCTTAAGTCCAATTATGCTGGAACATAATTTACAGTTTGTTCATCTAAGTGTTCTAGAATTCACATTTTAAGTCTTTTTTAGTTACTTGTTCTTTCCTAACTTCCCTAAATCGTTCCTTACTTCACTCAAACATAATTTTACACATTTTAACACCATAAAACAGAATTTATACTGTGGCCAAGTACACAGAACCAAAAATTCAAGCATCATATAATCACATAATCTCATGATTTAAATGCATATAAGTTACTAGTTTCTCTTGGAATCATTTTAGGAACTCAAAACTCTTTTAGAAACCAATTCCTCTCATTAAAATCATACAAAAATGGGTAAGGTCAGTAGCTAAATTATTTAGCTTAAGGAATAGATTTAAAACATAAAACTTTGTTCATAAAGTTCTTTAAGTACACCTAAGCTTAGAAAAATTCCAAGACATAGGCTATGGGCACTTATGATTAGATGAACTCATCCAAGTTCATCATCATCATCACAAGGCCGAAATGGCATTTTTGAAATGCCTCCATTTTCTAAAACTTTACTCTTGATACTTGGGCAAGTCTTTAAGCTCTAGGATATTTAAGTGATGACATAAACATAAATATGCTATGCACTTATTTTATTCTTCATTAGAAAATAAAGTGAGAGTATAAAATAAATATGAGATACAACCTCATTATTATCTTTAAAGATTAAGTGATGACTTGAAATATAAACATAAAATGCAAGCTTGGAAACTTAAACATGATAATGCAAGTTCATTTAGTTATTCTTGGGAGTTTAGTGATGGCATCAAAATAAACATGCTATGCAAGACATAAACATAAACATGGATGCAACTCATTTTATCTTAACTAGAGCTCTTACAAAACTTTAGAGGAACATTATAACCTTAACCCAATATGTATCTTAACAACATAAAGTGAGCTTTAGAGTTCTTAGCACCAAGTCTTCAAAGAGCCTTTGGTTTTGAACTTCATAATCAAGCTCAAGAAAATGGACACAAAACTCAACACTTGTCTAAACAAATATACAAAGAACTAAGTCATATTCTTTATTTTATTGCTCATAGGCTTCAATCTAGAGTAAAACTCTTAGAAGCCGACCAACTTTAAGGTTGGCAAGGGTAAGCTTAGAGCTCTTTGAAAACATAGGATTAATTTTCTTAACAAAACTTTTAGTGATCTACTTAACATTTTTATCAAACTTTGTTCAAATAAAGGAAAAAAAAATTGAAACCCATTAAAGGAAAAGGAAAAGAATGAAACTTTGAGCAAAGAAAAAGGAAAGAAACCAAGAGCATATATGGTCCAAGACCAAGTTTTTCAAGCTTTAGAGGTTTCTCACATGGCATCACAAGACCATTATCTTGAAACCTCATCATCAAGCCAAAGTTTTTCTCAACCAAAGGCCCTAAGGCTGAAATGAAGAAAGGAAAAAGTAAAGCTTTGAAAACCAAGAGAAAACTAGAACTTTTCTTAAAGAAAGTAAGGAAAACTTTGAAATAAAACCCATACCTAAAGAAGTCTTTGAAAAGGATGAAAGAAAGCTTGATCCTTGAAGAAATGAGAAGACAAAATCTTCTCTTGGAGGAGGATATAGTTTTGACTAACAAGGTTTCTCAAGGAAGATGATTTTTCCTTGAGAAAGCAAGATTGGAAATGGAAAGATAAAGTGTTTGGGAGGTGGTTTGACATGAGGGAATGGTGGTTCAAGGTTGTTTGTGGTGGTTTGTGGTAGTGTAAAGGTTTCTTTGAGGGAGGAAGAAGAAGAGCAAGATGAAGAGAACTTTGAGAGAAAATGAGAGAAAGTGCAAGAAAGCTAAACTTAGCAAATGATCTAAAGTGTGACAAAGTTCTTCAAGGCTTGGTATTTATAGAAATTTTGCAATATGGAGGCTGCACAAGGGAGAGTGGCCGACAGTTTCAAGGCCAAGGAGGAAGAGAAAATATCTTCAAAAGCTTATCATTCAAAGGCATAGTTAAAGGCATGGCTAGGTATGGTCAAGGTATGACTTAAGGCATGGTCTTTGGAGTGAAATAAAATCAACATGTGACACTTCTTCAAGGGTATGTATTCATCCAGATTTAGCCAAGGGAGGAAGAGAAATTGTTCATGTAATTGTGGTTTAGTGATGTGTTTAGGTGTTTCTTTGATTAAGGTTTTGGTTAGGAGTTTGTAAGAAAGTGTTTAGGTAAAGTAATGGCTAATTAAGGTTGTCAAGACTTGATTAGGAGAGTGTTCTTGCTAGATTAACAATTTAAAATCATTTTTTAGTTAAATGAAGGTATGGGCACAATTCCTTAATTTAAAGAATTGGAGAGAAAAACACTATTTAAGATTCCATGACTAGGAATCTTGAATCAAAGATGTAATTAGAGTTTAACCAAGCAATTTTAGGTTCTAATTAACCTTAATAAATTATTTTGACTCTAGATTAATTATCGAAATAAATTAATCTTCAATTAGAGCCTAATATTGCTTAGGTTTGCTTAATTACGTCATTAGGCTCACTGTATACTATTCTAGGGGCAAAATGGTAAGTTTACACTAAAACCTCGGACCTCAGGGCACTGAACATCAAAGACCACTCATAAACATCACTCCAAACTTCCTGGAAAAGTTCAAGGGCTCAAACGGCACCTCTACCCACGTAAAACATAGGGGTATTTTGGTCATTTTGAGCCGAAAATTAGAAAACGAGATTTTCACCTCGAATATCAAACATAACAGATATAATCCCCTTCAAACATTAAGTTGACCCATTAAGACAGGGTCCTGTAAAATTGGGAAAAAATGACCTTATGGGCATTTCGGTCATTTGTACTTAAACAAAAAAATCGGGGCATTACACACTTGGCCGAATTCATCATCACCTTTAGCATCAAATTTTTCTTCTTGTTACTTCATAAAAGCTCAAGCTTTACCTTTTGTAAACAAGAAATAACTTGGTAGGATTTTATTTCATGTTCTTTCTTGTGTTCTTTCCTTTAAATTTCTGATAATGACCATGACTTGATGATGAGAAATCATGGTGGTGGTTATGAATCCATCATATAATGGACCTCTAAAGCTCAAGGTTTAGGTTTGGTTGTCAAAAGATTAACGGAATAATTGTTAGTTTCCTTTAAATTGATTCTTTTTTAGCTTGATAATGAGTTCAAGGAATAAGGTTCTTGGAACCATGGTAATAAGAACTCTAAAGCTCACTTCCTCATTATTAATATTAATTGGAGTCAAAGAGTTCATTCTTTAAAAAGTCTTGAGTTTTGAGCTTAACAAGATATAAAAAGAAATTTACATCCATGTTTATGTTTCAAGTCTTGCACATCATGTTTATATTTCAAGTAATCACCTTAATTCTTGAAGATAACAATAAGGATTTGCATATCATGTTTAAATTTCCAGCCTTGAATAATCATATTTATATTTCGAGTAATCACCTTAATTCTTGAAGATAATAATAAGAATTTGCATATCATGTTTAAATTTCCAGCCTTGCATAATCTTTTTTATATTTCAAGCAATCACCTTAATTCTTGAAGATAATAATGTAGACTTGCATATCATGTTTAAATTTCCAAGTCTTGCATATCATATTTAAATTTCAAATCATCACTTTAAATCTTAAAGAAGGAAATGGACTTGCACATCGTGTTTATATTTCAAGCCTCACATATCATATTTGTATTCCAAAGTTATCACCTTATAATGGCCAAGATTAAAAATGAGATTTCATGACATGTTTATGATTCTAGTTATGCCTAAATTTCTAAAGTTCAAGACTTGCTCCTTTTATCTTAAATGAAAATTTTAACCATGGACATACTTCTAACATGTAATTTTGGCCTTATAATGATAATAGGCCTAGAGTTGAGTTTTACTTTATGTTAAGGCTTCATGTGTTTTCAATGTCTTGAGATAATTTTAAGAAAATCTAGTAACTAGAAATGAATTATGACACAATTTTCCAAGTTCTTAGAAATTAATATAAAGGATTCTGATGTGCCTTTATAAATTCTGTAATAAGCTATTTGAAATGGCTTAGAATGGTGAAAATTACTATTAGTTTTTGTAACAATCATTCTTGACACATTAGGTAAGACTAGTAACTAGAAACGTGCAAAAGTGCAAGTTTTTGAAAGCTTCTAGAAATGAAAATTTTTGCTCCTGATTTGGATTATTAGTTTATATATAATGCTATTTGGGACTATCTAATTGTGTAAGAATTGCTAATAATTAGTGTAATAATTAATTTTAGCATCTTAGGAAAAGCTGGTAATTAGAAAAAGTCAAAAACACAATTTCTACAACACTTAAGATTTAATTTTTCTAATATTTCTCAATGATGTTTGGCACTATTCATGAGGATAAAAGTTAGTGAAAATTATTGTAATAATCACTATTGGTCTCCATGAGGCATAAAAGGATAATTACAAATGTTAAATTAAATCGATTTGTAGCTTTGACACTGTTTAAATACTAACGAGTAATTACAAATAACTTGAGGTTGAAAATGAGAATTGTGTTTGTGATGACCTTTGGTGCATTATGTATATCTTGACAAAGCACAGCATGTGCATTATGTAACACCCTAATATTTAACCCAATACGCCTAGGACGTATCAAGATTAATTATTAGTCGTTACTTCCTTTAAAACTCTTTTAGAAATAACTTAGGAAAATACAGGTAAATTTTTTTTTTTTTGAAATGAAACATGTAAAACAAAGTGCGAGCCATTCGCGCATGACATAAATGGAGTGTGAAGTGGAAAAATAAATCATACAATTCAAAAGCCATAAAGAACACATCAATCATGAAAACATTCCTCATCACATTAATTAACATAGTTTAGTACATTGATATGCACTCAAGTCCACTATCAAAATAGTCTAAGTCCCCTTATTTGTAGTATAAGGTAACTCAGGTCATTCTTCCTTAGGACACACAGGTTATGTTATAAACTGAAATTGCTAAATAACAACAAGGGGGAATTTTCAGAAATGCAAAAGTTATAGTAAATAACAGAAACAAAATAAGATGTAAATGATCAAAGAATCAATCCCAGACATCACAATCATTGGTAGAATTCATCACAGTTCAAAAGAGTTATCATATGGATGCTACTCTGTCAATCCAAATCAACTACATAATCACATAGTTTTCACTCAACAATCCTTAAATCACTATCGCAATCCAAATGAATGTCGAATTACTTGCAGTTAGATTAAACCAGATAACCAATCAATTATGTAGCCTTACTTTGATTTCAATAATGAATTCAGTCCTATATCTAATCAGATATAATTCAAACATAATCATGTTCAATTACTGAATCCATAATCAAAACTAAAGTTCAGAAAAAAGCATGCATACAAAGAAGAGATTTATACAACAGGAACTCAAATTCAAACCAATTATCTATGATGTCAAGGATTGAAAAGAGTTTAGCCTTTCATGGACATCTCCATTGAAAACTTTCTGTATGAAAACCTTAGGTACAAAAGAAAAATGAGAAGACAAGTAGAGAGATGAGAGATTCTGATGTGTGTTCTTTGAATGAACACCTTAGGCTTAAATAGAAAATGAAAAGATAAGATAAAGCTTGAAAAATTGAAAAGAAGGATTTCCCTCCAATCAAAAGTATCCCCTCGGATTACATCTTATCCAGAAGTTACCTATCAAAACAATTTTAGATTTCCAAAATCTGATCTAAATAAGATAATCCTCTCTAGATAAGCTTTCCATAGACATATTATATGACTCATTTGGACTATAAATGAGTGAGATATGCCCAATTATGTGAGGAAAGGTCTTGGACCCGCATCAACACGAGCTTTGCAACTTTGCAGCCCAATTAGGCCATGAATCGGGGAATTTGATGAAGCTTGTGAAACCCAAAATTGTAGATCTCGGTAGAAAACACTAAAATCACCCAAATCCGATATTTGTAGAGCCCAAAATGATCTGTGCAAGATGGAAAAGTCATAGTGAGTGTAAAATCCGAAATTAACCAAGTTTTGACAATTAAATCCAATGAAGCCCAATTATGCAAAACTCAATCAAATCATCAAAATTAAACACATGTAGAAACCAATTAGGCCAAGTATGCAACCATAATAGATGCCTTAAAATTTCTCTATCAAATTACTCCAGAAATAAAAGGAAAGCATAAAGTCTTACCCATATGAGTGGGCAGAGCTTGGGTACATAAAACTGGAAATACATGGAAAGGAAAATAAAAGCAAGTACATGGTAAGACCCCAAAAGATAAAATGCCCAACTATCACTACCCTTACCCTCCACGCGATGACGCTCCCTGGATGGGGAAGCCTGAGGAGCTCCTGGATGTAGCCCAACGAAGCGGAGATCTCAGAATGGGAATGAGGGACCCTCCACGATGTGGTTGCCTCTAACGCCTCGCATACCTCGGAAGTCCTCCTCCACCGAGATAGGAAATGAAGGGTGTAATACCCTAATAATTAACCGAATACACCTAGGTTGTATCTGTTAATTACTAGACTTTACTCTTTGCTTCAGTTCTTTCATCATACTTTGAAAATACTTAGTGAAATTACGAGCCATTTTTTTTAAAACATAATTGAAAATGTGAGCCGCACATAATGAACAATAATCGAAATAAAGCGAATAATTATAGCATGAAAAACACATCATATTGGCTCCATCATATAACATCCATAATTACATAACACATAGATAGTTTGCCTACCAACAGAATAAGACTAGGTGTAGGCAATCTAACAAAACATAAATAATATATGGATGGAAGGACATCCATTAATGGCACCTAGTAATAACACTCCAAGGATAGGGATAGATATCTGAAATATACGAGTGAAACTAAGGATCAAGTTCACTACCTGAAAGCCTCAATGTGATTCACGAACGCTTCCTTCTTTTGAAGACGAGATGGAAAGAAAAATAGAGGGAGTGAGAAACTTATAAAAAGAATCTCAGTAGGGTACTCACCTCATGATGCATTGTGTCATCATCATCGTCCCCAGGAACCTCGGGGTTATTATGAAATAGTGAGCATGCTAAGATTGATTTATTAAGTTTGAAAATATACTTCACGAGGTTCGTCGATTTTAATCATGTGTCTTATAATGCATCATAAACTTAGCATGTCATGTTTATAATGAACTTTTCCTTTCATCAACACATCATATTCCTCATCATCATATCATAATAACATGCATAGAAGAACATCATATTTCTCATCATCACATTATAAATGCTATGCATAGAACATGGTGCACATATTTCATTTACTTAGTGCCATAGGTGACTTAAGATCTCATCATCATCATTATTTTCCTTGGGGGCCACCCTATACTCCACCCTTTTGGGAGTAATCTAGGTTATGAGCTTATACCTTGCTAGTCGTCACCAGCACATACTTATCCCTTTTGATAAGTAAAAATTCCGTCTCTACCCTTTTGAGAGAACGACTAGGGGCAAGAATCACCTTTTCACCGCCTATAGTTTGACGGGTCCAAAGGGTCATTTCCTCATATATTTTAAGTCACCTTTAAGTCTTTGCATGTTATATCATAATACAATTCTCAATTCATAATCATTTATAACATTTTCTCGTTTATAGTCTTATTCTGGAATAATATATATACCAACTATAATCATGCATCCGGAGATTCCTAGGAAAGAGAGGTGGGTCACAAATGGACACGCTTAAATACCAAATCTTTCCTAGCAGAACCTTTCCAAATTACACTTTTAGTCATATACTTTCTTCCAGCAACAAAGAATATTTCATTATTTCATGCATAAGCATTCTCATTGTTTGCAACAGAACTATAACATGCAAGCTCGGGTATCATTCAATGATATCAAATACTTAATAAGCATCAAATCACTTCATAGACTTATCATTTCAAACTTCAAAGAACTATCATCATAAATTCTTACCAAAACTTTTAAACATCAAAACTTTAAATCGGGTAACCTCAATTATCACACTAATTAATCATGCATCTAAAGGATTCATTATCATCATTACCATTAATTATAAGCCTTAAGAACATTATTAAACTATATGGGACAACATAGGCAGCAAGTTATATTTAAGGCTTCACGGTGTGCTAGAGGTTGCATTTTTAACCCTTTTTCATTACCGGCTTTCCTTATGGTGCTAAAATCAATTACTAAACCAATTATGAATCATTCTCCCTTATATAAACACAATAGTACTTGGTTCTTAGGGCTGCTAAAGGTTCTGAAGAACGCACAAATTTCATTCTCTAGAGTTCTAGAAATCTTGTTTTACTGGGAAGCTAGTTTTATTTCTAACATGCATAGAATCGTTCTCTTAGCAATAAATCATAATCATCACAACTTTGAACATATTAAACCATCATCATATAGTAGTACTAAACTCAGATAGGTAGCCGAATCATGAACCTCATATAATTGCATAAAACCACATTTTAAGTATACATAAAGTACTAGTTTCCCGTATAATTTTTGCAAAGCTTCAAAACTCCTTTAGTAACTAATTCTTTTTGTTAAACTTTAAAGAAATTATAAGACTTTAAGCCTCCGTAATCATGAGGCCGATTTATACATTGAAAGAATATTCATGATTAGAATTTTCTCTTAAGATAAAAGGAGCAAGTCTTGAGCTTTAGAGATTTAGTGATAGCTAGAATTATAAACATACTATGCAACCCATTTTAATCTTGTCTTTATAAGGTGATAACTTGGAAATATAAACATGATGCAAGAACTGAAGCGGCGGTAGTCCGCAGACCAGTGGAGGGAGAAGAGAATCTTAAGAAAAGAAAAATAAGAAGGGAGGGCTGGAGCGGGTGAAGGGAAGAGAATTCTTATTACACCTTATTAGGCTCCAAACTCAAGACTTCTTAAAGATTGAATTCTTTAACTCCAATAATCTTAAGGAAATTGAAAGTGATATTACCATTTTCCAGCTTTGCTTGTGATACTTGGGCAAGTCTTTGAGCTCTAGGATCTTTAGGTGATGACATAAAATAAACATGTCATGCATTGATTCTTTTAGCCATTATAAAATAAAGTGAGAGCATAAAATAAATATGAGATGCATCCTCTTTATTATCTTTAGAGATTAAGTGACAACTTGAAACATAAACATGAAATGTAAGCTTGAAAATTTAAACATGAGGTATGCAAGTTCATTTATTTATTCTTGAGAATTTAGTGATGACATTAAAAGTAAACATGATGTGCAAGGCATAAACTTAAACATGGATGCAAGTTCATTTTATTTCTTTACTAGAGCCCCTCCAAGACTTTAGAGAAATATAAATTCAACCCAATATATCTTAGCAAGACAAAGTGAAAAATACATCTTTCAAGTTCTAAATTCAAGATCTTTATTTTTACATCATAAAAACATCATTCTTTAAAGTTTTGCATCAAGTGGAATTTTCAAGCTTTAGAGGCCTAACTTGTGATGGATTTACAACCAACACTCAAGGTCCTCATCATCAAGCTATCATCATATCCCCATATAGGCCTTATGGCCAAAATATTTAAAGAAAAATAAAGAAGAAAACCAATTAGAAAAGCTAAAGAAAGTTCATGAAATCATCATTTTGAACCAAGAACAACACTTAGCAAAACATAGAAATAAGCTTAAAGACAACTCCCTACCTAATTTGGTTTGAAGGAAAGGAAGAGAACTTGGTTTCTTTGAGTGAAATGAAACAAAATCTCCTTGAAAAGTTGAAGAAAGAATTTCAGCCAAGGGAAGGAAGAAAGAAAGTTTTTGAGCTTTGGAAAAACTTGAAATTGTGCAATTATGAGCAAGGCTTCTAAGACTCCTTAAGCATGCCTATTTATAGAGATTTTGGAGCTCATGAATGGACAAATGGAGGAGGCATGGGTGGCTGATTTTGAGGGGAACAAAGGGAGGAAATTCATATTTTTGTTTAAGGCATGTTTTATGCCATGTTTTAGGGAATTTTTTTTTCTTTACATGAAGCTTTGTGTCAAATTTGCCAAGTAATATAATGCATGGAGGCCATATAATTTCGTGCATTATAGCCCAAGGAAGAGGAAATTTATGTGTTCCATGTATTATTTAGGTGTAGGTAAGGTATTCTTACAAATTAGAGAATTTGCAATTAAGGGCTTAGGTGAATTAGTAAGCAATTTGGGTGTTTTTAAGCAATTTCAGGTTCTAATCAATTTAAATAAATAATTTTGACTCTAGATTAAGAATTAGAATTTAATAAGCTTTAATTTGAGCCTAATATTGCTTATGTTTTGCTAGATGAATCAAAAATCTCAAAATTTGCAAAACTCACAAAGACGGGCAAAATCATAACTTCACTCAAAAGGGGCCATCCAACCAATGGCCAATCATAGCTTAAAAACACCTTTTAAAACATTTTAGTGAGGTTCGGGCTCAAGTCGGCACGCAAAAATAAAAATAGCCGCAAGGGCGTTTTGGTCATTTCGCGTCGAAACTCAAAATTGAGATTCTTCTCCTCTATTAACACACATAACACAAACAATCCCTATTATCCTCAAAACATCACCTTGAGGACGGAAGCCCACGATCCTCATTTCTGAGTAAAATAACCTCAGGGGCATTTTGGTCATTTTACACGTACAGAAATTCGGGGCTTGCGACTTTTGGAATCGCTCATAACCTCTTTTCTAATGTTATATTCCTCTATTGAGGATTGTTCGGTCTCGAATTTATATAAGAATTACCTAGGGTAATTCGGTAATTCTAAATAATAGTAAAAGTTGGGGCGTTACAAAGGGAAGAGCCTTTCGAGGGATCAGCCTCCGAGGAGAATAGGGGAACATACTTGGGTATTGAGTGCCAGGAGGAGGAAGGACAAGCACGCAGTCTCTCATCTCGGGGTTGCGTCCTCTCAAAGAGTAGGTCATCGCCAAAAGGTGAAGTCGAATGAAATGATAGCTGGAAACGAGGAAAGCAAACGGACGTCCCACGTACACAAAACGCGCACCTCACAATGACCCTTGAAGTGGTAGGACTGATGCTCGGGGTCATAGTGCACCTCCTAAGTGGGCGGGTCAATGAAGATCACGAACGACGCCATCGATGTCTGAAGGCGTAACGGAAAGAGAACGAGAGAGGGGTGAGAATCTTGCTAAAGAATCTCATAGGGAAATCCTCTATCCTAGTGTCATCGCCTACGTCCCCACGAACCTTGGGTTTATTATGAAAAGGTTAAGCATGCATAGGTTCATTATGAAGTTTTCACAAAAGATATTTATCCAAGGTCCATGTCTTTTATAATGAGTCTTAATGCATGTATGCAACATAATAGTTCATGGATGCATGACAGTTCTTTAGGCAAACCAAACAATAATTAATCAACACATAAGTGGAATGAAACTTTTCTTTGAACATCATTCCTTCATCTTAATCTTGTGACACCAAACATAATAGTAACCACACCCCTTAAACTAGGCTATGAGCTCATACCTTAACTAGTCGTCACTAGTTCTTACTTATCCTCTTGATAAGTGAATCATAAACATAATCATAATCATAATCATCATAATCCCGACTCCCGAGTACGGGTAGGGGCCTAAGGATCACCCATCATGGGACTTTTTCCTTCTTCGAAACGCATCGACTGGTTAAGACCAGCGACTTTGTCGCTTTGGCAGGCTAATGTCTATGCCCTCATGGTTTTACCTTCTCCTCGGAGCAGGAGAAGTACATCTCGGTGTGTCACCTTAAACATCATAATTCTCAAAAACTTTCTTATGTCTCTCAAATTTGACGGAAATTCGGGGCATAACAGCTACTCTCCGAATTTCCTCAAATTTGAGTCATGCCACATAATCTCAATCACATGCATCATTTTCATGGAACTTTCTCAAATCAATAACTTTCTAGTTCACTTGAGCATATTCCTCAATCTCATTCATATTCCGAAACCTCATGCATCTTAAATACTTGGCACAACACTTCATTATATCAACATATCAATTATTCACATAAGGTTTCATACTTGAAATGTAATCATATTCACGTCATTAAGAATATACTCTCGGTCTCATGCTCACATCATACCTCCTAACTCATGGTGTCTTATGCTTTGGCCCTTACGGGTCTTGAATTCTTTTCTAGTGATCTTATCACCTATTGCAAGTCTTTATCATATCTAGGGGGTTTGTTCTTTATAATTCTTCTAACATTATGCTCACTAATTCATCCAACAGCATTATCTAGATTACTCATCAAGATCATTTATTCAACTACGGGAATTCTAGAATCTATGCCTTAAACTCTTTTCTAAGTTCTGTCTTTGCCTAAGGTTCTATGTTCAACTCCTAGGCATAATCACCAATTATGTACCATCTTCCTTAAGCTCAATTATGCTGCAGAAGTTATTATTCTTGTGTCTAAGTGCTTTAAGATTCTAGTTCCAATTCCTTCCTATTTGTTTAGTCTTTCCACTCCTTCAAAAACGTTCCTCACTTCGCTCAAGCATAATATTACGCATTCTAACTCCTCAAACAGAATTTATCCAGTGGCCACAAGGATAAGATAGAAACCAAAAATGTTCATCACACATAATCGCATAAACTCATGTTATAAGTGCACACGAGTTGCTAGTTTTCTCTTGGAACAATTTCAGGAGCAAAAAGGTGTTCTGGTAATTGATTACATGTGCCTAGTAATCGATTACTAGGAGCTAAATTTCATTCTGGGTTTAAAACTACTAGGTAATCGATTACATAGAATGGTAATCGATTACTTAGGGTAAATCTTTAGGAAAAATAAAGAACATAGGAGTAATCGATTACACTAACAGGTAATTGATTCCAAGTTTTAAGAATAGGTTCTGGGTATGAAGAACAGCCTTGGTAATCGATTACATTGTCTCTGGTAATCGATTAGAACCAAAAGTCCTTCGAAAAACCTCTGGTAATCGATTTCATAAGCTGGTAATCGATTACCAGAACCTCAATTTTGAGAAAACATGATTTTTGACACATTCCAAACTATTTAAACACCTTGAGACCTCATAAAATAGTTTTCTAACATTTCTGGAAATCATCCATCCATTTTACAAAATCAAACCATCATTGTATCATACTAAAACACATCCATTTCTTTTTTTAAAGTTCCCCTTTTGAAGATACTTAGGGCAAGTCTTTGAGCTCTAGAGTATTTAGGTGATAACATAATCTTAAACATGCTATGCACTTCATTTTACTCTTCATTACAAAGTAAAGTGAGAGCATAAAATAAATATGAGATGCAACCTCATTATTATCTTTAAGGATTAAGTGATGACTTGAAATATAAACATGAAATGCAAGCTTGGGAATTTAAATATGGTAATGCAAGTTCATTCATTTATCTTTGTGAAATTAGTGATGGCATCAAAATAAACATGAGATGCAAGACATAAACTTAAACATAAATGCAACTTATTTTTATCTTAACTAGAGCTCCTACAAGACTTTAGAGGAACACCAATAGCCTCAACCCAACATGTATCTTAACAATGGAAGATGAGCTTTAGAGTTCTTCACAAGTCTTCAAAGAAGTCTTTGGTTTGAACTTCATCATCAAGCTCAAGAAAATGGATTAAAACCAAAAACATCAACACTTTAACAAAACAAACATAAATAGAACTACTCATATTCTTTATTTTATTGCTCATGGGCTTCAATCTAAAGTAAACTCTTAGAACGGCCGACCAACTTTAAGGTTGACAAGGGTAAGCTTAGAGCTTTTTGAAATCTTAGGATTAATTTTTCTTAACAAAACTTTTGTGCTTTACTTTACAATTTTTAGCAAATTTTATTCAAACCAAAGCAAAGGAAATCGAAATCATGAAGAGGAAAAGAAAAGAAAACCACAAACTTTATCAAGGAAAAAGAAAGAAACCAAGGCATGTATGGTCCAAGACCAAGTTGTTTCAAGCTTTAGAGGCTTCTCACATGACAACAACAAGTCATTATCTTGAAATCTCATCATCAAGCTCATCTTCTCTTTACAAAAGGCCTCTTGCCCGAAAAGAAAAAGGGAAGAGGAAAAGAGTTTGAAACCAAAAGAAAGCTAGAACTTTTCTTAAGAACACAAGCCAAACATTAAAACAAAACCCCTACCTAAAGAAGTCTTGAAGAGAGATGTAAGGAAGCTTTGTTTTCTTGATGAAATGAGAAGGAAATCCTCTTGAAGTCTTGAGGAAAAACTCGGCCAAAGTGAGGGAGTTTGAGAGGAAATGAGAGAATTTTGCAAGAAGTGTAAACTTAACAAATGAACCAAAGTGTGACAAGGTTCATCAAGGCTTGGTATTTATAGAAATTTTCAACAATGAGGCTTCTATGGGGGGGGAGGCCACTCTTGAGGGAGGAAGGAGAAGAAATATCTCTTACAAAGGTATGGGTGTAAGCATGGTTGAAAGCATGGTTGAAAGCATGGTGAGGTATGGGCAAAGCATGGCTTGAAGTATGGCTCTTGAGTGTAATTGAAACAACACATGATGGGCTATGGAGGGGTGGAGTGGTCGGGCACTTAAGGCCAAGAGAGAGAAAATTAGTTCATCTAATTGTGGGTTAAAGGTGTGTCTAGGTGTGTCTTTGATTAGGCTATTGATTAGGAGTTTATAAGAAGGTGTTTAGGTGAGGTAATTGGGTAAATAGGAAGCTCAAGACTTGATTAGGGAGTGGTCATACTAGATTAACAAATTAAATTCATTTTCTTAGTCAAATAAGGTATGACACAATTCCTTAATTTAAGGAA
The DNA here is from genome assembly GCA_030441495.1 of Dalbergia oliveri. NCBI lineage: Eukaryota > Viridiplantae > Streptophyta > Magnoliopsida > Fabales > Fabaceae > Dalbergia > Dalbergia oliveri. The sequence continues at coordinate 23,189,952 of JAMLFY010000003.1, forward strand.
TTGGAGAGAAACACTATTCAAGATTCCATGACTAGGAATCTTGAATTAAAGAATGCAATTAGAGTTTATCTAAGCAATGTAACACCCTCCAAATTACCATATTTACTCGAGTATGGACATAGTAATTAGTAGAGTATTCCTGGTAAGTTTGGGATCTATACTAGTTGAAATAGTCAATGACATGAAATGTCGCAATACATATACTATCATAACGAGATTTACATATAGGGGTATAATGTCAAGTCACTATATATATATACATCATAAGGGCAAGACTAACAAAATGACCCCGAAAGTCAGGACTAATGCGAACGAGGCTAATCCCCCTACCTGATACCTAACCTACTCAAACACCCTGACAAAATAGCATATGCACATATACAACAGAGCAAAAGAAAACCAAAAGTACATCGTTCTAGGTAGGTAAGGTCCTAACACTATCCTATTTCTATGTACAATGCATCCATCTCTAGAGGTCTCTACTCCTAATCAGGAAGCCATTGGCCATCGGAGCGATGACCTCTCCTCGGGGACACCGGGGTCCTCAGAGGATCTGAGTCAGATGAGGAGGATGACGAAACGGTGCGTGCCCCCAGCTGATATACGGGTGGAGCGAGGGAATCTCAAACACTCCAGGATGGGCCATGTGAAGGGGCACACCGTCATAAGGAAAAGCGGGGTCAAAGTCCGCAAAGACGAAGTACTGAAGGAGCGATCAAAGAACATGTAGATTGGAACTGGAATAACCAACGGCGTACATGAGTCCAATGCGGATCATATTGCCACACCCATTGTGGCGAATCACAGAAAAACACTAGGGACGGCATCTCTAAAATCTAACAATATAATACATACAACTCAGGGGTGAGAATAATATAAAATTATCAGTAGGTAGTTTCCCATATACAATATACAGTAGGGATAAGCAATTCATGCATATACAATATTCATATAAACGCCTACACAGAAATCTTGAAAATCCGTAGGTCGGGGAACTAAGGATAGTATCACTATAATCGATCGAGTAATAATATGCACAATTAGAAACTCCATTTCTCATGTCTTTCTCAATTTTCTCAACATAGGGAAGGCTTATTCTCACAGAGAGATTCATTAACAATTCACAATTTCACAGAGGACCATAGCCTAGGACATGAGCTCATTCCTATTCGAGATCACCGAACTTCATTTTTTTCCATTTCCGGATCATTCAGGGTCTATGCCTAGCCGACACGTCTCTCGACTCACAACCTTTCTAGGGAAGTCCTTCTTTTGCCTTCCCTCTCAATTCTTTCTAAGCCTTGTTTCTGTTTTCCCATATGTCTCAAACATACAGTAAGATATACAAATACTATCATAGAATTTTAGCCATTTCCACATCTCATTATCCTCAGAATTGAAGTTCTAGGCACAACAATTTGTTACCATACCAAACAACCATTCCACCCTTAAGGAAAATTTCACATGACACTTCAATGTGTCTAAAACAACCTGTAAAAATTTCAGGGCAATCAGAGTTATATAACCACTTCAATAAAATAGGCAAATCTGGTGGTCATAAGTCACAAATTCATAGTCCAGACTTGTGTTCTCAGAATATTTAACCCTAGAATTCGATGGAATCAAGGTACAAGAAAATTCACAGAGGTATTTCAACATGTTATTAGTCTTGTGTAAAAATTTCAGGAGCTATCTCAATCAATTGCTATGATTAAAAATTTGGGCAAGTTTGTTACTTCAGTCTCAACAATTTAGACAGCAACAGTTACAATTCGGTTCCTAATTTTTTTGAGTCATCAAACCTTAGAATTAACCCCTAAGAAAATTTGTGTATTTAGTTTAAGGGTAACTACAACATATAATTTTCATGGCTCATGAAACCACCCACAAAATTTCCAGAAAATTCGTGAAAATTCTGATTAAGAACGAAAATCAAGCAACCTAGTTCCAATTTCACTTGAGAGAAAACCCATTTTAAAACCATCCAAACACAACACAAAAATTCATACATCAATATCAATATGTTAACCATCAGTATCATCAAAATTTTTGAAATTAGGGCAAGCCAAAACAGAATTGAAAAATTCCACAAGAAAGGCGGGAAACCCTACTCTTGAAGGTTCACAAGTCTCTATCTCTAGCTTGCTTCAAGGTGTGATTTCTTCACAACCAAAACTCCCCACACAACCTCAAACCCTCCTCTGATCACTGATGGATGTGCAAGAAGGATGGGGTTCTTGAAATTTCAATCGGTTATAATTGTAGAGGTGGAAGTGTAGATCAATTTTTGTGAAGGAAGATTTGGGTTTTGATGCTTCTAAGCTAGGGTTTTTGTGAGATGAACACAAGGTGAAGCTCTTGGCTATGGAGGCACTTCTTCCTCTGGTTTTTCCCTTGCAAGGCCGAGTTTGATGCTTGGCTTGGTTAAGAAGATCAAGTGACTAAGCTTGTCATAAATGCAAGGCAAGATATTTGTAGAAAATCATGATGAATTTGGTGACTAGGCTATGATGGATGGCTAGGATTTGATCTTGGATTCCAAGATTAAATCCTAGCCTTCCACTTGTCTTAATTTGGGGATATTATTTAGTTGTAGTGATAGAAATGTCTTAATGTTAAAAACCACACACCGAAATCTTACCGAACGGGTAAACACCGTACCCGATCTAACCAATATTACCCGAAATTTAATTCTATGTATAAAATTATCGTTCCCACATATTCCTAATCTTATTCTCATATTTTCTTAACTTCGGGCACCTGGGTCCTGAATCCCAGTTTTCCAGAGGCCTGCCCGCCAAGTACTATTCACATTTTTTGTACTCCCATGGAGTCATTCTCATAACAATGTTCCTGTCAGAATTCTAATATTCCTATTAAGTTTTCCTCAATTAATATTGAAGAAAACTAGGATGTTACAAGCAATCTTAGGTTCTAATTATCCTTAATAAATTATTTTGACTCTAGATTAATTATCGAAATAAATTAATCTTCGATTAGAGCCTAATATTGCTTAGGTTTGCTTAATTGTGTCATTAGGTTCACTATACACTGTTCTAGGGGCAAAATGGTAATTTTGTACTAAAGCTGCCTGGACCTTCCAGGCCGACTAAACATCAAACATTACTTAAAAACATCATTCTAAACTTCTGGAAAAATTTCGATTCAAACGGCACCTTTTAGATGTAGACACAAGAGGGTATTTTGGTCATTTTGAGCCGAAAGTTCAAAAAACGAGATTTCACCTCGGATATCATTCATAACAATATAATCCCCTTTAAACATCGAGTTGACCCATTAAGGATTGCCGGCAACTGAATTACGGGAAAATGACCTCAGGGGCATTTCGGTCATTTGTACTCTAACAGGAGAAATCGGGCGTTACATTACTCCCCTCCTTAAAAAGAATTTCGTCCTTGAAATTCGTTACCTTAGAAAAGCTCGGATACTTCGTCCGCATGGATTCCAATTCCCACGTGTACTCCTCTGCCTTGTCCGTCACGCAACTTTCACCAGGAAGGGACTTGTTCCTCAACGCTTGACACCACGATCCACGATCTTCTTGTTGGTAGATTGAAAGTTAGGTCCTCCCTTAACTGTACATGTTCTGGCTCTAACACATGGCTAGGGTCGGATTGATATTCTTAGCTGGGAAACGTGAAAGACATCATGAAGATTTGACAAATTTGGAGGTAGGGCTATTTTGTAGGCACTGTCCCGACTCTGAAGGATTTCAAAAGTTCAGAAATGAGGACTCAATTTCTTGACTCTCATGGCTCTACCTATCCCTTAGTAGGGGTAATCCTCAAGAAAACATGCTCGCCTTTTTGGAACTCCAATGGCTTTTGCCGCTTGTCCGCATAGCTCTTTTGTCGGCTTTGAGCAGTCAAGATTCTATCCTTGATCATTCTTATTTGCTCCGTGGTTTCCCTCACTACATCCGATCCCAAAATGCTTTGTTCTCTGAGATCATGCCAACACAAGGGCGACTGGCACTTCCTTCCATACAAGGCCTCGTACGGTGCCATACCGATACTCACATGATAACTGTTGTTATACGCGAACTCGATAGCAAGGTACTTATCCCAACTCCCTTTCTATCCAAAACACATGCCCTTAGCATATCCTCCAATGTTTGGATAGCTCTTTGAATTGTCCATCTGTTTGAGGGTGGTAAGCCGTGCTTAAACATCTTGAACCAAACGCCTTTTGAAAGGCTCCCAAAACGTGACGTAAGCGGGTCTCGATCAGAGATTATTGTCGATGGAACTCCATGTAACCTCACTATCTCTTGGATGTACAACTGAGCCAACTTATCTAGGGAAAAGGTCATCTTGATGAGTAGGAAATGGGCCGACTTGGTTAACCTGTCCACTATTACCCAAATAGCGTCATGGCCGGCTTAGGTTCTAGGTAGGCTGGTCACAAAATCCATAGATATACTATCCCACTTCCATTCGGGGATAGGCAAAGGTTGCAACATTCCTGAAGGCTTTTGGTGCTCAATCTTCACTTTTTGATAGACTAGGCACTTACTAACCCAGGCTACTACGTCCTTTTTCAATCGGGCCACCAAAGCATCTTCTTTAAATCCTGATACATCTTGGTGGCACCAGGATGGATGGTGAAGTGGCTTTTATGGGCCTCCTCCAAGATACTTCTCGAGGTCACCATCTTGCGATACACAAATGCCCTTCAAACCTCCATAAATCATCTGTCCCTTGCTCAAAACCTTTAAGCTTTCCAGCCTTTACCGCCTCGAGGGTCTCCCTAAACTCCTCATTTTCTACTTGTGCCATCACAACCCTCTGTTTAAACCCACTTGTTCCTGTAAGATGGCACATCCTCACACTCTTTTTCGATACCGACATCCCCAAATTCATGTCCCTAAACTTCTCTATCAGCTCAACTTCCTTGACCATCATGTGGGATAAGCGTAATGATTTTCGACTCAAGGCATCGGCGACCACATTGGCCTTGCCGGGTGGTAACTTAAGCCGAAATCATAGTCCTTTAGAAACTCCATCCACCTTCTTTGCCTCATGTTTAACTCTTTTTTATCAAAGAGATGCTTAAGACTCTTATGATCGGAGAAAACTTCAAACCTTACTCCATATAAGTGATGCCTCCAAATCTTCAAGGCAAACACTATGGCGGCTAACTCTAGGTCATGGGTAGGGTAGTTAACCTCGTGTGGCTTGAGTTGTCTAGACGCATAGGCTACCACTTGCCTATTTTGCATCAACACACAGCCTAAACCCTTTCCGAAGCATCACAATATACCTCGAAGGGTACATTGGGGTCGGGTAAAACCAAAACTGGGGTCGAGGTCAACATTTTCTTTAACTCTTGGAAGCTCTTTTCGTCAGGGATTCCATGAAAATGGGGTGTTCTTCCTAGTGAGCTTGGTTAGGGGAAGGGAAATCTGGGAAAATCCTTTGATAAACCTACGGTAATAGCCTGCTAATCCCAAAAAGCTTCGTATTTCCGATACGGTGGTCGGTCTATCCCAATTCATTACGACTTCTATCTTACTAGGGTCAACGCTACACCTCCTTTTGATACTACATGTCCCAAAAACTTCACTTCCTCCAACCAGAATTCACACTTAGAGAGCTTAGCATACAACTTTTCTCTTTCAACACCTCTAAAACCAACCTTAGGTGACATTCATGATCCTCGTGACTCTTCAAATAGATGAGTATATCATCTATGAAAACAACCACGAACTTGTCTAAATAGGGTCTAAAGATCCTATTCATATAGTCCATGAACACGGGGGTGCATTTGTCAGTCCAAAAGACATCACGCGAACTCAAAATGTCGTACCGTGTCCTAAAAGCGGTCTTAGGTATATCCTCATTTTTCACCCTAATTTGGTGGTATCCGGACCTCAAATCAATCTTGGAGAATACCACCGCTCCTTTTAACTGGTCCATGAGATCATCAATCCTAGGCAAGGGGTATTTATTCTTCACGTTACACGATTCAATTGCCTATAATCTATACACAATCTCATGCTCCCACCCTTTTTCTTAACAAACAGAATCGGGGCTCCCCATGGTGAGGCACTAGGTCTAATAAAATTCTTCTCTAACAGCCCCTCCAATTGGGTTTTCAATTCCTTCAACTCCAAGGGTGACATCCTATACGGGGCTATGAGATAGGTCTTGTTCCGAACTAACTCAATGGAGAACTCCACTTCTCTCGGGAGGGAACTGGGTATTTATCAGGAAATACCTCGGATACTCTCTTACCACTGGAATATCATCTATGTTCTGCTCAAAGTCTACATCACTAGCGGCTAGAAGGACATATCCCTTAGTTTTCTCCACTACATAAGATATCTACGGAATTTACATAAAGTTTCAAGGTTTGACTAATCTTACTAGGGGGATGACGAAAAATAATAGATTTTGTATAACGTCTAACAACACATGGTTAGCGTAAAGCCAATCCATGCCAAGGATTATCCCTATGTCTTTCAAAAGTAAACAAATCAAATCTATGATAAAGGATCTATTTTCAACAGTAAGATGGAAATTTAAACAACAGTTACATGTATGTATAGGACGGTTTGTGGGAGTAGAAACAATGAGGTCAAAAGGAAGCTTAGAAACTTTCAAATTCAAGGACTCGACCCTAGCATGTGAGATAAAAGAATGAGTAGCACAGAGTCATATAACACAGTTAAGGTTCTACCATTTAGTTCGCACTTACCTTCGATGAGGTTGTTGGATCTTGCGTCCTCCGCGTTAAGGGTAAAGACCCGTCCTTGGTGTTGCGGTTGGGGATTCTGACTGACGTCCCTCCATTGCTTCTGCAATCCTTTGCATAGTGGTCGTGCTGGCCACATTTGAAACATACTCCTTTCCAGCTAAGCGGGCGATTGCCATGATTCTTTCTCCAGTGGGGGCACTCTACGGCTTGTGCGGTCCGGGATGGAGGGGGCTCCTTGAGGTGCCTTGTTCTTGTTCCCATTGGGCCCTCCTTGTTGGTTGTTGTTGTTGTGGTTGCGAGGACCACTTACTCCTCCTTGATGGTTGTGGTTCCCGGGCCATTGGGGTTGAATGGCGGCCTGGGTGTCAGGAATGGTTGATTGTTGGGTCCTCTTTGTTGTTGTTGTTGAGGATGTTGTTGTTGGTGTTGTTGATGTTTGAACTGATTGGATTGGTAGGGATGGTAATGGTTCCTCGATTGATTCTGATTTGATGGATTGAACTTCGGGGTTTGAGGTCCTAAACCACGGGATGATCCACCCTCGGCACTCAGCTTCTTGTGCCTTTGTCGATAATCGGCACTTGTTGACTAGGGTCGGGAAGTCCTAATCTCCATGTATGCCATAGCAAAGTTAAGTTCAGCCCTTAAACGGCCTCATACTTAACGCACTTCCAAATCTCGTCGGGCCCTTGGAAAACCCGAGAAAACTTGATCAATTCTTCAAACTTCGCGTGTTGGGTGCAGACAACCCACCTTGGACCAACTGCATGAACTCAATGTCCTTTGCATTCCTCACGGACTCGGGAAATACTTCTCATAGAAGTATGTCTTAACAGCTCCCAATTGATAGCTAACCGTAGCTTCTAGCCTTCGGTCCTGGTCCACCAAAACTCTCGTCGGCTTCCATCATGTAGGCAACAAAGGTGACTTTTTGTTCCTCTGCAGGCAACTACCGAGTAGATCTTTTCCATGTTCTTGATCCACTCATCCGCCTTGTCGGATTCAAAGCTCCACGAAACGTTGGGGGATTAGCCTTGCGGAACTCCCCAAACGGGCTTGTTCCACGGCTTCAGGGGGACCTTAAGCAGCATCCCTTGGTTGATTCATACGATCGAACATGCGTTCCATCGCTCTAGCCATCTTGTGTCAGCTGCTCATTCCCTTGTTCGCCTTCGTTTGCGTTCCTATTCTATCCGGTGCCATTGGTCCCTAAGCACACAAATCAACAAACACTAAGGTGATCAGGCTCAATATTCCAAGCTAAATGAGCTAGTTACCATGGGACAAACACAAGGCAAGGTCATGAATGCTTATCCTATGGCTTACCTCTATTAGCTAAGCACTATACATGACATACTACCGTAACATGCCTCTAAAGCATGGTCAATCCAATCCTTAGCTCTATGAGAATCAAACTACTCTGATACCATAATGTAACACCCTAATATTTAACCTAATATGCCTAGGACGTATCAAGATTAATTATTAGTCGTTACTTCCTTTAAAACTCTTTTAGAAATAACTTACGGAAAATACAGGTAATTTTTTTTTTTAAATGAAACATGTAAAACAAAGTGCGAGCCATTCGCGCATGACATAAATGGAGCGTAAAGCGGAAAAATAAATCATACAATTCAAAAGCCATAAAGAACACATCAATCATGAAAACATTCCTCATCACATTAATTAACATAGTTTAGTATATCGCTAAGAAATATAAAGGAAAGCATAAAGTCTTACCATATGAGTGGGCAGAGATTAGGACATAGAAACTGGAAATACACCAACGGAAAGGAAAATAAAAGCAAGTACATGGTAAGACCCCAAAAGATAAAATGCCCAACTATCACTACCTTCACCCTCCACGCCTCCTGATGATGTCGTCCTCGGATGGGGAAATGTAGCCGCTGACGGAGCTCCTTGGATGTAGCCTAACGAAGCAGATCTAGGCATAGGAATCGAGGGGACGCGTAGCCTCCACGACGTGGTCGCCTCTAGGCTGTCGAAAGCGCCTCGCATGCCTCGGCTGGGTGACGTGTCCTCGCTACCTCCAGAGATCAATAGGAAATGAAAGGGAAGAGCCCTCGAGGATCGTGTAACACCCTAATAATTAACCGAATACACCTAGGTTATATCTGATTAATTACTAGACTTTACTCTTTGCTTCAGTTCTTTCATCATACTTTGAAAATACTTAGTGAAATTACGAGCCATTTTTTTCTAAACATAATTGAAAACGTGAGCGGCACATAACGTGAACAATAATCGAAATAAAGCGAATAACGTGATATAGCATAAAAAAAACACACATCATATTGGCTCCATCATATAACATCCATAATTACATAACACATAGATAGTTTGCTTACCAACAGAATAAGACTAGGTGTAGGCAATCTAACAAAACATAAATAATATATGGATGGAAGGACATCCATTAATGGCACCTAGTAATAACACTCCAAGGATAGGGATAGATATCTGAAATATACGAGTGAAACTATCAGGATCAAGTTCAGTACCGGTGAAAGCCTCAATGTGATTCACGAACGCTTCCTTCTATTTCTGAAGACGAGATAGAAAGAAAAATAGAGGGAGTGAGAAACTTATAAAAAGAATCTCTAGGGTACTCACCTCATGATGCATTGTGTCATCATCATCGTCCCCAGGAACCTCAGGGTTATTATGAAATAATGAGCATGCTAAGATTGATTTATTAAGTTTGAAAATATACTTTACCGAGGTTCGTCGTTTTAATCATGTGTCTTATAATGCATCATAAACTTAGCATGTCATGTATATAATGAACTTTTCCTTTCATATATAATAAGATAGTTATGCATAAAATCACATCATATTCCTCATCATCATTTCATAATACTATGCATCAGACCATCATATTTCTCATCATTATCTCATAAATACTATGCATAGTAGAACATCATATTCACATAATGCATTTACTTAGTTTCTTAGGTGACTTAAAGTTACTTTCATCATCATTTTCCTGGGCCACCCTATCTCCACCCTTTTGGGAGTAATCTAGGTTATGAGCTCATACCTTACTAGTTGTCACTAGCATATACTTATCCCTTTTGATAAGTTAAAATCCCAACTCTACCGTTTTGAGAGACGGGGGGGGCAAGAATCACCTTTTCACCATCTATAGTCTGATGGGTCTAAAGGATCATTTTCTAGGATCACCTTTTCACCACCTATAGTCTGATGGGTCCAAAGGATCATTTCCTCATAAGTTTAAGTCACCATTACGTCTTAGCATGTTATATCATAATCATCAAGATGCATGAACATTCTCATTGTTTGCAATAGCAACTATAACATGCAAGCCATGAAATCATTCAATAATATCAAATTCTTAGTAGGCATTACATCATCATATAACTGACATTCCAAAGCATCAAAAGATGTCATCTAAAATTCTCAGGTAAGCTCCCTAAATAACGAACTCTAAAATTGGGTAACCTTAATTATCAAACTAATTACTTATGCATCTAAGGGATTTATTACCATCAATTATAAGCCTTAAGAACATTATTAGACTATATGGGGTAGCATAGAAAGTAAGTTGTTCTTAAGGTTTTACGGTATGCTAGAAGTTACGTTTTTAACCCTTTCTCGTTCCGGCTTTCCCTATGATGCTAAAATTAATTACTAAACCAATTATGAATCATTGTCCCTTATCTAAACATAATAAAATCTGGTTCTTAAGGCCACTAAAGGTTCTGAAGAATGCATAAATTTCATTCTCTAGAGTCCTAGAAATCTTGTTTTTACGCTTTCTAGGAAGCTAGTTTTATTTCTAACATGCATAGAATCATTCCTTTAGCAATAAACCATAATTATCACAACTTCAAACATATTAAACCATCATCATACAGTAGTACTAAACTCAGATTAGCCGAATCATGAACCTCATATAATTGCTTGAAGTCACATTTCAAGTACACATGTGATCCTGGTTTACCATAAAATATTTGTAAAACCTCATATAATTGCTTGAAGTCACATTTCAAGTCACATTTCTTTTTGTTAAAATTGAAAGAAGTCATAGGACATTAGGCCTTCCTCAATCATGAGGCCGTTTTATACATTGAAAGAATGTTCATGATTAAAATTTTCACTTAAGATAAAAGGAGCAAGTCTTGATCTTAAGAGATTTATGTGATATCTTAGAATCATAAACATGCTATGCAACCTCATTTTAATCTTGTCATTATAAGGTGATAACTTGGAATTATAAACATGATATGCAAATCCATTTCTTTATCTTTAAGATTTAAGGTGATAACTTGAAAATTAAACATGATGCAAGAGCTTGAAATATAAACATGATGCAAGAAACTGAAGCGCGGTAGTCCGCACAAGGAAGGGAGAGAAGAGAATCTTAAGAAACCGAAGGGCGGTAACCTGAAGGGAGAAGAGAATTATTATTACATCTTTTTAAGCTCCAATCTCAAGACTTCTTAAAGAATCAATTCTTTAACTCCAATAATCTTATTTCTTTGCTTGTGATACTTGGGCAAGTCTTTGAGCTCTAGAATCTTTAGGTGATGACATAAAAATAAACATGTTATGTGTTGATTCTTTTAGCCATTATAAAATAAAGTGAGAGCATAAAATAAATATGAGATGCATCCTCTTTATTATCTTTGAAGATTAAGTGACAACTTGAAACATAAACATGAAATGCAAGCTTGGAAATTTAAACATGAGATATGCAAGTTCATTTATTTATTCTTGAGAATTTAGTGATGACATTAAAAGTAAACATGGATATGCAAGGCATAAACTTAGACATGGATGCAAGTTCCTTTTATTTCTTTACTAGAGCTCTTCCAAGACTTTAGAGAAATATAAATTCAACCCAATATATATATCTTAGCAAGACAAAGTGAAAAATACATATTTCAAGTTCTAAACTCAAGATCTTTATTTTTACATCATAAAAACATCATTCTTTAAAGTTTTGCATCAAGTGGAATTTTCAAGCTTTAAAGGCCTAACTTGTGATGGATTTACAACCAACACTCAAGGTCCTCATCATCAAGCTATCATCATATTCCTTCTTAGGCCATTTGGCCGAAATCATTAAAGAAAAATAAGGATAGAAAAACCAAAATTGTAAAGCTTTAAAAACTAGTAAAACCTTCAAGTTTTAGAGGTCTAACTTGTGAAGGCTTTGCAACCAACACTTAAGAACCTCATCATCAAACCATGGTCTCATCATAATCTAGGCCATCAGGCAGAAAGTTTTTAAAAGAAAAGGGAAAACAAACCGAAATTGAAAGCTAGAAGAAAGTCCATGAAATCATCATTTTTGAGCTAGAAACATAACTTGTCATAGCATAAAATGAACTTAGAAAAACTCCCTACCTAATCTGATTTGAAGGAAAGGAAGAGAACTTGGTTTCTTTGAGTGAAATGGAAGAAAATCTCTTTGAAAAACTGAGAAATTCGGCCAAGGAGGAGGAAGAAAGAAAGCTTTTGGTGCTTCTAAGAATTAGAATTGTGTAAGTTATGATCAAAGGCTTCTAACACCTCTTCAAGCATGCCTATTTATAGAGATTTTGAAGCTCATAAATGGACAAATGAAGGAGGAAGGCTGATGGATTTTCATGGGGAACAAAGGGAGGAAAATCATTCCTTGTTTAAGGCATGTTTTATGCCATATTTTAGGGAATTTTTGGCATTTTGTTTTAGTGTATCTTTGGGCAATTATTCTGATGCATAATGGCATCAATAATTTCGTCCATTACAGCCCAAGGAGGAGAAATTTGTGTGTTCCATGCATTATTTAGGTGTAGGTAAGGTATCTTTGCAAATTAGAGAATTTGCAATTAAGGGCTTAGGTGAATTAGTAAGCAATTTGAGTGTTTTAAAGAAATTTTAGGTTCTAATCAATTTAAATAAATAATTTTGACTCTAGATTAATAATTAGAATTTAATAAGCTTTAATTTGAGCCTAATATTGTTTAGGTTTCGTTAGACAAATAAAAAATTTCAAAATTTGTAAAACTCACAAAGGGGCAAAACGGTCATTTTACTTAAAAATTGCCCGAGACCACCCGAGCTTAACCAATGGTTAATCATGGCTTAAAAACACCTTTTAAAACATTTTAGTGAGGTTCAGGCTTCGGCATGCAAATTTAAAACGGGGGCGTTTTGGTCATTTCGTGTTAGAGCTCAAAATTATGATTCTTCTCCTCTATTAACACACATAACACAAACAATCCATTATTATTATCAAAACATCCCCTTGAGAATGGGTGGGGCCCACGATCCTCATTTCTCAGTAAAATAACCTCAGGGGCATTTTGGTCATTTTACACGTCAGAAAATTAGGGTTTGCAATACTTGCACGAATTGCTCCTAACTTCTCTTCTAACGTTATATTCCTTTATTAAGGATTGTTTGGTCTCAAATTTTATATAATATTTACCTACGGTAATTCGGTAATTCCTAATGACAGTAAAAATTGGGCGTACATTATCATGTAACGCTCGGCGAGGCGGGAATAATCGCGATCCGGAGAGGCACAAGGAGCGACTGCCTCCAAGCGGAGGGGTACATGAATGACGTACACACCAAATGAGAGGGATCCTAAGTCTCTATAGGTATAGGACTATACAGTTAAGGAAGACTTATATGAATTGATTGGTACTACCTATGCCACAAAGATGCATCTTTCTTTCGGTAGCCCATCACGAAAGAATTCCAGTTAAGCGTGCTTGACTTGGGTAATTTTGGGATGGGTGACCTCCTGGGAAGTTTTCCAGGAAGCGTGTGAATGAGGACAAAGCACGCTGGAAAGGCCCGTGTTGGTTTGTGGGGATAGTCGACGATCTAAAGCGGCGGGGATGCTCAGGTCGGCCTCCGCGGAGAACGGGGAACATCTCGAGGTATCCGCGTGCCACCGAGGAGGAAGGGCAGCACGAAGTCTCTCGTCTGGGGTCGCATCCTCTCAAAGATCAAGTCATCGCCAAAAGGTGAAGTCGGATCAAAATGATAGCTGGAAACGGGGAAAGCAAACGGACATCCCACGTACACAAAAACGCACACCTCACAATGACCCTTGAAGTGGTAGGACTGATGCTCGGGGTCATAGTGCACCTCCCAAGTAGGCGGGTCAATGAAGATCACGACGCCATCGATGTCTGAAGACGTAACGGAAAGAAACAGAGAGAGGGTGAGGGGAAATCCTCTATCCTAGTGTCATCGCTTACATCCCAGGAACCTTGGGTTTATTATGAAAAGGTTAAGCATGCATAGGTTCATTATGAAGTTTTCACAAAAGATATTTATCCAAGGTCCATGTCTTTTATAATGAGTCTTAATGCATGTATGCAACATAATAGTTCATGGATGCATGGCAATTCTTTAGGCAAACTAAACAATAATCAATCAACACATAAGTGGAATGAAACTTTTCTTTGAACATCATTCCTTCATCTTAATCTTGTGACACCAAACATAATAGTAACCGCACCCTTAAACTAGGCTATGAGCTCATACCTTAACTAGTCGTCACTAGTTCTTACTTATCCTCTTGATAAGCGAATCATAAACATAATCATAATCATAATCATCATAATCCCGACTCCAGGAGTGGGTAGGGGGCCTAAGGATCACCCATCATGGGACTTTTTCCTTCTTCGAAACATTGACTGGTTAAGACCAGCGACTTTGTCCTTTGGAGGTTAATGTCTATGCCCTCACGGTTTTACCTTCTCCTGAGGGGAGAGAAGTACGTCTCGGTGTGTCACCTTAAACATCATAATTCTCAAAAACTTTCTTATGTCTCTCAAATTTGACGGAAATTCGAGGCATAACAGCTACTCTCCGAATTTTCTCAAATTTGAGTCATGCCACATAATCTCAATCACATGCATCATTTTCATGGAACTTTCTCAAATCAATAACTTTCTAGTTCACATGAGCATATTCCTCAATCTCATTCATATTCGAAACCTCATGCATCTTAAATACTTGGCATAACACTTCATCATATCAACATATCAATTATTCACATAAGGTTTCATACTTGAAATGTAATCATATTCACGTCATTAAGAATATACTCTCTCGGTCTCATGCTCACATCACACCTCCTATCTCATGGTGTCTTATGCTTTGGCCCTTACGGGTCTTGAATTCTTTTCTAGTGATCTTATCACCTATTGCAAGTCTTTATCATATCTAGGGGGTTTGTTCTTTATAATTCTTCTAACATTATGCTCACCAATTCATCCAACAGCATTATATAGATTACTCATCAAGATCATTTATTCAACTACGGGAATTCTTGAATCTATGCTTTAAACTCTTTTCTAAGTTCTGTCTTCGCCTAAGGTTCTATGTTCAACTCCTAGGCATAATCACCAATTATGTACAGTCTTCCTTAAGCTCAATTATGCTGGAACAGAAGTTATTATTCTTGTGTCTAAGTGCTTTAAGATTCTAGTTCCAATTCTTTCCTATTTGTTTAGTTTTTCCATTCCTCCAAAAAACGTTCCTCACTTTGCTCAAGCATAATATTACGCATTCTAACTCCTCAAACAGAATTTATCCAGTGGCCACAAGGATAAGACAGAAACCAAAAATGTTCATCACACATAATCGGATAAACTCATGTTATAAGTGCACACGAGTTGCTAGTTTTCTCTTGGAACAATTTCAGGAGCAAAAAGGTGTTCTGGTAGTCGATTGCATGTGCCTAGTAATCGATTACCAAGAGCTAAATTTCATTCTGGGTTTAAAACAACGGGTAATCAATTACATAGAATCGTAATCGATTAATTAGGATTAAATCTGTTTGGAAAAATAAAGAACATAGGAGTAATCGATTACACTAAGGTAATCAATTATAGAGTTTTAAGGGTTCTGGGTATGAAGAACAGCCTTGGTAATCGATTACATTGTCTCTAGTAATCGATTTAAACCAAAAGTCCTTCAAAAACCCTCTAGTAATCGATTACATAAGCTGGTAATTGATTACCAGAACCTGGATTTTGAGAAAACATGATTTTTGACACATTCCA
Source organism: Dalbergia oliveri (assembly GCA_030441495.1). NCBI lineage: Eukaryota > Viridiplantae > Streptophyta > Magnoliopsida > Fabales > Fabaceae > Dalbergia > Dalbergia oliveri. Next base: position 23,205,731 of record JAMLFY010000003.1, read on the forward strand.
AACTATTTAAACACCTTGAGACCTCATAAAATAGTTTTCCAACATTTTCTGGAAATCATCCATCCATTTTACAAAATCAAACCATCATTGTATCATACTAAAACACATCCATTTCTTTTTTATTAAAGTTCCCTTTTTGAAGATACTTAGGGCAAGTCTTTGAGCGGAGTATTTAGGTGATAACATAATCTTAAACATGCTATGCACTTCATTTTACTCTTCATTACAAAGTAAAGTGAGAGCATAAAATAAATATTAGATGCAACCTCATTATTATCTTTAAGGATTAAGTGATAACTTGAAATATAAACATGAAATGCAAGCTTGGGAATTTAAATATGGTTATGCAAGTTCATTCATTTTATCTTTGTGAAATTAGTGATGGCATCAAAATAAACATGAGATGCAAGACATAAACTTAAACATGAATGCAACTTATTTTTATCTTAACTAGAGCTCCTACAAGACTTTAGAGGAACATCAATAGCCTTAACCCAACGTGTATCTTAACAATGGAAGATGAGTTTTAGAGTTCTTCACACCAAGTCAAGAAGTCTTTGGTTTGAACTTCATCATCAAGCTCAAGAAAATGGATTAAAACCAAAAACATCAACACTTTAACAAAATAAACATAAATAGAACTACTCATATTCTTTATTTTATTGCTCATGGGCTTCAATCTAGAGTAAACTCTTAGAACGGCCGACCAACTTTAAGGTTGACAAGGGTAAGCTTAGAGCTTTTTGAAATCTTAGGATTAATTTTTCTTAACAAAACTTTTGTGCTTTACTTTACAATTTTTAGCAAATTTTATTCAAACCAAAGCAAAGGAAACTGAAATCATGAAGAGGAAAAGAAAAGAAAACCACGAACTTTATCAAGGAAAAAGAAAGAAATCAAGGCATGTATGGTCCAAGACCAAGTTGTTTCAAGCTTTAGAGGCTTCTCACATGACAACAACAAGTCATTATCTTGAAACTCATCATCAAGCTCATGTTCTCTTTACAAAAGAGCCTCTTGGCCGAAAAGAAAAAGGGAAGAGGTAAAGAGTTTGAAACCAAGAGAAAGCTAGAACTTTTCTTAAGAACACAAGCTAAAACATTAAAACAAAACCCCTACCTAAAGAAGTCTTGAAGAGATATGTAAGGAAGCTTTGTTTTCTTGATGAAATGTGTAACACCCTAATAATTAACCTAATACGCCTAGGTCGTATTGATTAATTACTAGACTTTACTCTTTGCTTCAGTTATTTAACCATACTTTGAAAATACTTAATGAAATTACGAGCCATTTTTTTTAAAACATGATTGAAATCGTGAGCCTAATATAGCGTGAATAATCGATAAAGCGGAAAACCAAGGGCATATTATGAAAAACACATCATATTGGCTCCATGATATAACATCCATAATTACATAACTCATAGATATTTTGCCTACTAAGGAGTTAAGCTAGATGTAGGCAATCAAACAAAACATAAATAGTATATGGATGGAAAAATATCCATTAACGGCACCTACTAATAACACTTCAGAGATAGGAATAGATATCCAAGCTCACGAGCAAAGTTTAGCGATACGTTCCTCAAGGATAATAAGCTGGTTCATGATCAAGTACATCTACCAGGTGAGAACATCAACGGGAATCACGAACATCACCATCACTTTCTAAAGACGAGATGGAAAGAAAAGAAGGGAGTGAGAAACTTATAAAAGAATCTCAGTAGGGTACTTACCTCATATGCATCGTGTCATCATCATCGTCCTCAGGAACCTCAGGGTTATTATGAAATAGTGAGCATGCTAAGATTGATTTATTAAGTTTGAAAATATACTTTCCGAGGTTCGTCGGTTTTAATCACGCGTCTTATAATGCATCATAAACTTAGCATGTCATGTTTATAATGAACTTTTCCTTTCATATATAATAACATAGTTATGCATAAAATCACATCATATTCCTCATCATCATTTTATAATACTATGCATAGCAGAACATCATATTTCTCATCATCATCTCATAAATACTATGCATAGCAGAACATCATATTCACATAATGCATTTACTTAGTTTCTTAGGTGACTTAAAGTTACTTTCATCATCATTTTCCTGGGTCACCCTATACTCCACCCTTTTGGGAGTAATCTAGGTTATGAGCTCATACCTTACTAGTCATCACAAGCATATACTTATCCCTTTTGATAAGTAAAATCCAACTCTACCGTTTTGAGAGAACGGTTTAGGGGCAAGAATCACCTTTTCACCACCTATAGTCTGATGGGTCCAAAGGATCATTTCCTCATAAATTTAAGTCACCATTAAGTCTTTGCATGTTCTATCATAATACAATTCTCAATTCATAATCATTCATAACATTTCTCGTTTATAGTCTTATTCTGGAATAATATATATACCAACTGTAATCATGCATCTGGGAGATTCCAGGAAAGAGAGGTGGGTCACAAATGGACATGTTTAAATACCAAGTCTTTCCTAGCCAGAACCTTTCAAAATTACACTTTTACAGTAATATACTTTCTTCCAACAACAAGGGTAAATTTTTAAATAACAAAGAATATTTCATTATTTCATGCATAAGCATTCTCATTGTTTGCAACAGCAACTATAACATGCAAGCCCGGAAATCATTCAATGATGTCAAATACTTAATAAGCATCAAATCACTACATAGACTTATCATTTAAAACATCAAAGAGGCATCATCATAAATCCTTATCGAAAAGCTGTCTTAAACAACCGAAACTCTAGAATCGGCAACCTTAATTATTGAACTAATTAATTATGCATCTAAGGGACTTATTACTATCAATTATAAGTCCTAAGAACGTTATTAGACTATATGGGGCAACATAGACAGTAAGTTGTTCTTAAGGTTTTACGTGTGCTAGAAGTTGCATTTTTAACCCTTTCTCGTTACCGGCTTTCCCTATGATGCTAAAATTAATTACTAAACCAATTATGAATCATTCTCCCTTATCTAAACCAATCTGGTTCTTAAGGTCACTAAAGGCTCTGAGAATGCATAAATTTCATTCTCTAAAGTTCTAGAAATCTTGCTTTTACGTTTTCTAGGAAGCTAGTTTTATCTCTAACATGCATAGAATCATTCCTTTAGCAATAAACCATAATTATCACAACTTCAAACATATTAAACCATCATCATACAGTAGTGCTAAACTCAAATTAGTGGCTGAATCATGAACCTCACATAATTGCTTAAAATCACATTTTTAAATACAAGTAAGATACTAGTATCCCATAAAATCTTTGCAAGGCCTTAAAACTCTTTTAAAAACTAATTCTTTTTGTTACTCTTGAAAGAAATTTTAGAACTAAATCAGTAACTTATTTAAAACCACTTTAGGCCTACCTTAATCATAAGGCCGATTTATACATTGAAAGAATCTTTACGATTACAATTTTCACTTAAGATAAAAGGAGCAAGTCTTGAGCTTTAGAGATTTAGGTGATAACTAGAATCATAAACATGCTATGCAACCTCATTTTAATCTTGTATTTATAAGGTGATAAATTGGAATTATAAACATGATATGCAAGAAACTGGAGCGGCGGTAGTTACACTGGACAAGTGGAGGGAGAAAATCTTAGAAGGAAGGCGGTAGTCACTAGACCGGAAGAGAGAAGAGAATTCTTATTATATCTTATTAAGCTCCAAACTCAAGACTTCTTAAAGAATGAATTCTTTGACTCCAATAATCTTAAGTAAATTACCATGGTTCCAACTTTGTTTGTGATACTTGGGCAAGTCTTTGAGCTCTAGGATCTTTAAGTGATGACATAAAATAAACATGTCATGCATTGATTCTTTTAGCCATTATAAAATAAAGTGGAGCATAAAATAAATATGAAATGCATCCTCTTTATTATCTTTGAAGATTAAGTGACAACTTGAAACATAAACATGAAATGTAAGCTTGGAAATTTAAACATGAGAATGCAAGTTCATTTATTCATTCTTGAGAATTTAGTGATGACATAGAAAGTAAATATGGTTATGCAAGGCATAAACTTAAACATGGATGCAAGTTCATTTTATTTCTTTACTAGAGCTCCTCCAAGACTTTAGAGAAATATAAATTCAACCCAATATATCTTTGCAAGACAAAGTGAAAAATACATCTTTCAAGTTCTAAACTCAAGATCTTTATTTTTACATCATAAAAACATCATTCTTTAAAGTTTTGCATCAAGTGGAATTTTCAAGCTTTAGAGGCCTAACTTGTGATGGATTTACAACCAACACTCAAGGTCCTCATCATCAAGCTATCATCATATTCCCATATAGGCCTTATGGCCGAAATGTTCAAAGGAAAAGAAAGAAGAAAACCGAATGGAAAAGCTAGAGAAAGTCCATGAAATCATCATTTTGAACCAAAAACAACACTTAGCAAAGCATAGAAATAAGCTTAAAGACGACTCCCTACCTAATGTGGTTTGAAGGAAAGGAAGAGAACTTGGTTTCTTGGAGTGAAATGAAAGAAAATCTCTTTGAGAAATTGAAGAAGAAGTTTCAACCAAGGGGGAGGAGGAAAGAAAGTTTTTGTGCTTTGTAAAAACTAGAAATTGTGCAATTATGAGCAAGGCTTCTAAGACTCCTTAAGCATGCCTATTTATAGAGATTTTGGAGCTCATGAATGGACAAGAAAAGGAGGAAAGTCTGACCAAATTTGAGGAGGAAACAAGGAAGAAAAATCATCTTGTTTGGTGGCTTAAAACATGGAATCATGTTTTCATGGTTCCTTGTTTTCATACCTTGGTTTTTGTGCATTCTTTGACAAATTTTCTGATGCATTATGGACCAATAATTTCGTCCATTACAGCCCATGGAAGAGGAAATTTTTGTGTTCCATGTATTATAGGTGTAGGTAAGGTATTCTGCAAATTAGAGAATTTACGATTAAGGGCTTAGGTGAATTAGTAAGCAATTTGAGTGTTTTTAAGCAATTTTGGGTTCTAATCAATCTAAATAAATAATTTTGACTCTAGATTAATAATTAGAATTTAATAAGCTTTAATTTGAGCCTAATATTGCTTAGGTTTCATTAGACGAATCAAAATCTCAAAATTCGCAAACTACAAAGACAGGGGCAAAATGGTCATTTCACTCAAAAAACTGCCCGAGGCCACCCGAAGCTTAACCAATGGACAATCATAACTTAAAAACATGTTTTAAAACATTTTAGTGAGGTTCGGGCTAGTCAACAAATAAAAGTTAAAACGGCAGGGTGTTTTGGTCATTTCGTCGGAGCTCAAAATTAGGATCCTTCTCCTCTATTAACACACATAACACAAACAATCCCTTATTATCATCAAAACATCCCCTTGAGGATGGGTGGGGCCCATGATCCTCATTTTCTGAGTAAAATAACCTTAGGGGCATTTTGGTCATTTTACACGTATAGAAAATCGGGTTTGCGACTCTTGCACGAATTGCTCCTAACCTTTCTTCTAATGTTATATTCCTTTATTGAGGATTGTTCGGTCTAAATTATATGAAAAATTACCTAAGGTAATTTGGTAATTTCTAAACGACAGTAAAAATTAAGTAAAAATTGGGGTGTTACAAAATGAGAAGGAAATCCTCTTGAAGTCTTGAGGAAAAACTCGGCCAAAGTGAGGGAGTTTGAGAGGAAGTGAGAGAATTTTTGCAAGAAGTGTAAACTTTACAAATGAACCAAAGTGTGACAAGGTTCATCAAGGCTTGGTATTTATAGAAATTTTCAACAATGATGCTTCTATGGGGGGAGGGGAGGGGAGGAACGGCCACTCTTGAGGGAGGAAGGAGAGAAATATCTCTTACAAAGGTATGGGTGTAAGCATAGTTGAAGGCATGGTGAGGTATGGGCAAAGCATGGCTTGAAGTATGGCTCTTAAGTGTAATTGAAACAACACATGATGGGCTATGGAGGGTGGAGTGGCCGACCACTTAAGGCTAAGAGAGAGAGAAAATTAGTTCATCTAATTGTGGGTTAAAGGTGTGTTTAGGTGTGTCTTTGATTAGGCTTTTGATTAGGAGTTTATAAGAAGGTGTTTAGGTGAGGTAATTGGGTAATTAGGAAGGTCAAGACTTGATTAGGGAGTGGTCATACTAGATTAACAAATTAAATTCATTTTCTTAGTCAAATGAGGTATGGCACAATTCCTTAATTTAAGGAATTGGAGAGAGAAAATACTATTCAAGATTCCATGACTAGGAATATTGAATTAAAGAATGTAATTAGAGTTTATCTAAGCAATCTTAGGTTCTAATTATCCTTAATAAATTATTTTGACTCTAGATTAGTTATCGAAATAAATTAATCTTCGATTAGAGCCTAATATTGCTTAGGTTTGCTTAATTGTGTCGTTAGGCTCACTGTACACTGTTCTAGGGGCAAAATGGTAATTTTGCACTAAAACTGCCCGGACTGGAACTAAACATCAAACATTACTTAAAAACATCATTCTAAACTTTCTGGAAAAATTTGGGCTCAAACGGCACCTTTTGCCCCTGGACACAGGAGGGTATTTTGGTCATTTTGAGTCAAAAGTTCAGAAAACGATATTTTCACCTCGGATATCATTCATAACAATATAATCCCCTTTAAACATCAAGTTGACCCATTCAACGATTGCCGAGGCAATTGTCCTAAAATTAGGTAAAAATGACCTGAAGGGCATTTCGTCATTATACTCTCGCAGAAATCGGGGCATTACACATTAGCTAAGCTCGGTCCTTCATTCCATACTGGGTAGGAGCATGTTTACCTTTCAATAAGATGTTGATAATAGCATGCCTATGCAAATTGTAACACCCTAAAATTTAATTAAAAATTAATTTGAGCTTTATTAATCGTAATTTCAAAAATCTAAGAGTTTAGCAATGATAAGGCGGCCAACGGACTTGTCAAAAAAAAAAATTTCGGGCGATGAATAGTAACCTTGCGGGCCCTGTAACACCCTAAAATTTAATTAAAAATTAATTTGAGCTTTATTAATCATAATTTCAAAAATCTAAGAGTTTAGCAATGATAAGGCGGCCCAACAGACTTGTCAAACAAAAAAAATTTCCCGATGAATAGTAACCTTGCGGGCCTCACGGGTCGACAGCTGAAACCCTAGATTCAAGCCCCAAAGGTGCCCGAAATTAGGAAAACATGGGAATAAGGTTAGAAATAGGTGGGAATGATAATTTTATACTTAAAATTAATTTTCGGGCAATATCGGTTCAATCGGTACAGTGTTTACCCGTTCGTGAGATTGTGGTGTGGGTTCTTACACGAATGAAACTTGCAGTGAAAGTTTGCCACCTAACTAAACAAGTGTGTGGCTTAGAAGAAGCCACACCATTGCCACTTTATTATGACCAATAGGATGCTTACAAAAAATTACTAGACTTATCTTTAAGAAAATAAAACATTTTGTACATGAAATTATTATGTATTTTGTCATAAACTCATAAAATCAATATCTTATCACTTACTTTCATCAAAATTTCGTCCAGCACACTCCAAGAACCTCTCCTCCATTGTTCTTCCTCTCAAACTCCATTAACAAACTTGGAGCTTCATAAACCCTAGCCTAAACTTGATAAAACCTCAAGATCTCTTCACAAAACATGTCCTACACTTAATTCTCTACCAATCTAACCGAACAAAATTTCCATTCCTTATCAAAACCTTGTCTTGTACCTCACACCTCACTGATTTAAGAAGGGTTTGAAGTTGGTTTGGGGGCTTTGGAGTGGAAGGATTCAAGCTTGGATTATCTTGAAGCCAAAGATCCACTAAGCTGCCAAAAGTAGGGTTTCTGCTGCCTTTTCTTGTCAAATTTTTCTGATGTGTTTTGGCATGACTTAGATCCGAAATTTCTGGTTGTGTTGGTTGATATTGATGTGTGATTTTTGGTGGTGCGTTTGGATGGTGTTAAAATAGGGTTTTTATCAAAATAAGTTTGGACTAGGTTTCTGGAATTTCTTGTCCTGAGGCAGCAATGGTTCATGAATTTTCTGGTATATTTGTGGGTGTTTTCATGAGCTATAAAAATTATATGTTGAAGAGAACACCTTAAAATAACTACATTAATTTTATTGGGTGTTAGTTTTAAGGTTTGATGCCTCAGAAAAATCAGAAACCAAAATGAGGCGGATCCTAATTGTTGAGGCGGTAAACTTGCCTGAATTTATTACCATAGCAAATGATTGAACTAGCTCTTGAGATTTTTACACCAAGTTACTAATATATTGAAGTACCACTGTGAATTTTATTGTGAATAATTCAATCATTTGCTGGGTTTAAAAATTAGGGAAACTAGGTTCTAGTCTGGGAATTGGTGGCCCTTGACCACTAAATTTGTATATTTTACTGAGGTAGCTATAGAGCTCTGTTTGTCTTGAAATTTTTATAGGTTATTCTAGACACATTGAAGTGTCATACAGAATGTTTGTGACTCTTGAAATGGCTGTTTGATATGATAATGAAATGTTGTGCCTAGGACAGTAACTCTGCCCATTGTGCTTGGAATGGAACAATGCTTTGAATTGAGAATGTAATGGCACTTTGGCTTCTAGTATGACATGAGTATTTGATATTAAGTGTTTGGCCATGTGACTTATGACATGTAAATGCATGCTATGGATTTTAAAGATTGAAGTATGAGAAAAGAATGAGGATTTCATTGTGAATGATTGCCTGTATGTGGCCTATGTATGCATTTGAGAAAAGAGAAAAGTATATGATGCCATTATAAGGATGTATAAATTTAAATTGTGCATGTTCTGACATATGGACAAAATAGAAACAAGACTTAGATTGAATGAGAGGAAGGCGAAAGTAGTAACTTCCCAAAATTTATTTTGAGTCGGTAGACGTATCGGCTAGGAATAGATCTGTGTGGATTCGAAATGGAAAAAATGAAGTTCGATGACCACGTATAGGAATGAGCTTAGTCCTGATAGCAGTCTATTTCCCTTGTGTGGTGTTATCCACTATAAATACCCGTTGGGTAAACTAAGTCTTTCCTATGTCAATGAAAAGAAAAATGCACTGATTTGATCTTTGTGGCCATAAGTAATACCATGTCACCTTGAGATAAATTCATTGCATGTATTATATGCTACTTATCTTATTTTGAATTGTCTACCTTGTGTAACTTAGTAATTATTGGAATGTGATGAAATGCTAAAAGAAACCCACTTCGGAGGAATGGTTTTTGAACATTAAAAATGAATCTTTGATATATGTCGCATGCTCACATTTTCTGAATAAACCGAAATGGCTAGGGCGATGACGATGACATTATAATTGTGATTGGGGAGTTTCCCTACTAAGGATTTTAAAAATTCTCACCCCCTATATGTTTGTTTCCGTGTCGCCTCCAGGTTAAGCCAGATGATGATGATGCTGCTATGCAAAGGAGTGTAGGATTGCTGGAGTGTAGTAGTTACGTTTTATTCTGCGTACTTAGTGAAATGAGTATGTATGTAAATGTATTAGAAGACGGATATGTACTAAAGCTCATAGAGGAGCTTCCTTATGTATTTTAGCTGTATGTTTAATAAATTTGATGTTTACTTGTAATATGTTTTAATAGAATTACGCTTAGTTATCTCGTACGTAAATCGAGCTTTGCTATAGATAATTAAGAGAGGTCCGCTAATTAACAAGTAACAACTCTCGAGTACGATATCATAGCTTAAGAATGAGGTTGTACTTGGGAGGATGTTACATAAATCATGTTATGCTGAGTTGCAATTATGATTGAGATTTTAGAAATGCATAGTTGATGTGTTCTATGAGCATGAAATGTGAATTCATAAGTTATAATGATATAATGGTCAAGTTTTCACTTTAATGAACATGCTAAAATAAAGGTGACAAAAGACACATGGAAATGATCCTCTAGATTCCCGAATTAAAGGTTATGATAAGTGATCCAAAAAGGACCCTTTAAACTCTAGGAATTAATGGTTATGAAAGGTGTTCCTATACCCCTAACCCACACTCTGGAATCAAAAATTTTAGCTTATCTAGGGGATAAGTATAAAAGTAACGACTAGTTAGGTATGAGCTCATAACCTAGAACTCTCAAGAAGAGAGAAGATATTGGGTGGCCCCCAAGGAAAAGTGAATAAGAAATTTAAGTCACCTAAAAGAATACTGAGTGGAAATCATGTTAGAAAGGTTTATGTTCATTATGTCATTGATTGTGATATTTTGATGATAATTGGCATATGGCATTGACTTGCATTCATGACATAATATGATACATCCATGATATTAAGACTCATGTTAAAAGACACAGACCTCAACTAAAGGTATTTGGAAATTAATAAATGAACCTTATGCATGCTCACATTTTCATAATGAATCCTGAGGTTCCTAAGGATGATGATGATGACACAACACATTAGGAGATGAAAACCCCACTGAGATTCTTTTATAAGTTTCTTATTCCCTCTTCTTTTCTTTCCATCTCGTCTCCAAAGGTTGATGGCAACATTCATGATCTTTGCTGATGCCCCTATGTGGGAAATGCACTATGACCCAATTAACCGGTCCTATCATTTTGTAGGTCATTGTACAGCTTATTTGTATGTCTTTATGGATCATCCCTTTACGCATCCTATTTCTAGTAATTGGTTCTCCCCTACTACCTCTTTCCCGGATGATCTTACCTTCCAGCATTCGTGTTCAAGCTCTGCATTTTCCATATACTCACTCTGTTACATCATCTATTTGAGACTTCCTAGATTACCCACCCCGATCACCACCTTGTTCTGTTGGGTCATGGTCGAACCCCTCAGAGGATCTACCCTTCCATCACCCCACGGGTAGGTCTGTCCCTATAGAGGTGAGGGTGATAATGATGAAGAGACCATGGTTATGCAGCCAATGAGAGGAGCGGAGCCTACATAGAGGCGCCACCCCTCCTCGAGATGCCCATGTCTACCCACGGGACTTTATGCCACATGAGATAAGTTGATCTGTGATTTTCACTCCAGATGTTCTAAGGAGTAATGAAGAAAGGAATATTATGCTAGTTTATTTTGTATTTGATTGCTATTGTTCGTCTTGGATTACTGTACTTAACTTAAGCTCAGTTGGTGGGCAGTGTGTTTTGGTGCTTGATATGGAATGGTTAATACTTATGCTATAACTATATATGATGATGTGGTTATGTTCATGTGATAGTTGTGTACGTATGTGATTAGTTTTTATTTCTCGTCTCTATGTACGAAACAAACGATGGGTTTTTACTTAATATGCGTGGCTTACATTTTGTTTTCAAAGTTCAAAAAAAAAATTTACCTATAATTTCATTAAAGTATTTTCAAGAGTTTAAATTAAAAACTGAACAAAAGAGTAATAACTAATAATTAACTTAAATATGACCTAGGCATATTGAGTTAAATATTAGGGTGTTACATTTTGGTATCAAAGGTTTGGTTCTCATAGAGCTTAGGATTGGACTGACTATGCTTTTTAAGCATGATGCGATAGTTATGTCACATGTAGTGCTTTATTGGTAGAATAAGCTATAGGATAGCAATGCATGACCCCTGCTGCTTGTGTGCCATGGTAACTAGCTCGCTTTGCATAAAGTATTAAGTCTAATCACCTTAGTGTTACTGTTTTGTGTGCTTAGGAACCAATGGTGCAACCACGACAGGAAAACACCACAAGCTCAAACGAGAGAGTAGGAGACGGAGAGGCCCTCCTGGACATGGCAAGGGCCATGCAGATGATGTCCGAGCATATGGACTGCCAGGGTGACTCGGTTGCAATGCTAGAGGGGTTCGAACATGCCTGGTTTGGGGAGTTCAGAAAGGTGAACTCTCCCCGTTTAAGGGAACCCTAAACCCCAACCATGCCAGCGAGTGGATCAAAAGCATGGAGAAGATATTCTCGTGATCGCCTACCGAGGAGAAGAAGGTGACCTACGCTGCCTACATGCTAGAGGCAGATGCCGAGTTCTGTGGACTAACACTCGGAGATTGCTAGAGACATCTGGCACATTGATTAACTAGGAGATGTTCAAAACCCGTTCTACGAGAAGTATTTCCTAGCATCGGTGGAATGCTAAAGACATAGAGTTCATGTAGTTAGTTCAAGGGGAATAAGTATTCCACAGGTCTCGCGAAATTTGAGGAACTGATCAAATTCTCCCGAATCTTTCAAGGGAACCTTGACGAGTTTTAGAAATGTGTCAAATACGAGGTGGGGCTGAAGGCAAAAATTAACGTTGTTGTTGCACACTTGGAGATTAGGGATTTCTCAACCCTAATCAACAAGTGCCGCATCATCGAAGATGCGCAGAAGAGGCTAAGCACACCAAGGGCAGAAACTTCACCAAGAAGCTGGTGCCGCAAGTGCCAAGTTTCAAGCCACAACCTAGGCTCCAGCAGGCCGCAAGGCCCCAGGAGGAATTTCCACCACAAGGGATCAAGTGGTCCCAAGGGTAAGGCACCCTAGAGGTTCCTGGTTGCATCCCGAGACCTGACCTTCCTCTATGCCCCAAATATGGGAAGTCACACGAGGGACGACCCTACTTGCTAAGCCTGGAGTTCTGCTTCAAGTGTGAAGACACTATGCCAGAGAGTACAGAGAGGAACTTGATGGCCCCTCATCCCCAACCACAACACCAAGGAAGGGTTTTCACCATCAACACGAAAGACTCGGCAAGGTCTAAAAGCCTCATAGAAGGTAAATGCGAAATGAATGGTAGCACTTTAACTGGACTATTTGATTCTGGCATGACCCATTCATTCATATCACATACTAGTGTCGAGTCTTTACAACTATATGTGTCTAAACTTTTTGACTTACTTTTTCTACCCCTACTAGCAAACTTGTTAGGACTTGTAGGTGTTGTTTAAACTATTATTTCACTATTGAAAATAGATCCTTTATTCTGGATTTAGTCTGTCTACCTATGCACGGTATAGATATAATTCTTGGCATGGATTGGCTTCACACCAACCGTGTAACACCCTAATATTTAACTTAAAACGCCTAGGATGTATTTAAGTTAATTATTAGTTATTACTCTTTTGTTCTAATCCTTCATTTAAACTCTTGGAAAATACTTTAATGAAATTACAGATAAAATTTTTTTTTTTGAACTTTGAAAACAAAACATGAGCCACACCAACTAAGAAAAACCCATCGCCGTCTCGCACATATAGAGATGAAATAGAGATTAGCCAATATACATGCACAATAATTACATGAACATACCACATCATCATATATAATTATAGCAGAGGTATTAATTGTTCCACATCAAATACCAAAATACACAACTAAGAGGATATTATGCCTATTAACAGAGGTTGGGCTAGGTATTGTGATTCAAAAAAAGATATAAATAGTGTATGAATAGAAAAACATCCATTAAAGACACCTACTAGTAACACTCCAGAGAAGGGAATATGTATCTAGTACACGAGCAAGGTTACTAGGAGTAGCAAGATGACCCACTAAAATGATAAGGCTGGTTGGCGGATCAAGTGTATCTACCAGATGAGAGTATCACGGGGATCACGAACATCGCCATTACCCTCTGAAGACGAGATGGAAAAAGAATAGGGAATGAGAAACATAGAAAATAATCTTAGTAAGGCTGTCACCTCCTAATGCATTGTGTCATCATCATCGTCCTCAGGGACATCTGGTTTCATTATGAAAATGTGAGTTCATTTGTTAATTTCCAATACCTTTAGCCGATGCCCGTGACTTTTAGTATGAATCTTAATGTTATGAATGCAACATACTATATCATGAATGCATGTCCATACCATATGCAATATACAATAGAATACACATTGAATGAACATAACATAATAAATACAATATATTCCAACATAATTCATTCTTTTAAGTGATTTAAACTTCTTATTCTCTTTTCCTTGGGGGCCACCCTAATACTCTCCCTTTTGAAGGTTCTAGGTTATGGGCTCATACCTAACTAGTCATCACTAGTTTACATTTATCCTCTTGATAAGCTAAATTCCCAACTCCCAGAGTGCGGGTTAGGGGGCATAGGAGCACCTTTCATAACCATTAATTCCTGAGTCTAAAGGGTCCTTTGGATCACCTCTCATAACCTTTAATTTGGGAGTCTAGAGGATCATTTCCAAGTGTCTTATATCACCTTTAATTTAGCATGTTCGTTAAAGTACAAACCTAAGCATTATAACATTATAACTTATTAATTCACATTTCGTACTCATAGAACACATCAATTATGCGTCTTAAAGGCCTCAATCATAATTGCAACTCATAAATCACATAGGCATGCTATTATCAACATCTTATTGAAAAGTAAACATGTCTCTACCCAGGATGCCGGAAATTAAAGACCAGGTTCAACTAATGCACATGTTATGCTTCAACAAGATATACATAATGCACCAAAGATCATCACAATCACAATTTAGACAATCCCAAACAGCATTATGCATTAACTAATAATTCAAATCAGTAGCCATAATTCATTTCTAGTAACTAGATTTTCTTAAAATTATGTCAAGGCATTGAAAACACATGAAGCCTTACATAAAGTAAAACCCAACTGTAGGTCTATTATCATTATAAGGCCAAAATTACATGTTAGAAATAAGTCCATGGTTAAAATTTTCATTTAAGATAAAAGAAGCAAGTCTTGAGCTTTAGAGATTTTAGTGATAACTTGGAAATATAAATATGATATGCAAGGCTTGAAATATAAACATGATATGCAACTCCATTGTCTTATCTTTAAGAATATAAGTGATGACTTGAAATATAAACATGATTATGTAAAGCTTGAAAATTAAACATGATATGCAAGTCCATTTACTTATCTTTAAGGATTTAGGTGATGACTTGAAATATAAACGTGATTATGCAAAGCTCAAAAATTAAACATGATATGCAAGTTCATTTACTTATCTTTAAGGATTTGGGTGATGACTTGAAATATAAACATGATTATGCAAAGCTGAAAAATTAAACATGATATGCAACTCCATTTACTTATCTTTAAGAATTAACGTGATTGCTTGAAATACAAATATGAATATGCAAGGCTAAAAATTTAAACATGATATGCAAGTGCTTGAAATATAAACATGGATGCAGGTTCCATATTATATGTTGTTAAGCTGAAAACTCAAGACTTCTTAATGAATGAACTCTTTAACTCCAATTGATCTTAACAAAGAAGAAGTGAGCTTTAGAATTCTCATTTCCATAGTTCTAAGAACCTTATCTCATGAACTCATCATGAAGCTCAAAAAGAATCGTTTAAAGGAAACTAATACTTTTTCTATAAATATTTTAATAACAAAAACTAAACCTTGAGCTTTAGAGGTCCATTATATGATGGATTCACAATCACCACCATGGTTCCTCATCATCAAGCCATGGTCATTAGCAAGCCATAAAACCCAAAATTTTAAGCAAAGAAACAAGAAGAAGAACATGAAATAAACTCCCTACCAAGTTGTTTCTTGTTTACAAGAGGTAAAGCTTGAGCTTATAAGAACTAAGAAGAAGAGAAATCTAATGCTAAAGGTAAAGATGAATTCAGCCAAGTGGGGTTTGAGTGGAGGAAGGATTTTTCTTGTGTTTTTGTGTTTGGCAATTATGTGTTCAGGAGTTGATTTATGGTTGGAATGTGTATGCTTGAGGTTTAGAGCTTGATTAGAGATTGAGGATAGAGTCTCTTTAATATGAATGAGGAAGAAGAAGAAAACTTGAAATTTGGAGAGAATTAGAGAACTTTGAACAAACTTTGAGTAAGAAAACTATCAAGAAAGCAAGTGCCAAGGCTAAGAGAGTTTGTGTGTGCATTTTGGAGATGGAAGAGCATATATTTATAGCCATATGAAGGCTGAATGGAAGCTGGTTTTACGCTGCAAAAATGGAGCTTTATTTCAATTTTTAATTAAAGAAAACATTAAAGAAAGAAAGCATAAATGGTTGTAATAATTTTATTTATATATAATGGATGAAAACACTAAAATATGGTGCTAATGGGAGAAATTGTGGCTGATTACCTTATAGTGGAAATGGGTGGGTTTTCTTTTGATTAAACATTGCCATAAATGACAGAAAGAAAGCTAAAGAATTGGTGATAATGTTGGATATGTTTCTTTGTTGGAAAAACAATTAAAATATGGTGTAATAGGGAGCAAAATGGTGCTGGAATCTGATTTGTTTAGGATCAGATTTCTTATCATTTGAGTGTGTAAAACATGTATTAGATGTCTAGTTACTTAGGTAAAAGATTTGAAATTGATAGATTAGTGAAAAAGGGTAAAAGGTTAAGTGTTTAGGTCAAAACAAGACAAGGTAAAAAGAATAATCATACATTAGTAAATGAAGTAATCTCAAATGAGTTAAAATCAATTTGTAACATAAGTTCTAAACTTATGATAAGAAAATATAATTATACTAGATTTTACCTAAACCGAAATCTTAACCATAAGCTTAAAATAGTTAATTTTATGAGTTCTTTAAGGAAAGGAAAAAATTAATTTTACCTTAAGCAATCTTAGGCTCTAATTACCTCAAGTAATTATTTTTAACCTTACATAATTAATTTTTAACTTGAGGTTAATGAATGAAATTAATTCGAAAAGGATTATAGCCTAATATCGCCTTAATTGTTTATGAAAACTCATTAAGTATTAACTAGGGGTAAAAATATAATTTCACATAAAATTTTCCCAAAATTACCTGAGCATTCCAAATTTTACTTAGTATAACCATTTTAGCCTTCTTGTGATAAGGTTTCAAACGTTGCTCAAACTTAGGTTAAATCATCGTAGCGGTAAAATGGTAATTTCACGTAAAAACTACCTGAAATTGCTGGACATTCTCAAAGTGTGCTTGAAATAGTCATTTTAAACCTTTGAGTGAAAACTAAATTCAAAGATTATATAATTTCATGTAAAGTTACTCAGGGGTAAAAACGTAATTTTACATACGGTAAAAATTGAGAAATTGAGATTTTTTATCTCCAAGGCATATATAATCCCCATCAAGTATTAAACTAACCCTTCAAAGATAATCTAGATTGGTTATCTTTGATTTTCTAGGTAAAAATGACCTCAAGGGTATTTTGGTCATTTTACACGTAGAAAAATCGGGGTTTGCAACTTTCGCACGAATCGTTATTCAAGTTTCTCATACTATTTCTCCAACGTTATATTCCTTTATTGAGGATTATTCGACCTTGAATTACGTGCAAAAATTACCTAGGGTATTTTGGTAATTTTACATGACAGGAGAAATCGGGGCGTTACAAACCGTGTAATGTTAAATTGCTATACCAAGTCTGTTATCGCTCTTCCTACCCCTGTTGTGTCAAACCTTTAAGCCTTTATCTAAGTGCTATAGAAGTCAACTATTATGGGGAAAAAGTAAGGGATATGTTTTCCTAGCCGCTAGCGAAGTAGACTTTGAGCAAGACATTGACAAGGTGCCTATAGTAAGAGACTATCCTGAGGTGTTTCCAGATGATATGCCTAAGTTCCTTCCAGGAAGAAAGATAGAGTTCTCCATAGAGTTGGTCCAAGGGCCAATATCCATAGCACCTTATAGAATGTCACCCCTGGATTTAACCGAGTTAAAGACTTAGTTAGAAGAGCTTTTAGCAAAAAATTTTGTGAGACCGAGTGCTTCACCATGGGGAGCCCGGTCTTATTTGTGAAAAAGAAGGACGGGAGCATGAGACTATGCATAGATTATAGGTAGCTTAACCAAGTGATAGTGAAAAATAAGTACCTCCTGCCTAGGATTGACGGCTTGATGGATCAGCTAAGGGAACAGTGGTGTTTTCTAAGATTGATTTGAGGTTAGGATATCACCAGATTAGGGTGAGGGATGAGAACATACCTAAGACTATTTTAGGACATGGTATGGCCACTTTGAGTTTACGGTGATGTCGTTTGGACTGACAAATACTCCTCCTGTGTTCATGGACTATATGAATAGGATCTTTAGACCCTATTTAGAGCAGTTTGTGGTGGTTTTCATAGATATTATACTCATCTATTCGAAAACCCACGAGGAGCATGAACGTCACTTGATGTTGGTTTTGGAGATCCTGAAGGAGAAAAAGTTTCATGTTAAGTTATCTAAGTGTGAATTTTGGCTGGAGAAAGTGAAATTCTTAGGTCATGTGGTGTCAAAAAGAGGTATTGCCGTGGATCCTAGTAAGATAGAGGCCGTGATGAGCTGGGAGAGACCCACCATGGTAATGGAGATAAGGAGCTTTTTGGGATTAGCTGGTTATTAGTATAGGTTTATTAAAGAATTTTCCCAGATATCATTGCCCTTAACCAAGCTCACTAGGAAGAATGCCCCTTTTGTCTAGACCCCAAATGTGATAAGAGTTTTCAGGACTGAAGGTAAAGTTAACCACGACCCTATTAGTTTTGCCTTACCCTAATGCACCATTTGAGGTGTATTGTAATGCATCGGGAAAAGGATTGGGCAATGTGTTGATGCAAAATAGGCAAGTGGTGGCCTATGCATCTAGACAACTCAAGCCTCACGAGGCAAACTACCCCACCCATGATCTCGAGTTTGCAGCCATTGTGTATGCCTTGAAGGTGTGGTGACACCATCTGTTGGAGTAAAGTTCAAGGTGTTCTCTGATCACAAGAGTCTCAAGTATATCTTTGATTAGAAGGAGCTAAACATGAAGGCAGAGGAGATGGATGGAGTTTTTGAAGGATTACAATTTTGGGTTGAACTATCATCCAGGCAAGGCTAATGTAGTGGCTGATGCTTTGAGCCGAAAGTCACTGCACTTGTCTCATATTATGGTAAAGGAGGTGGAGCTGATCGAGAAGTGTAGAGAACTTAACTTAGGGATGTCATTGACCACTGAGAGCATGAAGATGTGTCATCTCAGTATAACAAGTGACGTCAAGGAGAGAGGTCACTCAGCCCAACAGGAGGATGTAGAGTTAAGGAGACCCTGGAAGCAGGAGGGAAGGGAAGTTAAAGGGTTTTACCCTAGGAGTAGATAAGCTATGGAGGTTGGAAGGCTGGATTTACATGCCAGCAAGTGGTGACCTCCAAAAGGAGATCTTGGAGGAGGCTCACAAAAGCCATTTCACCATTCATCCTAATACTACCAAGATGTATCAGGATCTGAGAAAGATGTTTTGGTGGACTGGGTTGAAGAAAGATGTGTTCACGTAGGTGAGTAAGTGCTTACTCTGTCATAAAGTAAAGATTGAGCACAAAAAACTTTTGGGATGTTGCAACCCCTCCATTCCTTGATGGAAAAGGGAGAGTATCTCGATGGATTTTGTAGAGGTCTACCTAGACCCAAGTTGGCCATGATGCCATATGGGTAATCATGGACGACTAACAAAGTCAGCTCACTTTTTGCCTATTAAGGTAACTTATTCATTGGATAAGTTGGCCCAGTTGTATATCTAAGAGATTGTAAGGTTTTATGGAATGCCGATAACGATAATCTCGAATCGTGATCCGCAGTTTACGTCGCATTTTTAGGGAGCCTTTCAAAAGGCTTTTGGTTCAAACTGCTTAAGCGACATACCACCCTCAAATATGGAGTCGGAAAGGACCATACAAACCCTGGAGGATATGTTAAGGGCATGTGTATTGGACCAAAGAGGGAGCTAGCGTAAGTACTTGCCATTGATCAAGTTTGCATATAACAACAATTATCATGTGAGCATTAATATGGCACCGTATGAAGCTCTACGGATGGAAGTGTCAATCACCCTTGTGTTGGTATAAACCCAGAGAACAAAGCATGATAGGACCCGAAGTCGTAAGGAAAACAACAGAACAAATCAAAAAGATTAGGGATAGGATTCTTCCTGCTTAAAGTAGATAGAAGATCTATGCTGATAGCGGAAGCCATTGGAATTCCAAGATGGGGAACATGTTTTCCTAGAATCACCCTCACTCCAGGCATAGGGTGAGCAATAAGAGTTAAAAAGTTGAGCCAGATTTCTTGGTCCCTTTGAAATCCTTAAAGAGTCGGGTTAGTAGCTTACCAAATAGCCCTACCACCCAATTTGTCCAACCTACACGATGTCTTCCATGTCTCTCAATTAAGAAAATACCAATCCGACCCTAGTCATGTGCTAGAGCCAGAATAG
Organism: Dalbergia oliveri; assembly: GCA_030441495.1. Taxonomy (NCBI): domain Eukaryota; kingdom Viridiplantae; phylum Streptophyta; class Magnoliopsida; order Fabales; family Fabaceae; genus Dalbergia; species Dalbergia oliveri. The sequence continues at coordinate 23,225,889 of JAMLFY010000003.1, forward strand.
GTACAATTAAGGGAGGACCTGACTTTTAACCTACCACCTACAAGGATCATGGACAAGAGAGTCAAGCAATTGAGAAACAAAGTCGTACCTTTGGTCAAGATGGCATGGGGACATGATAAAAGAGGATGTCACATGGGAATTCGAATCACAAATGAAAACTCAGGACCCAGCTGTTCAAAAATAACGAATTTTGAGGACGAAATTCTTTTTAAAGAGGGAAGAAATGTAACGCCCAATTTTTGTCGTGTAAAATTACCAAAATGCCCTTAGGTAATTTTCGCACGAGATTTGAGGACGAACAATCCTTAATTAGGAATTTTAACATTAGAATAACATTATATGAGTATTGGATAACAATTTGCGCAAAAATCCAAGTCCCGATTTTGTGTATGCAAAATGACCAAAATGCCCCTAAGGCCATTTTTGCCCGAAAATTAGAGGTAGTCAATCCACAATCCTCAAGGGGTTAGATTTATGTCTGAAGAGAATTATTTGTAATATGTTGATGTTAAGGTAAAAATCTCAACTCCCAGCTTTTACCGTACGTAAAATTACCAATTTATCCCTATAGTATTTTAACACGAGATTGAGTAATTTTCAAACTTGATCATCACTCGAAAAGTTTTAGAATGTTTGTTACGAGTACCATGTAATATCTGGAAATGTTCAGGTAATTCGGGATATTTTTATGTGAAATTACCTTTTTACCCCTACTTGGTGCTTAATGGGTTTACTTAAGTAATTAAGGCGATATTAAGCTCTAATCCTTTTCAAATTGATTTCATTCATTAACCTTGAGTTAAAAATTAATTACCTAAGGTTAAAAATGTAACATCCCCTTGCTTTATGGATTGACTTCCCCATAAACCAACACGGGTCTTTTTAGTGTGCTTTGTCCTCACTCACACACTTCCTGAGAAACTTCCAGGAGGTCACCCATCCAAAATTACCCCAAGTCAAGCATGCTTACTGTGGAGTTCTCGTGATGGACTGAAAAGAAAGATGCATATTTGTGGCATAGGTAGTACCAATCAATTCATATAAGCTCTCATTAACTGTATAGTCCCATACCTATACAGACTTACGATCCCTCTCATTCGGGTGTATAATCGGTTCATTCATGTACCCCTCCACTTGGAGGGCTCCTTGTCTGTGCCTTCTCGCATCATCTCTCCCCTCGTCCTCGAGCGTTACATGCCCACCAGCTTCCGCTAGTTCGTCCCCAAACCACACCGTACTAGGAGAGGTGCATGGAGTGATCGCCTGCGAGACACAGACAAGGAGCGGCTCCTCCTCCAAGTGGAGGGGTACATGAATGAATCGATTACACACCCAAATGAGAGGGATCGTGAGTCTGTATAAGTATGGGACTATACAGTTAAGGAGGGCTTATATGAATTGATTGGTACTACCTATACCATAAAGATGCATCTTTCTTTGGTAACCCATCAAAAGAACTCCAGTTAGCGTGCTTGACTTGGGGTAATTTTGGATGGGTGACCTCCTGGAGTTTCCTAGGAAGTGTGAAAGTGAGGACAAAGCACACTAAAAATGTTGGTTTGTGGGACAAGTTAATCCATAAAACAATAGGGGATGTTACAAAACTAATTACTTGAGGTAATTAGAGCCTAAGATTGCTTAAGGTAAAATTAAATTTCCTTTCCTTAATCACCAGAACTCATAAAATTAATTATTTTAAGTTTAAGGTTAAGATTTTGGTTTAGGTAAAATCTAGTATAATTACATTTTCTTATCCTAAGTTTAGAATTTATGTTACAAATTGATTTTAAATCATTTGAAATTAACTTCATTTACTAGTGTATGATTATTCTTTTTACATTGTCTTGATTTGTCCTAAACACTTAACCTTTTACCATTTTTTTCATTAATCTATCAATTCCTAATCTTTTACCTAACTAATTAGAAATTTAATACATGTTTTACCATTTGCAAACAATGACAAATATGATCACAATGTAATCAGAAACCAACACCCTTTTATACTCCATTTCATCATATTTTAATGGTTTTTCCAACAAAGGAACATATCCAACCTTATCACTATTTCTTTGGCTTTCTTTTTCATTATTTATGGTTATGTTTAATCAAAAGAAAACCCACCCATTTCAGCCATGAAGTGATCAGCCACTATGTCTCCCATTAGCATCATATTTTAATATTTTCATCCATTATACATGAACAAAATTATTACAACCATATATGCATTATTTTTCTAAGGTTTTCTTTAATTAGAAAATGAAATAAACCTCCATTTCCAGCTATGATGTAGTGGCCAAACAGCCCTCATGTGCCTATAAATAGATACTCTTCCATTGCCAAAATATTCACACAAACACTCTTAGCCTTAGCACTTGCTTACTTGATAGATTCCTTACTCAAAGTTGCTCAAAGTTCTCTAATTCTCTCAAGACTTCAAGCTTTCTTCTTCTTCCTCATTCACATTCAAGAGACTCCATTCTCAACCTCTAATCAAGCTCTAAAGCTCAAGCATACACATTCCAACCATAAATCAGCACCTAAACACATAACATTTCCATTGTCAAACACAAAATCACAAGAAAAATTCTTCCTCCACTCTAACTCCACTTGGCCGAATTCATCATGACTTTAGCATCAGATTTTTTCTTCTTGTTACTTCATAAAAGCTCAAGCTTTACCTTTTGTAAACAAGATTATTTCATGTTCTTTCTTGTGTTCTTTCCTTTAAAGTTTCGGTTTCTAAGGATTGATAATGACCATGGCTTGATGATGAGAAATCATGGTGGTGGTTGTGAATCCATCATATAATGGACCTCTAAAGCTCAAGGTTTAGTTTTTGTCGTCAAAAGATTAACGAAATCATTGTTAGTTTCCTTTAAATTGATTCTTTTTGAGCTTGATGATGAGTTCAAGGAATAAGATTCTTGGAACCATGGTAATAAGAACTCTAAAGCTCACTTCCTCATCGTTAAGATTAATTGGAGTCAAATAGCTCATTCTTTTAAAAGTCTTGAGTTTTGAGCTTAACAAGATATAAAAAGGAACTTGCATCCATGTTTATGTTTCAAGTCTTGCACATCATGTTTAAATTTCAAGTCTTGCATAATCATATTTATATTTAGAGTAATCACCTTAATTCTTGAAGATAATAATAAGGATTTGCATATCATGTTTAAATTTCTAGCCTTGCATAATCATATTTATATTTCAAGCAATCACCTTAATTCTTGAAGATAACAATGTAGACTTGCATATCATGTTCAAATTTCCAAGTCTTGTATATCATGTTTAAATTTCAAGTCATCACTTTAAAGCTTAAAGAAAAGGAAATGGACTTGCACATCATGTTTATATTTCAAGCCTTGCATATCATATTTATATTCCAAAGTTATCACCTTAAAATGGCCAAGATTAAAAATGAGAATGCATGACATGTTTATGATTCCAGTTATTGCCTAAATCTTTAAAGCTCAAGACTTGCTCCTTTTATCTTAAATGAAATTTTTAACCATGGACATACGTCTAACATATAATTTCAGCCTTATAATGATAATAGGCCTAGAGTTGAGTTTTACTTTATGTTAAGGCTTCATGTGTTTTCAATGCCTTGAGATAATTTTAAAAAAATCTAGTAACCAGAAATGAATTATGACACAATTTTCCAAGTTCATAGAAATTAATATAAAGGATTCTAATGTGCTTTTATTAATTCTGTAATATGCTGTTTGGAATGACTTAGAATGGTGAAAATTACTATTAGTTGTTGTAAAAATCATTTTTGAAAGCTTCTAGAAATGTAAATTCTTGCTACTGATTGGGATTATTAGTTTATTTATAATGTTGTTTGGGATCGTCTAATTGTGTAAGAATTGATAATAATTAGTGTAATAATTAATTTTAGCATCTTAGGAAAAGCCGATAATTAGAAAGGGTCAAAAATGCAATTTCTACAACACTTAAGATTTAATTTTTCTAATATTGCTCAATCTATTTGATACTATTCATGAGGCTAAAAGTTAGTGAAAATTATTGTAATAATCACTATTGGTCTCCTTGAGGCATAAAAGGATAATTACAAGTGTTAAATTAAATCGATTTATAGCTTTGACATGTTTAAAGGCTAATGAGTAATTACCAATAACTTGAGGTTGAAAATGAGAATTGTGTTTGTGATAACCTTTGGTGCATTATGTATATCTTGATAAAGCATAGCATGTGCATTAGCTGAGCCTGGTCCTTGGTTCTAGCATACTGGGTAGGAGCATGTTTATCTTTCAATAGCATGCCTATGCAAATCATGCCATGCTGAGTTGCAATTATGATTGAGATTTTAGAAATGCATAGTTGATGTGTTCTATGAGCATGATATATGAATTCATTAGTTATAATGATACAATGCTCAGGTTTGCACTTTAATGAACATGCTAAAATAAAGGTGACATATGTAACATCCCTACTACTTTATGGATTGACGATTGTCCCACAAATCAACACGGGTCTTTTCAGCATACTTTGTCCTCACTCATACGCTTCCTGAGAAACTTCCCAAGAGGTCACCCATCCCAAAATTATCCCAAGTCAAGCATGCTTAACTGAGTTCTTTCGTGATGGGCTACCAAAAGAAAGATGCATCTTTGTGGCATAGGTAGTACTAATTAATTCATATAAGCCCTCCTTAACTATATAGTCTCATACCTATATAGACTCAAGATCCTCTTATTTGGATGTGTAATTAGTTCATTCATGTACCCCTCCACTTGGAGGCAGAACCGCTCCTTGTCTGTGCCTTCTCACACCGATCAGCTCTTGCCTCGTCCCGAGCATTATATGCCCACCAGCTTCCGTTCCGTCCTCAAACCATACTATACTAGGAGAGGTGCAGGCTCTGACCATTTGTAACATCCCGCCGCTTTATGGATTGACGACGTCCCCACAAACTAACACAGGTCTTTTCAGCGTGCTTTGTCCTCACTCACACACTTCCTGGAAAACTTTCCAGGAGGTCACCTATCCCAAAATTACCCCAAGTCACACACGCTTAACTATGGAATTCTTTCGTGATGGGCTATCGAAGAAAGATGCATCTTTGTGGCATAATAGTACCAATCAATTCATATAAGCCCTTTTTAACTGTATAGTCCTATACCTATACAAACTCAGGATCCCTTCATTCGGATATGTAATTGGTTCATTCATGTACCCGCTTGGAGGCAGGAGCCACTCCTTGTCCATGCCTTCTCGCACCAGCGATCACTCCTTGCCTCGTCCCGGGCATCACAACATAAGACACATGGAAATGATCCTCTAGACTTCCTGAATTAAAGGTTATGAAAGGTGATCCAAAAAGGACCCTTTAGACTCCATGAATTAATGGTTATGAAAGGTGTTCCTATGCCCCTAACCTACACTCTGAAAGTCGGAATTTAACTTATCCAGGGGATAAGTATAAACTAGTGACGACTAGTTAGGTATGAGCTCATAACCTAGAACTCTCAAGAGGAGAGAAGATATAGGGCGGCCCCCAAGGAAAAGTGAATAAGAAATTTAAGTCACCTAAAAGAATATTGAGTAGAAATCATGTTAGAAAGGTTTATGTTCATTATGTTATTGATTGTGATATTTTGATGATAATTGGCATATGGCTTTGATATGCATTCATGACATAATATGATGCATCCATGACAATAAGATTCATGCTAAAAGACAAGGACCTCGGCTAAAAGTATTTGGAAATTAATAAATGAACCTTATGCATGCTCACATTTTCATAATGAATCCGAGGTTCCTAAGGACGATGATGATGACACAACGCATTAAAAGCCCTACTGAGATTCTTTTCTAAGTTTCTCATTCCCTCTTCTTTTCTTTCCTTCTCGTCTTTAGAGATTGATGGCAACGTTCGTGATCTTTACTTATGCCCCTACGTGGGAAATGCACTAGGACCGATTAACCGATCCTATCATTTTGTGGGTCATTGTATAGTTTATTTGTACGTCTTTATGGATCGTCCCTTTACACATCCCATTTCTAGTAACTAGTTCTCCCCTACCCCCTTTCCCTGATCTTGCCTTCGAGCGTTCGCGTCCGCAAGCTCATCAGTTTCCACATACTCACTCCGTTGCATCATCTGTCGAGACTTCCTGGCTTACACACCCCTTACCACCTCATTCTATTGGGTCATGGTCGAACCCCTTAGAGGATCTACCCTTCGTCACCCCTCAGGTAGGTCTATCCCTATTGTCCCTATGGAGGTGAGGGATGATAATGATGAAGAGACCATGGTCATGCAGCCAACAAGAGGAGCGGAGCCTGGACATAGAGGTGCCACCTATCCTCGCCAAGGCACCCATGTCGACCCATGAGACTTTATGCCACACGAGACACATTGATCCATGGTTTTCACCCAACATTCTGAAGGAGTAGTGAGGAGAGGAATATTATGCTAGTTTATTTTGTGTTCGATTGTTATTGTTCATCTTGGATTACTATACTTAACTTAAGCTCAGTTGGTGGGTAGTGTGTTTTGATGCTTGATATGGAATGGTTAATACTTATGCTATAACTATATATGATGATGTGGTTATGTTCATGTGATAGTTGTGTACGTATGTGATTAGTTTTTATTTCTTCTCTCTATGCAAAAAGACGATGGGTTTTTACTTAATATGCGTAGCTCACATTTTGTTTTCAAAGTTCAAAAAAAATTTACCTGTAATTTTATTAAAGTATTTTCAAGAGTTTAAATTAAAGAACTAGAACAAAAGAGTAATAACTAATAACTAACTTAGATACTGTACGCCCAATTTTTACTGGAATCTTTACTGTCATTAGAAATTATCGAATTACCGTAGGTAAATATTATATAAAATTTGAGACCAAACAATCCTCAATAAAGGAATATAACGTTAGAAGAGAAGTTAGGAGCAATTCGTACAAGCATTGCAAACCCAATTTTCTGTATATGTAAAATGACCAAAATGCCCCTGAGGTTATTTTACTCAGAAAATGAGGATCGTGGGCCCCACCCGTCCTCAAGGGGATGTTTTGAGGATAATAAAGGATTGTTTGTGTTATGTGTGTTAATAGAGAGAAGAATCTCAATTTTGAGTTTCGACGTGCGAAATGACCAAAACGCCCCGGCGTTTTAACTCCGATTTGCGTGCCGACTAGCCCGAACCTCACTAAAATATTTTAAAAGGTGTTTTTAAGTTATGAATGACCCTTGGTTAAGTCCGGATGGTCCCGGTTTTTGGGTTAAATTACCGTTTTTGCCCCTATCGTTGTGAGTTTTGCAAATTTTGAGATTTTCAATTTGTCTAATGAAACCTAAACAATATTAGGCTCAAATTAAAGCTTATTAAATTCTAATTACTAATATAGAGTCAAAATTATTTATTTAGATTGATTAGAACCTAAAATTGCTTAAAACACCCAAATTGCTTAGTAATTCACTTAAGCCCTTAACCGTAAATTCTCTAAATTGCATGAATACCTTGCCTACACCTAAATAATACATGGAACACACAAAATCCTCTTCCACAAGGCTGTAATGGCCGAAATTATTGAGTAATAAGTCAGAAAATTATTACACAAAAATCCAAAGAATGAAAACAAAGAATCATGAAAACATGGAAACATGATTCCATGTTTTAAGCCACCAAACAAAATGATTTTTCTTCCTTATTTTTTTTCCTCTAATTTTTGGTCAGATTTCCTTCCTTCCTTTGTCCATTTATGAGCTGCAAAATCTCTATAAATAGGCATGCTTGAAGATAGTTTAGATGCTTAGTTCATAACTTACACAAATTCTAGTCTTAGGAACACCAAAAGCTTTCTTTCTTTCTTTCTCTTGGCCGAATTCTCCCTTCAGCTTTTCAAGGATATTTTGCTTCATTTCACTCAAGGAAACCAAGTTCTCTTCCTTTCTTTCAAATCAAATTAGGTAGAGAGGTGTTTCTAAGTTCATTTTATGCTAAGACAAGTTATGTTTCTAGCTCAAAAATGATGTTTTCATGAGCTTTCTTATAAGTTTTCATTTTCAGTTTCTTCTTCCTTCTTTTTAAAGTATTTTGGCCATATGACCTAGCTTATGATGAGACCATGGTTTGATGATGAGATTCTTGAGTGTTGGTTGCAAAGCTTTCACAAGTTAGATCTCTAAAACTTGAAGGTTTCACTAGTTTCCAAAGCTTCTAAAATTTCAGTTTTTTTTCCTTATTTTCCTTTCATGGTTTCGGCCAAATGGCCTAGGAAGGAATGAAATGATGGCTTGATGATGAGGACCTTGAATATGGGTTGTAAATCCATCACAAGTTAGGCCTCTAAAGCTTGAACATTCCATTTAATGAAAAACTTTAAAAAATAATGTTTTTATCTTGAGGTTTGAATATGAAATATGTATTTTTTTTTACTTTGTCTTGCTAAGATACATATATTGGGTTGAAATCATAATTCTCTTAAAGTCTTGAAGGAGCTCTAGTAAAGAGATCAAGTGAACTTGCATCCATGTTTAAGTTTATGTCTTGCACAGCCATATTTATTTTATGTCATAACTAAATTCTCAAGAATAAATAAATGAACTTGCATATCTCATGTTTAAATTTCAAGCTTGCATTTCATGTTTAAATTTCAAGTTGTCACTTAATCTCTAAAGATAATAAAGAAGTTGCATCTCATGTTTATTTTATGCTCTCACTTTATTTTATAATGGCTAAAAGAATCAATGCATGACATGTTTATTTTATGTCATCACCTAAAAATCCTAAAGCTCAAAGACTTGCCTATGAATCATAAGCGAAGAAATGAGATAATTGGAGTTAAAGAATTTATTCTTTAAGAAGTCTTGAGAATTGGAGCTTAAAAAAAATGTAATTCTCTTCTCCTCACCGATCCTGTGGACTACCGCTTCTTGCTTAAGATTCTCTTCCTCTCACTGGTCCCTGCGGATTACCGCCGTCCAGTTTCTTGCATCATGTTTATATTACAAGTTCTTGCATCATGTTTAATTTTCAAGTCATCACCTTAAATCTTAAAGATAAAGAAATGGAATTGCATATCATGTTTATAATTCCAAGCTATCACCTTATAAAGATAAGATTAAAATAAGGTTGCATAGCATGGTAATAATTCTAAGATGTCACCCAAATCTCTAAAGCTCAAGACTTGCTCCTTTTATCTTAAGTGAAAGATTTAATTATGAACATTCTTTCAAGTTATAAATCGGTCCCATGGTTAAGTTAGGCCTAAAGTCCTATGACTTCTTTCAAGTTTAACAAAAAGAATTAGTTCTAAAAGAGTTTTAAAACTTTGTAAGAATTTTATGGGAAGCTAGTAATTTTATGTGTACTTAAAATGTGATTTGATACTTATCAAGAATTTGGTGTCATTGATTGATTCCCTGGTTTGTATGTTATAGTTGCTGTTGCAAACAATGAAAACTTATGCATGAAATAAGGACATATTTTGTTACTGGAAGAAAGTGTATTACTTAAGAGTGCAATTTGGAAAGATTCTGGCTAAGGAAAGATTTGGTATTTAAGCGTGTCCATTGTGACCCACCTCTCTTCCTGGAACCTCCCATATGCATGATTATAGTTGATATATATTATTCCAAGACTGTAAATAAGAAAATGTTAGAATTATTATGAATTGCGAGTTGTAACATGCAAAGACTTATTGGTGACTTCAAATTTATAAGAAAATGATCCTTTGGACCCATCAAACTATAGGTGGTGGAAAGGTGATTCTAGCCCCCTAACCTGTTCTCTCAAAAGGGTAGAGTTAGGACTTTAACTTATCAAAAAGGATAAGTATATGCTAGTGACGACTAGTAAGGTATGAGCTCATAACCTAGATTACTCCCAAAAGGGTGGAGTATAGGGTGGCCCAAGGAAAATAATGAGGATGATAAGATTTTAAAGTCACCTAAGGTACTAAAGAAATAAATTATGTGCACCATGTCCATGTGTAGCTATTATGATATTCTTCTATGCATAACATACATGAGTTGATGATGAGAAATATGATGTTCTTCTATGCATGTTATATTAATGATGATGATGAGGAATATGATGTAATGATAAAAGAAAAGTTCATTATAATTATGACATGTTAAGATTATTATGCATTATAAGACGCATAATTAAAATTGGCCGAATCTCGGTAAAAGTATTTTCTGAACTTAAAATTTAATCTTCGTATGTTCACTATTTTATAATAACCCCGAGATTCCTGAGAATTTGATGATGACACCGTAGAAGGAGATACCTACTGAGAATTCTTTAGTAAGATTCTCACTCCCTTTCCTTTATTTCCGTCATTGTCTTCAGATTCAGATGGCGACATTCGTCCTGTTCATTGACACCCCTACTTGGGAATTCCACTATGATCCGTGCATCATTCGTATCACTTTGAAGGAAGGTGCTCGGTTCGTGTTTTTATTTACGTAGGTCGTCCATTTGCACATCCTGCCCCAGTTATCATTTTTCTCCTACTTCTCCCTATGGCGATGAAATGGTTTTCGAACATGCACGTCCACTTGATGAAAGAATGTTACGTTCTTATCCCGCCTCATCCGCCGTCCATGGTTTTCCAGAGTATAATCCACAAACGAGATATTCTGAAACTGATCCTTCAGGGACCCTCCTACTCATGCTTATTCTGAGAGCTCTGCTCCTACTCTCCCACGTGTAAGAGAGGGTAGTGAGGAAACTTGTTCAGCCGAGGTTAGCAAGAAGATCATCCATCCGACCCCAGCCTGGTGCATCTCGTGTGCCCCCTTCCCAGGAAGCTCGCGTGGACCGGGTTTCTTCCCGTTTCCAAGACAGTGGCCCTAGAGAGTTTTTAAGTAGTCTTAAGAGTGTTATACATCTCAGTTTTAGAGTAGCCTTCCTCAGCTTTTAAGGTTATCTAGTTTAGGGGCATGAATTTCCTTATAAATAGTTTCCTATGGTGTGAATATGTAAGATATGATGTATGAACTTAACTCACCTTTTGAGTAAGGTTATTGTATATATGTTGTGATGTGCATTATGGATGTTATGTGATGGAGCCAATATGATATATTTAGATTCTTAAATGTCTTATTTTACTATCGCTTAATCGTTTATGTTATGTGCGGCTCACGATTTCAATTATGTTAAAAAAAAATGGCTCGTAATTTCACTAAGTATTTTCAAAATATGATGAAAGAACCAAAGCAAAGAGTAAAGTCTAGTCATTAATCCAATACAACCTAGGTGTATTTGGTTAATTACTAGGGTGTTACAGACAACCTAGGCATGTTGAGTTAAATATTATGGTGTTACAATTGTAATCCTCCAAGATGGAGGAGTAGATTTCCTTGCTAGTGTAATGGTTCCCAGATGGATTGAGATAATGTTTGAGACCCTTATTATATTGAATATATTAGTATTCTCAATGTTCTTTAGTTTCTATTCTTATAACTATTGTTGCGATTGTTACAATTTTTATTGGAATAACTAAATTGGCGATCATCATTTAGGAAAACCCTTTGGGCATACACATTGATAGATCCATTGGTTTATGTTTGAAGGAGAACATTAGAATTAACTTTTCAATTGGCGGTTAGGCTATAGCAATTGGTATTTTAAATCAATATAATTTTTAATTAAATTGGGATCTCGTATGTTAGTTATTTGCATTGGTCAAATTCTAAAGGTCAATCGATCACTAGTAAAATTGCAAGTAATTTATTACTAATAGTCATTAATGTGTTTAATATTTGGTCTGTGACAATTAATTCCAATCCTAAGAATACCTTGTACTAGTGCCTTTAATTCTAAATTCATTCTCATTTAATTTTAATTCTTTCAATGTTAATTCTTAAAATCCCAAATTTCCAACTAAATGCCATAGCCTCCTTGAGAGATGACCTAGGTTATGCCATTTACTATATTTTTGGTGCAACTTGTAACACCCTAATATTTAACCCAACACGCCTAGGATATATTAAGATTAATTATTAGTTATTACTTCCTTTTAAACTCGTTTGTAAAGTTACTTAGCAAAATATACAAGTAAAATTTTTTTTTGAAATATGTAAAACAAAATGCGAGCCATCGTGTACTATCATGAGTGAAACGTGAAGCAGCAAAGGACTAAAACATACATTTAAAGGCAATCAAGAACACATCCATCCATAGAAGCAAATATCATAGTATTAGATTCCATAGTTGAACACATGTTCCTGAATACACCAATGAAATAAAGACTAAATAAAGTCATAATCATATAAAGTGGGCAGAGCTTGCGATACATAGAACAAGAAAATACATCAACAGAAAGTAAACATAAACAACAAGTACAGGGAGCCCCAAAAGATCAAACCCCAGCTATAGCTACCCCTCCCTTGAAACTTACTTGTGACGCTGGTCCTCATCCCTGGAAGGTACGTACCCAATGAACTAGGTGAGCTCCTCGGGTGTGTGCAAGTGGAAAGGGGACGGATGTGACCTCCACGACGTGGACGCATCTCGGGCATTGAGCTAGTCTCCGTTGCCTCACCGTGTCCTCACTACCTCTCCCGATGTCCATGGGGGGCCGTAGGGCAGATCTCCAAGTAGATGTGGGTGGGGGAATCCTCCGATGGGTCGGTCTTGAACGCCTCGAGTTAGGAACATACTTGGGGTAGTCCGCACCGCGAAGCTGAAGGGCGGGCATGACGAGTCTGCTTGTCACGAGGTCCAGTCCTCTCGAAGATCAGGTCATCGCCATACGGTGAGGTAAGAGTGAAGCGAAGCTGGAAACTGGATGCGCGAACGGGCGTCCCATATATGTAAAAATGCGGATAGCACAACGACCCTCAAAATGATACGATTGATGCTCCGAGTCAAAGTGCACCTCCCAAATCGGCGTGTCAATGAAGACCACAAATGACGCCATCAAGATCTGAAGACGTAACGGGAAAAAGCAATAGAGGAGGTGAGAATCTTACTAAAGAATCTCAGGAGGAATCCTCCTATCCTAATGTCATCGTTTATATCCCAGGAACCTTGGGTTTATTATGAAAAGGTTTAACATGCAAAGGTTTATTATGAGGTTTCATAAAAGTAATTATCCAAGGTTCATGTCTTTTATGATGAATCTTAATGCATGTATGCCGCATAGCGAAACATGAATGCATGGCAATACTTTATGCAAACAAACCAATAAAACATGTCATCAATAATTCATCATCATATAAGTGGCATGGACTTCTCATGAAAACCTTTCTCTTTCATAAGCATGAAACTTCACATCCTTTTCTCGTTTCTCAAACTTGTGGCATAAAGGTATCAAACCTAGAATCATCACCACCCTAAACTAGACTATGAGCTCATACCTCAACTAGTTGTCACTAGTTCTTACTTATCCTCTTGATAAGCATAACATAATCACAATAATCCCGACTTCCAAAGTATGGGTAGGGGGCCTAAGGATTACCCATCGTGGGACTTTTTCCTTCCTCGAAACGCATCAACTAGTTAAAACCAGTGACTTTGTCCGCTTTGGCAGGCTAATGTCTATGCCCTCATAATTTTACCTTCTCCTCACCGTAGCAGGAGAAGTATGTCTGCTACGAAATGCATCAACTAGTTAAGACCAGTGACTTTGTCCGCTTCGGTATGGCTCCATGACCATACCCCCCATAGGTTTACTTTCTCCTTACCGTAGTAGGAGAAATGCGTCTCAACATGTCACTTTTAAAATCTTACTTTCAAAAACTTCTTCAAGTCTCTCAAATTTGACGGAAATTCGAAGCACAACGGCATACACCGAATTTCCTTAAATTGAAGTCATGCCACATAACTCACCGAACACATATTTGCTCATGCAATATCTCAGTTAAGCAAACCTTTCAAAGTCATATAAACATATTCCTCCACTTCATCATCATCTTATATCCTTATGTATCTCATTCAGCATGCCGCATATCATAACAATCACGTCATAAATTCACATATTCTCATACACATAACATGAATACTATCACATGGTCTCAACATAATATAAATATATGTTCGCTTGATCACTTACTTACGTTATGTCTCCTATCTTATAGTATCTTATGCTTTGGCCCTTACGAGTCTTAAAACTTGTATTCTAGTTATCTTAATGCCCATTATAGATCTTTACTGCACCTAAAGGATCATTACTTGTAATTCTCTCTAATTTTTATGCTTACTAACACCTCCAAACAGCATTGCATAGATTGGTTATGATGATTATTATTCGATTACAGGGTTCTAGAATCTATGTCTTCGACCCTTTCTAAGTTCTGCTTCGCCTATGGCTCTATATTCAATTCCTAAACCAATTATTAGGGATTCCTACATATATCTACTAATTATAAACCATTTTCCTTAAGTTCCTTTATGCTGAAACAGAATTTACATTTCTTGTGTCTAAGTGTTCTAGAATTCTCATTTTAAGTCTTTTCTAGTTACTTGTTCTTTCCTATCATTCCCAAATCAGTCCTTACTTCACTCAAACACAATTTAACACATTTTAACTCCATAAAACAGAATTAATACAGTGGCTGAAGGAACAAGGCAAAAACCGAAATGTATATCACACATAATCACATAAATTCACGTTTTTAAGTGCATATAAGTTGCTAGTTTTCTCTTGGAATAATTTTAGGAATTCAAAACTCTTTTAGAAACTAATTTATCTCATTAAAATCATATAAATATAGGTGAGGTTAGTAGCTAAATCATTTCATTCAAGAAATAGATTTAAAACATAAAATCATGTTCATAGTACTCCCTAAGTTCACCTAAGCTAAGAAAAATTCTAAGACATAGGCTATTGGCACTTATGATTAGATGAGCTCATATCAAGTCCATCATCATCATCACAAGGCTGACATGGTGCTCATGGAAAGCTTCCATTTTCTAAAACTTTACTTGTGATACTTGGGCAAGTCTTTGAGCTCTAGAGTATTTAGGTAATGACATAAACATAAACATGCTATGCACTTTATTTTACTCTTCATTATAAAGTAAAGTGAAAGTATAAAATAAATATGAGATGCAACCTTATTATTATCTTTAAAGATTAGGTGATAACTTGAAATATAAACATGAAATGCAAGCTTGGAAATTTAAACATGAAATGCAAGTTCATTTATTTATTCTTGAGAGCTTAGTGATGGCATCAAAAAGTAAACATGATATGCAAGGCATAAACTTAAACATGAATGCAAACTTATTTATCTTAACTAGAGCTCTTGCAAGACTTTAGAGGAACATTAATAGCCTTAACCCAACATGTATCTTAACAATATAAAGTGAGCTTTAGAGTTCTTAGTACCAAGTCTTCAAAGAAGTCTTATAGTTTGAACATCATCATCAAGCTCAAGAAAATGGACTAAGAGATAAATATCAACACTTATCAAAACAAACATAAAAAGAACTACTCATATTCTTCATTTTACTTGCTCATGGGCTTCAATCTAGAGTAAACTCTAAACAGAACTAACTTTAAGGTTGGCAAGGGTAAGCTTAGAGCTCTTTGAAATAATGAGATTCCATGACTAAGAATCCTGAATCAAATAATGAGATTATAGTTTAACTAAGCAATCTTAGGTTCTAATTAACCTTAATAAATTATTTTGGCTCTAGATTAATTATTGAAATTAATTCATCTTCAATTAGAGCCTAATATTGCTTAGGTTTGGTTAATTACATCATTAGGCTCACTATACACTTCTAGGGCAAAATGGTAATTTTACACTAAACTCTGGACCTCCTAGGCCAACTAACCATCATAAACCACTCCTAAACATCATTCTGAACTTTCTGGAAAGTTCCAGGCTCAAATGGCACCTTTACCCGCATAAAACACTACATGGGTATGTTGGTCATTTTGAGCCGAAGATTCAGAAACGAGATTTTCATCTCTATATCAAACATTACAGTTATAATCCCCTTCAAACATTGAGTTGACCCATTCGAGGACTACGGGTAGCTACTCGAATTTGGTAAAATGACCTTAAGGGCATTTTGGTCATTCATACTCAAACAAAAAAAGTCGGGTTACACAACTTAGCATAAAATTAATTCTAATTTGATGAGGTTGCAACAGTTCCATCAAGCATGCATCACATACCATCCACAGATCATCCATTTTTCATCCATCATGACATTTTCTACAATCTCCGTAAGTCATTCCCTTTATTCGCATTGCAAGCATTTACTTTCGCATACTTTTTGCACTATCTCGATCATTTACTTTTTTCGCTATCACATTATTTATTTTTCTGAATTATCACATCATTTTCTTTTTCCCACTATTACAACATTTAGTTTTCTGCAATTATCATATCATTTACTTTTTCACACTATTATGTCATTTACTTTATGTCTCAATCACATTCATTTAATTTTTTTGTCTCAATCATAATCACATGTGTTTACTTTGACATGCGTTTAATTTTCACATGCATTTAATTTTCTCATGTGTTTACTTTCTATATGCATTTACCTTCCACATGCATTTACTTTCTACATGCATTCACTTTTCATATGTTTTTACTCTCCACATGCTTTCACTTTCCATATGTATTCAATTTTACATGCATTTACTTTCCACATGCTTTTAATTTCTATATGTGTTTATTTTCTTCTACATGCTTATACCTTTCACATGTGGTTACTTTTCACATGTGTGTACTTTTTGCATGCATTTACTTTCCACATGTCTTTACTTGTCATATGCATATAATTTTCAAATTGAAATAAAAATATGTGTTCATATCTTTACTATTATTTGAGTAAGAAACAAGTAAAGAGAGGCAATTGTGAGAACACCATCTTTTTTGTCTTCAATTTAATTATTTTTCTTTCTTTTAACTTTTTTTTATGTATTTTAAAATTGAATTCATCACTTGAAACCCTAACCAACTCAATCACAACTAACTCAAAAAAAAAAAAAAAATCCTAACTAAACCATTTTTTTGACTTACTTGAACCAAAATCAAATCCTAACTAACTTTATCTTAGTTGACTAACCAACTCCAAAAGTCTCTACTCCACTCTCTTATAATGACCACTCGCCATACAATAACAACAGGACTTACTTGGGTGAAAAGAGGAAGAGCACCCATGATTTTTTCATTCAGATCCTAAGAGCATCTCCAATGGTGTCTTTACATTGATCCCACTTGTGGCCCCACTTGTTACCACATCATCATCACATAATCAATTTGTCATAAAAAGAAAAGTGTCCTAAGAGTGTCCCCCTTTGCTCCAATGGAATGGACCAACTTTGGTCCCTACTATGGCCCTAAATAATTTTTTAAATTAAAAATAAATCAACATATTTATAAAATGTTTTATTCTAATATCTTGTATTATGTAATTTATTTTCAATTTGGATAAAAATATAAAATTATTTTTTAATTATTTTAAAAATTTAATTTTAATAAATCAAATTGCAAAGGAATATTTGGTAAATTTTTTAAAATGTCAAAATATATAAGAAATCAGAAAAATATTTTTTAAAATAAAATGAGTTTTCCAATATATTTTTAAAATATAACACGATTAGCAATAATAATGCATAATTTAAAAATGACCAACAATATTGTGTAATTGAAATATTATATATCTAGAAACTATATTGGACGAGCATTGTGGAATTACCATATATGTTCCACCAAATCGTTTGTAGTTGCGATGCTTTTGTCTCTCACGAAGTTGGATATTGTTTTGGATATACCTCTCATACGCAGCAAAATTTTCTTCATGCATCTCTAGCTTTGATAAGCCATTGTCAACATTGTTGTAAGAAAGGAGTTGAGCAAAATTTTCAGTATATGTGTCTCTTTCATCCTCAACGATAATATTATGCAATATAATGCATGCTCTCATTATTTTTGCAAGTTTCGCTCAAAATTTAGGCCACATATAATTGCAAATCGAGCTAATACTCCAAATGCATGCTCCACATCCTTTCGTTACCTTTCTTGATATTTTGCAAACAACTTTCACTTGTCTCCTTGTGGTCGGGATATTGTTTTCACAAATATTTCCCATTTAGGATAAATGCCATCTATTAAATAGTATCCCATGGTATAATTGTTACCATTCACAATATAATTTACCTGAGGTGGTCGACCATCTATAACTTCATCAAACACCAGTGAACGGTCTAACACATTAATGTCGTTATTCGAACTGGCAACTCCAAAAATGTATGCAATATCCAAAGGTCGGTGAAGCCATAATTTCAAGTACTATAGTTGCAACCCCATGGTAACCACTAACACCCAATTTTTATTGTCGTTAAAATTACCGAATTACCCTAGGTAATTTTTCATATAATTGATCGAACAATCCTCAATAAAGGAATATAACATTAGAAGAAAGGATAGGAACAATTCGTGCGAGAGTTGCAAACCCAATTTCTGTACGTGTAAAATGACCAAAATGCCCTGAGGTTATTTTACTGAGAAAATGAGGATCGTGGGCCCCACCCATCCTCAAAGGGATGTTTTGATATTAATAAGTGATTGTTTGTGTTATGTGTGTTAATAGAGGAGAAGAATCATAATTTTGAGCTCGACGCGAAATATCCAAAATGCCCATGCGGCGTTTTAACTTGATTGCGTGCCACTTAGAACCTCACTAAAATGTTTTAAAACATGTTTTTAAGCTATGATTAACCATTAGTTAAGCTCGGGTGGTCTCGGGCAATTTTTAAGTAAAATTACCATTTTGTCCCTTTGTGCAGGTTTGCGAATTTTGAGATTTTTAATTCGTATAGCAAAACATAAGCAATATTAGGCTCAAATTAAAGGTTATTAGATTCTAATTATTAATCTAGAGTCAAAATTATTTATTTAGATTGATTAGAACTTAAAATTGCTTAAAAACACTCAAATTGCTTACTAATTCACCTAAGCCCTTAATTGTAAATTCTCTAATTTGCAAAGATACCTACCTACACCTACATAATACATGGAACACACAAATTTTATCCTCCTTGGGCTGTAATGCACAAAATTTTGGTCCATAATGCATCAGAAAATTTGTCAAAGAATGCACAAAAACCAAGGTATGAAAACAAGGAATCATGAAAACATGATTCCATGTTTTAAGCCACCAAACAAGATGATTTTTCTTCCTTGTTTCCTCCTCAAATTTGGTCAGACTTTCTCCTCCCTTTGTCCATTTATGAGCCTCAAAATCTCTATAAATAGGCATGCTTGAAGGAGTGTTAGAGGCCTTAGTTCATAACTTACACAATTCTAGTTTTTAGAAGCACCAAAAGCTTTCTTTCTTCCTCCTCTTGGCTGAAACTTCTTCTCCCATTTCTCAAAGAGATTTTCTTTCATTTCACTCAAGGAAACCAAGTTCTTTTCCTTTCCTTCAAATAAAATTAGGTAGGGAGTTGTCTTTAAGCTTATTTCTATGTTTTGCTAAGTGTTGTTCTTGGTTCAAAATGATGATTTCATGGACTTTCTCTAACTTTTCCATTCGATTTTCTTCTTTCTTTTCCTTTGCACATTTTGGCCATAAGGCCTATATGGGAATATGATGATAGCTTGATGATGAGGACGTGTTGGTTGTAAATCCATCACAAGTTAGGCCTCTAAAGCTTGAAAATTCCACTTGATGCAAAACTTTAAAGAATGATGTTTTTATGATGTAAAAATAAAGATCTTGAGCTTAGAACTTGAAAGATGTATTTTTCACTTTGTCTTGCTAAGATATATTGGGTTGAATTTATATTTCTCTAAAGTCTTAGAGGAGCTCTAGTAAAGAAATAAAATGAACTTGCATCCATGTTTAAGTTTATGCCTTGCATAACCATATTTACTTTCTATGTCATCACTAAATTCTCAAGAATGAATAAATGAACTTGCATTCTCATGTTTAAATTTCCAAGCTTGCATTTCATGTTTATGTTTCAAGTTGTCACTTAATCTTCAAAGATAATAAAGATGATGCATCTCATATTTATTTTATGCTCTCACTTTATTTTATAATGACTAAAAGAATCAACGCATGACATGTTTATTTTATGTCATCACTTAAAGATCCTAGAGTTTAAAGACTTGCCCAAGTATCACAAGCAAAGTTGGAACCATGGTAATAAAAAATCTAAAGCTTCCTTAAGATTATGGAGTCAAAGAATTCATTCTTTAAAAAGTTTTGAGTTTGGAGCTTAATAAGATGTAATAAGAATTCACTTCTCCCTTCACCAGGCCACTACCGCCGCTCTCTTTTTAAGATTCTTCTCCCTCCACTGGTCCAGTGCGGACTACCGCCTTCAGTTTCTTACATATCATGTTTATAATTCCAAGTTATCACCTTATAAAGACAAGATTAAAATGAGGTTGCATAGCATGTTTATGATTCTAGTTATCACCTAAATCTCTAAAGTTCAAGACTTGCTCCTTTTATCTTAAGTGAAAATTGTAATCGTAAAGATTTCAAGGTATAAATCGGCATTATGATTAAGGTATGCCTAAAGTGGTTTTAAATAAGTTACTGATTTAGTTCTAAAATTTCTTTCAAGAGTAACAAAAAGAATTAGTTTTTAAAAGAGTTTTAAGGCCTTGCAAAGATTTACGGGATACTAGTATCTTACTTGTATTTAAAAATGTGATTTTAAGTAATTACGTGAGGTTCATGATTCAGCCACTAATCTGAGTTTAGTACTACTGTATGATGATGGTTTAATATGTTTGAAGTTGTGATAATTATGGTTTGTTGCTAAAGGAATGATTCTATGCATGTTAGAGATAAAACTAGCTTCCTAGAAAATCGTAAAAGTAAGATTTCTAGAACTTTAGAGAATGAAATTTATGCATTCTGTCCAGAGCCTTTAGTGACCTTAAGAACCAGATTTTATAATGTTTAGATAAGGGAGAATGATTCATAATTGGTTTAGTAATTAATTTTAGCATCATAGGGAAAGCCGATAACGAGAAAGGGTTAAAAACACAACTTCTAGCACGTCGTAAAACCTTAAGAACAACTTACGTCTATGCTGCCCCATATAGTCTAATAACGTTCTTAGGACTTATAATTGATGGTAATAAGTCCCTTAGATGCATAATTAATTAGTTCAATAATTAAGGTTGCCCATTCTAGAGTTTCGGTTGTTTAAGAAACTTTCATAAGGATTTATGATGATGCCTCTTTGATGTTTTAAATGATAAGTCTATGAAGTGATTTGATGCTTATTAAGTATTTGACATCATTGAATGATTTCCGGCTTGCATGTTATAGTTGCTGTTGCAAACAACGAGAATGCTTATACATGAAATAATGAAATATTCTTTGTTACTTAAAAATTTACCCTTGTTGCTGGAAGAAAGTATATTACTGTAAAGTGTAATTTGGAAAGGTTCTGGCTAGGAAAGACTTGGTATTTAAGCATGTCCATTTGTGACCCACCTCTCTTCATGGGAATCTCCAGATGCATGATTACAATTGGTATATATATTATTCCAATAAGACTATAAACAAGAAAATGTTATGAATGATTATGAATTGAGAATTGTATTATGATATAACATGCAAAGACTTAATGGTGACTTAAACTTATGAGGAAATGATCCTTTGGACCCATCAGATTATAGGTGGTGAAAAGGTGATTCTTGCCCCCTAAACCGTTCTTCAAAAGGGTAGAGTCGGATTCTTACTTATCAAAAGGGATAAGTATATACTTGGTGACGACTAGCAAGATATGAGCTCATAACCTAGATTACTCCCAAAAGGGTGGAATATAGGGTGGCCCAGGAAAATGATGATGAAAGTAACTTAAGTCACCTAAGAAACTAAGTAAATGCATTATGTGAATATAATGTTCTGCTATGCATAGTATTTATGAGATGATGATGAGAAATATGATGTTCTACTATGCATAGTATTATAAAATGATGATGAGGAATATGATGTGATTTTATGAATAACTATGTTATTATATATGAAAGGAAAAGTTCATTATAAACATGACATGCTAAGTTTATGATGCATTATAAGACGCATGATTAAAATCGATGAACCTCGGTAAAGTATATTTCAAACTTAATAAATCAATCTTAGCATGCTCACTATTTCATAATAACCCCGAGGTTCCTGGGACGATGATGATGACACGATGCATATAAGGTGAGTACCCTGAGATTCTTTTATAAGTTTCTCATTCTCTCTTTCTTTCTTTCCATCTTGTCTTTAGAAAGTGATGGTGATGTTCGTGATTCCCGTTGATGCTCTGTAACACCCTAATATTTAACCTCATACGCCTAGGACGTATCAAGACTAATTATTAGTTATTACTTCTCTTTAAATTCATTTATAAAATACTTAGCGGAAAATACGGTAAATTTTTTTTTGAAATGATTTATATAAACCAAAGTGCGAGCCTTTGCGCGTAACATAAACAACGTGAAGTGGAAGAATAAATAAAACATATAGAATATAAACATTAAAGAACACATTCATCATAAACATAATTCCTCATTACATTAGATAATATAGTTTAGTACATCTCAGAAATATAACAAAACATAAAGTCTTACCCGTACTAGTGGGAGAGCTTGCAGGACAATGGGAAACATAAAGACAAATACATGGTAATAATCCCAAAAGATAAACACCCAACTAACACTACCCTCCCACTCCAAGCCTACTGGTGACGCCTTCCTCCGGGGAGATGTAGCCCGCGACTGACGAAGCTCCTCGGATGTAGCCCAACGAAGCGGAGATCTAGGCATGGGAATCGAGGGACAGCATGGCCTCCGCGTCGTGGTCGCCTCTCGGCTGTCGAACGCGCCTCGCATACCTCGGCTGGGTGACCGTGTCCTCACTACCTCCTCCGTGACCCATAGGGAACGAAGGGAAGATCCCTCCGAAGGATCAGCCTCTGATCGAGTACGGGAACATACTCAGGATATCCGCGTACCTCCGACGAGGAAGGTTGGGCACGACGGCTGCTCATCTCTGGTCGTGTCCTCTCAAAGACAGGTCGTCGCCAAAGGGTGAAGTCGGATCGAAGTGATAGCTGGAGACGGGGGAAGCAAAGGGCGTCCCACATATGCAAAAACGCGCACCTCGCAATGACCCTTGAAGTGGTAGGACTGATGCTCGGGGTCATAGTGCACCTCCCATGTAGGCGGGTCAATGAAAATCACGAACGACGCCATCGATATCTGAAGACGTAACGAAAGAAGAGAGAGGGGTGAGAATTCTTGCTAAAGAATCTCAGGAGGGAAGTCCTCTATCCTAGTGTCATCGTTTACGTCCCAGGAACCTTGGGTTTATTATGAAAAGGTTGAGCATGCATAGGTTCATTATGAGGTTTTCGCAAAGGTTGTTGTCCAAGGTCCATGTCTTTTATAATGATTCTTAATGCATGTATGCAACATAATGTTTCATGGATGCATGGTAGCACTTTAGGTAAATCAAACAATAATTCAAACAACATTTGTGTGGCATGAAACTTTTCTTTGATCATCTTTCCTTTTCTCATACTTGTGTCACCAATAATATAGTAACCGCACCCTTAAGCTAGGCTATGAGCTCATACCTTAACTAGTCGTCACTAGTTCTTACTTATCCTCTTGATAAGCGAATCATAAACATCATAATCCCGACTCCCAGAGTACGGGTAGGGGCCTAAGGATCACCCATCATGGGACTTTCTCCTTCTTCGAAACGCATCGACGGTTAAGACCAGCGACTTTGTCCGCTTCGGTATGGCTCGACGTCCATACCCCCACGGGTTTACTTTCTCCTCACCTAGCAGGAGAAATGCGTCTCGGCATATAACTTTAAACTTCATATTTCTCAAAAACTTTCTTTTTGTCCCTCAAATTTGACGGAAATTCGGCGGCATAACAGCTATTTCGAATTTCCTCAAATTTGAGTCATGCCACATAATTTCAGTCACATGCATCATTTTCATGGAACTTTCTCATTGCCACAACTTTCTAGTTCACATGAGCATATTTCTCAATTTCATTCATATCTTTGAAACATTATGCATCTCAAACACAACATTTCATCAAATTATGCATATAAAGTTTCATGCTCAAGGAACTAACATAATCACATCATCATAAGTGTGCACGAGGTTCATCATCATAATCATACTCTCTCGTCCACCTATCTCACAGTATCTTATGCTTTGCCCTTTCGGGCTTTAAACTTGTATTTGCATTATTATTACCCTCAAGGGGTTGGCACTTAAACTTTTCCTCTAAGATTTGAACTCACCAAGATTCCACTCAGCACTCAACATAAAAGGGCAGAAAATATATATCGTTTGCTTAAGGGGCTCTAGAATCTCCATTCGCGACCCTTTTAAGATCCATCTTCGCCTAAGACTCCATAATTAATTCTTAGATCAATTATGAGGGATTCCTAGGCATGTTCTCTAAGTTATAAACCACTTAGATCTCTTATCATCATCTTATACTTAGAAATTAGCACCTAATCATTTATGAAGGGATCTTGTACATGTCTTACTAATTATGAATCATTTATCCCTGAATTAACCATTCTAGAACAGATTTGCACTTCTTTGTATTAAGGTGTTCTAGAATTCTCATCTCAAGTCCCTTTTTAGTTACTTATTCTTTACTAGCTTCTCTAAATCGATCCTTGCTTCACTCAACATAATTTTACACATTTAACACCTTAGAACAGCATTTATACAGTAGCCAAACATAGAACCGAAATCATGAACCCATAAGATCACATAATCTCTTGGGTTGAAATGCATATAAGTTACTAGTTTTCTCTTGGAATGTTTCTGGAAACAAAAGGTGTTCTGGTAATCGATTACATGTTCCTAGTAATCGATTACCAGGAGCTCAATTCATTCTGGGTTTTCAAAACAACCGGATAATCGATTACACATAATGGTAATCGATTACGAGGGTTAAGCTTTTGGAAAAGTAAAGAACATAGGGTAATCGATTACATACGACGTAATCGATTACTTAGGGTTAAATCTTTTCGGAAAAGTAAAGGACATATGGTAATCGATTACTTTATAATGTAATCGATTACAGGGTTTCCAGAAGGTTCTGGGCATGAAAAGCCGTAGTAATCGATTACACTGCTTCTGGTAATCGATTACCAGAACCAAAAGTCCTTCGAAAACCTTCTGGTAATCGATTACATTGGTGGTAATCGATTACCAGAACCTCGAAAATTGAGAAAACATGATTTTGACACATTCCAAACTATTTTAAACCTCTTGAGACCTCATAAAACAGTTTTCCAACATTTCCTTGAAAATTATTCATGTATTTTACAAAATCAAACCATTGTTGGTTCATACCAAAACTCATCCATTTCTTTTTGAATGGAGTTTCCTTTTTAGGATACTTAGGGCAAGTCTTTGAGCTCTAGAGTGTTTAGGTGATGACAAAATCTTAAACATGCCATGCACTTTATTTTACTCTTCATTAGAAAGTAAAGTGAGAGCATAAAATAAATATGAGATGCAACTTCATTATTATCTTCAAGGATTAAGTGATGACTTGAAATATAAACATGAAATGCAAGCTTGGGAATTTAAATATGGTAATGCAAGTTCATTCATTTACTCTTGTGAAATTAGTGATAACATCAAAATAAACATGAGATGCAAGACATAAATTTAAACATGAATGCATCTTGTTTTTGTCTTAGCTAGAGCTCTTGCAAGACTTTTAGAGGAACATAAACCTCAACCCATTATGTATCATAAGGCAAGCTTTAGAGTTCTTAGCACCTAGACTTCAAAGAAATCTTAAGGTTTGAACTCATCATCAAGCTTAAGGAAATGGACCCAAAGTTCATCACTTTGTCTAAACAAAACTACAAGAACTAAGTCATATTCTTTATTTTATTGCTCATAGGCTTCAATCTAGCGCGGATTCTAGAACGGCCGACCAACTTTAAGGTTGGCAAGGGTAAGCTTAGAGCTTTATAAAATCATGGGATTAACTTTCTTAACAAAACTTTTGTGATCTACTAGACATATTTTACAAACTTTGTTCAAATCCATAGAAGAAAAACTGAAAATCCTTAAAGGAAAGAGGAAGAGGAAAAACCGAAACTTAAGCCAAGAAAAGAAAGGAAATCCAAGCATGTATGGTCCAAGACCAAGTTGTTTCAAGCTTTAGAGGTTTCTCACATGACAACAACAAATCATTATCTTGAAACCTCATCATCAAGCTCACATTCTTTTTGTAAGAAGGCCTCTTGGCCGAAAAAGAAAAGAGGAAGGAAAAGGAGTTTGAAACCAAGAGAAAAACTAGAACTTTCTTGAAGAACACAAACAAAAATCATCAAAACTTAACCCCTACCTTAAGAAGTCTTGAAGAGATGTAAGAAAGCTTTGTTTTCTAGATGGAAGGAGAAGGAAATCCTTTTGGAGTCTTGAGGAAGAAATCAGCCAAGTTGAGGGAATTTGAGAGGAATGAGAGAATTTGCAAGAAGTGTGAACTTACCAAGTGAACCAAAGTGTGACAAGGTTCATCAAGGCTTGGTATTTATAAAAAAATGAGACATGTTGGCTGATTTGGGGAGGGAATGGCTGATGACTCTTCAAGGTCAAGGGAGGAGGAAAATATCTCTTACAAAAGCATGGGCTTAGGCATGGCAAGCATGGTTGGAAGCATGGGCAAGGTATGGCCTAAGGCATGGACTTGGAGTGCATCACAACTCAACATGTGGCACCATTTGGGGACAGATTTTCGGCCCCATCAGCCAAGGGGAAGGGATTTTTGTTCATGTAATTGTGGTTTAAGGATGTGTTTAAGTGTTTCTATGATTAGGCTTTTTGATTAGGAGTTTGTAAGCAAGCGTTTAGGTGAGAAAATGGTTAATTGAGGTGTTTCAAGACTTGATTAGGAGGGTGATCTTATTAGATTAGTAATTTAAAATAATTCTTTTGGTCAAATGAGGTATGGCTCAATTCCTTAATTTAAGGAAGAGAGAGAGAAACACTATTCAAGATTCCATGACTAGCAATCTTGAATTTAAAGAATACCATTAGAGTTTATCTAAGCAATCTTAGGTTCTAATTAACCTTAATAAATCATTTTGACTCTAGATTAATTATCGAAATAAATTAATCTTCGATTAGAGCCTAATATCGCTTAGGTTCGCTAATTGCTTCATTAGGCGCACTGTACACTGTTCTAGGGGCAAAATGGTAATTTTACACTAAAACTGCCTGGACCTTCTGCAACTAAACATCAAACATTGCTCATAAACATCATTCTAAACTTCCTGAAAGTTTGGGCTCAAACGGCATCTTTTACCCGTGTAGACACAGCAGGGTATTTTGGTCATTTTGAGCGGAAGTTTAGAAACGAGGTTCCCTCCTCGGATATCATTCATAACAGCATAATCCCCTTTAAACATCGAGTTGACCCATTCGAGGGTTGCCGGGGCAACTGTCCTCGAATTTCGGGTAGAAATGACCTCAGGGCATTTCGGTCATTTGTACTCTAACGGAGAAATCGGGCGTTACAGTTCCACCTGGTAGATGCATGTGATCTTATGAACCAGCTTATTATTCTTGAGGAACGTATTGCTAGACCTTGAGCGTAACTCGGATATCTATTCCTATCTCTGAAGTGTTATAAATAGGTGCCGTTAATAGATGTTTTTCCATCCATATATTATTTATATTTTATTCGATTGCCTACATCTAGCTTAACTCGTTGGTAGGCAAAATATCTATGTGAAATGTAATTATGGATGTCATATGATGGAGCCAATATGATGTGTTCTTCATGATATGTTTGTTCATTTTCTGCTTATCCGATTATCGTTCACGTTATGCGCGGCTTACGTTTTCAATTATGTTTTAAAAAAAAATGGCTCGTAATTTCACTAACTATTTTCAAAGCATAATTACGGAACTGAAGCAAAGAGTAAAATCTAGTAATTAATCATATACGACCTAGGCATATTGGGTTAATTATTAGAGTGTTACAACCACTCATATACATCCCTTTTCCATGCTTTAGGGTAGTTTTTCACTCCAATGCATGTAATCGATGCTGCCCATCATGCTTGGGAAGCCACGTCCTCTTCCATCTGTAGCAAAAGTTGTACATCATTTGAGTTCGGTTTTCACAAGTATTCAAACTTCATACTCAAATACCGATATTACATCTTCAACGAACTTCTCTATGCACTCAATTGCATGCTTTCACCTATCCACACATAATTATCAACAGCATCAGCTAAAACTCCATAGGCCAATATACGCATAGCAGGTGCATTTTGCAATGGAGATAAGCCTTTCTTGCATGTTGCATTGTCATTGCTGGAAATATGGATCAACATTCAGAGGGCTTCCACTATGCGAAGAAATACATGTCTTCCCATCCGGAAACCTTCATCAAAATGTCTGGAAAGTATCCGGATTAGGTGCAAAATAGTCATAGAAAAGATGTTTGTGTCCTGCTTCACACCTCTATCTAAGGTCCTGAGAGATTGGAAGAAGAGCTTTGCCCGACTTTTCTGCAATTAGTTGTTTAAGTTGGCACTCATGTGAATCATCAAGTATAAAATCATCAATCCATTCATCCAGAGACATGTTATCATGTTGATCTAAATCACCAAACAAGTCATCAAAAGACATTTTTT
Organism: Dalbergia oliveri; assembly: GCA_030441495.1. Classification (NCBI taxonomy): domain Eukaryota; kingdom Viridiplantae; phylum Streptophyta; class Magnoliopsida; order Fabales; family Fabaceae; genus Dalbergia; species Dalbergia oliveri. Next base: position 23,254,508 of record JAMLFY010000003.1, read on the forward strand.
TCGGTGAAGTTACCGACCATTTGCAATAATGAAATTTTCGTAGTGGTTGTTGGCGAAAGGCGTTTGAGAGGAGTTATTGGATACAAATGAGATTTAAGATTTTAAACAGAGAGAAAAGATGCTATGAGTAAATATGGATGAGTGGTACTCCATATTTGTAAGTTGTTACCCACAACGGTTACTTTTACAACGGCTAATTTTGTAACAACTACTTTTCCTACGGCTACTTTTATAATAACTAGTTTTGAAACATCTAGTTTTGCAATGGCTAGATTTACAATGGCTAGTTTTGGAATGGTTGGTTTTCCAATGGCTAGTTTTTATAATAGACATATTACATAACTAAAAATGCATAATTGAAATGTCACATAATAAAAAAATTTACAAACTTAAAACCATTACACTTAAAAGACATTGTCACTTTCCAGGTATGCTCGACCAATACAATTGACACCTAAATTAAAAATATTTGCCATAATTTTTTCCACAAGCTTAGCATGAAAAGGTTGTTGCTTTTCAGTCATAGTAGAAGTGTCTATATAAAGTATTTTCATATCTATTTCCCTTTCCTTCACCTCTTGCTCATTTTCCTTCATCATCCTTTGTTTTTCCATATCCTCTAGGTCCTTTCCTTCACCATCATCATATTTTCCTTGAATGCCCTATCTTTTTCCTTGTCTACTAACTCTATTTCCTAGACTTTCTTAATATCCTCCCATATAGCTAGCCTGCTAGCTGACAGATTTTAGTGTGTCAATGTCTTTGTCACAACCAATAGGCACTTTCAATTTTCCCTTACTCTTTCATTTTGATAATTTGGTTCCTTGAGGACAACTGGAGATTCCACATTAACATCTTCACCCATTGGTGTTTCTAGATTCGACGAAGATGAGTATGCTCCACAATTGCTTATATTTGTTCTCTTAGAACATCCACTTGGAGTTGATTGAGTTCTTCATTTTTGTTCCTTTCGAAGCTCATTCCAGGTGTCTGAAAGGTGCATTTCTTTTCATACCTTGTAAAATAGAGTTCATGAGCCAACTCCATGATATCGTCACTATTTGAACCACTTCCTATTTTTCAAGATGCTTGATCGTGGCAACCACCGAATTGTTGAGCCCTCGGTTGATCCTATGCCAATGCTTCTTCATTGCACCAACCCCTCTTTTGATCAAGCCACGGTTGCTTTCTCGCAATACGCATGTATTCGGTTCCAAAATGCATTGCCTTTTTGGTCAGTACCGACCAAAGGATCCATTGACACATTTAGCCATGCACTTATTAGTAACTCATCCTCTTCCCATCGCCATTGCCTATTGTCTTGCACACGATCTTGAAATTTCTCATCAGCAAAGTTGATATCATCTAGTCCATCATAGTTAGAAAATTGTGAATGCTGTGAACTTGGAGTTGAATTTTTAGGCATTTGAAGAGATAGATCAAATAACCCACTAAAATCAACTGATCCAATCCAAATCCTCTAATTGGGGCTTGAAATGGTAATGAAAATGGAAATTGAAATGTTGATGAATTTTGACTATTTGAAAAAAAAAAAAGAGCTTGAAAATTTGAAGGAATTTGAAAATTAGAAGGGACTTGAAAATTAGAATTTTGAAGGTTTTAGAGATTATGATTTGGGAAGAAGTTTGACACTTGAAAATTAAAATTTGGATCAGGATATTGAGAGTTTGAAGCTAATGAATTTTGGATATTTGAATTTTCAGAAAGATTGGAATTTTGCAAATAATTGAGAAAACAATTCAAATTAAATTGGTTTAGATTCATTAGTTGTGAGAGAATAAAAGAGTAGAATTGTGAAAAATAAAATTAGAAAGTGCTAGAAATGATTAAGAATGGATGTGAAAAATAATGTTAGGAAGGATTGGGAAGATATATAAAAAATGAAGTTGAAAATGATTGATATTTATAGTGAAATATGAAATAAAATAATATATATTTTTTAAAATATCATCATTTTCTAAATAGTAAAAAATTTGATCAAAAGCTGAAAAAGAGAATTGGACGTCCCTCTGGAACTTCCCCTTCTTCTCTGCGTCCACGTTTTTCTTCCAATGGTTGGAAAGGGACGTCTCTGCAGGAATGGTGGCTGGACGGGATATTGGATGCCACTAGAGTTGCTCTAAGGGTTAGTGAGCTCCACAAACTTAACCACATCACTATCATTATGTCCTCAACCCTTTTCCTCTTGAATCATTAACCACCATAAGCCACACCAACCCAATTATCACAAATCTCCATAACCACCATTCTCAAGACACAGCCACCATTACCCAACCTTAGCCTCAATAGTAGCATCACCACTTCCCTCCATTATCAACCTTGCCCTCTCCATAAAACAATCACTACCACACTCCTCCATCATCATCATCACAGCTCTCCCATCAATGCCATCATCATCACCTCTTCTCAAACACGCAACCACAACCTACACCTACGCTAGCATCATTGCAAAGACCCTATTCACTCGAGGTTTATTGGAAAGCCACCACCAAGCTTGCAAGAAACTTCCATGCAATGCATCGACACCACACCTAAACTTGCCAATCACGGAATATGATGGTCCAAGCATCCCTATCACTGCCTCTATGTCGTTGGCTCCTCCTAGCCTCTGTCACTCCTTACTTTTATGTTACAATAACTAGTGTACTACCTTGCGATGCACGAGGAAGGTTAATGAGATTAGATGCAAAGTAAATTACATGTTTGGAGTAACAATTATAACAATAACATCTTATAACACCTCCATAGCCATATTTATCTGAGTAATGAATATTAGGGAGTAATGATTTTAATTAATCCCAAATAAGGGAAGCAACCAGAATCCATAAATAATATACAAATAACCCAAAAAATAAAACCACCAAACTTAAGGCATCCACCTATTAGACTTTAATAACCTTTCCTAAATAATAGAAACTTAGTAGCAAGACCAATGGTTTGAGTAATGACCATAATATGAAAAACCTTAGAACAAAGCCATAGTAGCAATACTAAATATACACGTCTACACTATATCCCACCACCTATTTCATTAAATGATCATTTTCTAAAGATAGTAGCAAAATAGGAATATGACCCCTTCAAATATCCCTACAGCAAACCATACCTCCAATTTTCATCCACACAATTATAGTTCAACTTCAATTCCTGAATAAAAGAAATAGGGCAACAGTTAGGCTATCTCAATTAAATTCCTAGGAGCAAAATCGTGCTACATAGGCCACAAATGCATGCAAATTCCAGCATCATATCCTACCCACAAATGTCTCGTACCATCTCATAGGTCATCAACACAATATTGGCACAACAATTGAGGACATTAGTAGTACAAAGGAAAATGATGAAGAATACAACCAAGCTAACATCATTGATAGCCCTTTATTGGAATAACAACACATTTTCTTTCACAATGATAAGGCCCAACTAAGAGAAACAGAACCATGTCTTCCATCTGAAAAATGCATCAAAAACACACCACTTGGTGTTCCCTAGTAAATAGTAGGTCAACTCAACATAATCCAAGACCATCTATTGAAACTCCATAGCCAAAACAACATTTAAACCATAGCATTCATTGCCCTATATTCATCTCCTTGCTAACAAACAAAGCACACAAACAACATATATATCACTCTAACCCCTTTAGCATTGGCATCAAAGTCAATATAGTGATAAGAAAAAATTGTGTAGCTATCACAAATAAATACAAAATTTACTACCAAGGAGATTTTGGCTTCCTATTCCATCCCTTATAACACATCATCAAGATAAAAAGTACAACAACTGGATTTTGAAAAATGTATCATTCCAAAATAAAACCTTTAACAACCTAGCCATCCACTCTCACTCTCACTCACTCTTACACATACACCCCGAAAGAAAAGGCATACACCATAGGACCCAAGCATACACACCATTCTCTTTCAAATATCAACACTATCTCATTATCACTCAAATTTTGTACACCAGCATTGTCTATGTGATTTAATACTAGACTTAATCAAATATGGTAAAAGAATAATATAAAAAAGAATGGTAAGGACTATAGATTCATGATTGCCTTTTATAATCAAACACTTCATTATACTAATAGTCAAGCCCTCCCATCAATGCCATCATTATCACTTCTTCTCAAACACACAACCACCACCTACACCTATGCTAGCATCACTACAAAGATCCCATCCCATTGTGAGGTTATTGCGGAAACATCCACCACCAAGCTTGCAAAAAACTTCCATGCACCGCACCTGCAACCTCCAATCTTGGCCGAGTTGCCCCCGATGGCTCGCCCATCGCCATCATGGAGTACGCAATCCAAGCATCCCTATTATTGCCTCTGTGCTCCTGGCTTCTCCTAGCCTCTATTACTCCTTACTTTTATATTATAGTAATTTGCAAATTAAGCTTCAACCTTCTTTTTTAGTCAGGTTCTTTTTTTATTGTTTTCACTTTGGTTTGTTTAGTTTGGGATTTTGGGCCTTGTGTGATTAGGATGTTTTAGGCTAGGATCTTTTCTTTTTTAGTTTGGGCTGTGTGTATGTGCATTTTTTTTGTTTTTAAGAAAGTCTTAGGCATTTAGTTTTATGGGATTTTAAAAGAAAAGGGTAAAAAATTATTTTTTTAATCGTGAAACAATCAATGGTTGTGATTAAGAGGTGGATACATCCTTCATTGTTGTTGAATTGTAAAGGTTTATTTGAGTAACCTATTGCTAACTTAAATCCTTTGCGAAAAGAGATTTCTCTTTTTAAATAATTTGTCAGTTAAAATTTTTTTTCATAAATAAAATCAATTAACACACTCTTTTTTTCTTTTAATTAAAATCTATCAATTTTCTACAAGAACGATGTGGCTTTGAGTTCATTGTTGCACTAGCGAATACATTACACACCAACAGTCAAGCCAAAATAATTTTTCTTAAAATTTGTTATTTAATTTTTATTTTAAATTTTATTTTATTTATTTTTTTAAACATATAATTATTATAATTTTTTTGAGAAAAATAATATTATTAAAGTTATAATATAATTTGCATGATGAGCTCTTAGGTAAAATTATCTATATAGATATATTAGGGTGCAAGTGGGATTAAGTTTCCGCCATTCTCTAATCAAAATTAGACTTTCAAACTCAAATCTTTTTTCAAAAGGCCAGTCTATGCAAAATCAAAAGGTTTTCCAATTTTTTCATAATTAAATTGGTAGCAACTCCATTTTTAAATTGATTGTAATTTTGTTATGGCACCCACCGAAGACATTGTCACACCAACATTTTGCCCTATTTGCAAGTCTAGCCAAGGGAGGCAAGTTTGATTGAGTAGCATGTTGATGCATCCAATGATAAGGAACGAGGAATGACTTGATAGTGCTGGCGAAAGCCGTCATTACCTTCTCAAATTAGAATTAATTTTATGTTAAGTTGCATAAAAAAATATGGTAAAAGGCACAACATATGTTGTCTCTCAAGGAGACTATGTCACTTAGTTGGAAATTTGGGAGTTTTTAAGAATTAAAATTGAGAGAATTAAAATTAAATAAGAATGAATTTAGAATTAAAAGTATTAATGCAAGGTATTCCTAGGATTTTATACTACACGCAATAATAAGCCAAGCAGGGGCCCAAAATTATGGCCAAAATCTAGTTTCTATGCATTGTCGCATGAGTGCTATGGTGCTAAATGAGCGCCAGTGCTCAGGGAGTTACACTCTTTAAAGTCTTTTTTCAGGCGTTGTTGAGTGTTAAGCACTCATTTGAGAGCTATGGCTCTGGGTAAAATTGACATCTTTATGTATTTGGTTAGTTTTGGCCCCTTAAACATCCAAATTTGTCCATAGAACTAAAAATAGCGATTATAGCCTTTGAATAAGCTTTCCAACGCCATAAAAAGCACCTTAATCAGATATCTGTAGCTCCAAGATATTGACAAAATATAAACTGGAGGTCAGAGTGGACAACATCATAACATCAGCAACCTTTAATCTTACAACTCAATTTTCACCAAGCTGCTCTTAGAATTGAATTTTGCGCTAAAAATGAAAGTTTTAAGGACCTCTTGAGCTTTCCAAAACATCTTTATTTGTCTCAATCCATCCCTAGAGAGATATAGGATTTTTCATTACAATACTTTCTATAAATGTGCTCAAATGAGCTCAAGAACTCTTCTATTTAGCTCCCAAATTGAACATTGCTACAAACTCCATACACCTCCATGATCTTCATACACCAACATGGGAAGTCCCTGCAAGCAAATAATACTCACAAAAGTGGATTAAAAGCATATGAAGCTCCAAAATATTTATTCATTAAATGTCAACCAATTTAGCACACAAATGATGCAATATGCCTAGAGTTGTGTAGAAAAAGGGGTGCATGAATGCAACCCATTAGGTGGCTATGCATCAGAGTTAGATTTGTTGAAAATAGGTGGCGATTGGAACCATCACAATGCCAACTCAAGAGTATTATAGATGGGAGAGATGGTGCAAAGATTAAATGGAATAAAGTTTTATTTAAGGATAATCATGTAATTGGATGTTGGATCATTACAAGGTCTAGAAGATTCGTGAGACCAAATTATCCTTCACCCCATTTTATGGTAATTTCCATTGTCCCTTTTTTGGTTTTTATTGTCATCTTTATGTGTGATTTGGTTTCCTTTTTTACATATTTCTTTTTCGATGATTTGATAAATATAGACGTTTAGATAAATTTTGAAAGGAAGTATAATACATTCTTCAAGCTACAACACTTTTCATCTTGGTCTCCATTGTAAAAGTGCTTTGACATCAATATACGTCATATAAAATAAGTAGAGCCATGAATCGTTGGTTCATTGAAACTGTGGAATGCACTTACTTATGCTAGAGCTAATTTTCAACTTACAGTGTGTAATTAATGTGTCAAAGCTAGACCTGTCGAAAATGAGTGGTGATTGGAACGATTGTAGTACCAACTCAAGATCGTTATAGATGTTTCAAACTCTGTAGAGTAGAAGTAGCCAAAACCCAAGAGAGGTAAATAGTGAATAATTGGACAATTCTATTGATACACTACAAGACGGCTTACAATAGGCATTACCAATTAGAAGAAAATTAACAAGAGTTGCTAAGAACCATCCTCATGTTGAAAAGAACTAAGTCTAAAAACAAAGGCCGAAACTAAAAGGTATAAATAAAATATGTAAAATGTTGATTCAGTCTAGGACCAACACAAATGGTGGGTCTTATGGGTATTTGTAGACTTTTCCCCATGTACATCCTCTAAATAACCATCTTTTATTTGAAATAGTTTCCCACTTTTGAGAATAGTTAGATATTTCAATTATATATGTTTTTAGTAAATATAGTAGATGTGGTAATAGATGTAGAGTGTTTTTACTAAGCTTAATAAGTATTTAATTTTGATTCACTATTCAATAAAAAAATAAAATTGATTTACTATAATAAAATAAAAAATTTATACTATCATCCAATAATATTGATATATTTATAAATATGATTGAGTTTTATATTCATTACTTAAATGACAATACAAATAAAAAGATCAAATTAGATAATAATATAAAAGTTTTTAATATTATCAATGTATTAAAATTAAACTCATTTAATAATAACATATTTAAAATTTACAATATTAACACATAATTCCCCATATTTTCTAAACTACAAATTAACTAATTTAAATCTCAGTTATCTATTTATATATAATTCCTTAGCTGTTTCAACAATGTCTAAGAATTCTATGTACTAATACCAGCAGTGCAATTTCAATCGCAAACAAGTTGCTTGTTATCTGTACGGGGTCTGGCAGATATTAATGGAGCGAGATTTGAAGTGTCTGTTTTCTTTTACTTAATGATTATTTTTCACAGCTGACAAAAATACACGTGTCAAGATAATGGTTTTATTTATTTATGATTAATTTTACTCGTCTGACAGTTGTGGCTGTATAATATCTTTAAATAGGTAATTGTTTAATGCAATGCAGATTCCATAGTTTTATTTTTTTATTTTTATTTATTTATTTAGTTCCTCCAAGACAATATATTGCCCTGTGAACAAGAAACTAATTTTATAATTTCTCAAAATTTTAATAATAAAACATATTACTTTTCTATATATATATTTAGTATTTTAAATACTAATATAATTATACAATGATTCATTACCAAGACATTAAATAATGTACTTGTATTTAAAATAGAATAAAGTTTAAATCTCTATTACATGAAATAAAATTATTTAAATATCTATTATAAGTTATAAAATAATTTATTTACATAATTTTAAATATAAAAATGAGTATAATATATTTTAAAATAACATCATTTTATTTGTATTCAATATTTTAATAGTTCCCAATTATTGTATAGTGCTACAAGTGTAAGTCCACCAATAAAATACTACCAGAAAAACTAATATGCCACTCATTTTCATTGTGAGAAACAATGAAACTAATTTCTTTTCTTAAAATATAAAATAGGTCAATAAAAGTTTAAAAGACCAAATAATGTGTTCACTCTTTATTTATTTTTGGTAAAAAGGTCTCATCCCCACAAGGCCACAGCGGAGATGATAAGCATAAGTCAAATTCTCATGCACCAAATCAGAACAGAATCACCACTGCTATCTAAGAAAGTTAATGCCCCACTAAAAATAAGCCCCTAAATCAAATATCAATCTTCCAAAATTACTGCGTCTGTGAGAAGTCGCCCTCCTATAGTCCTAATACTTCTCGGCAACGGATAATAGAATCAACCCCGAAATGACGAAGCATGTAAGATGAGCACGTAAGATTTTCGCTTCAACTTGACACCATAATAACATGAGATTAATCTAGTGCCTATTTCGTTCTAAGGTCAGATCAAATCTAGCCGCTTGCAAGTCGCAATATGTTGAGTATGGTTTTTAGGAGTTCAAATTTCGCTGATTGTAATCGAAATAATTATCGGATTTGACCATCATAATTATCCGATTTGACCGCCATAATATTTACTGTAGAAAAATGACAGGTTGGACTAATCGTCCGGCCAAATATTAATTGTTTCGTAGACAAAATACATGGAATGAAGTTCAATACTACACCCAAATGGATTTGGAAGATGTATATCAAGAGAAAGCTTCTGGTACTTAAAAGATAAAATATTTATTTTAATTCATTTAATAATTAATAAATTAATTATTGTATTAAAAATATAAGAGAGATGAGAAATAATAATGAATTATAAAATTTATATACTATCAATTAATAAATAGATTAAAGTAAGTATCATCTCTTACTCTTGATACACCTAACTATTTTCCTGTATATCGATTAAGCCAATATGTCACTACTCATCTTTTTGCTTTCTTCTTCATCCATGGTATCAGATAGTGCTTTCCCCTTGTTTCTGGCAAGAACACTCCAAACACCCCACTGCAGCCTATCACTAACCCGAAAACCCCATAGCACAGGAACTTGTGCACTCTCCGGCACCCACCAGCAGTGGACTAAACGTGCCACCCAACACCACCGCTTGCCTCGCCATCGACAACGCCGAGTTCCGCACACAAGTTGGGAACAACTCCGTCGTGTAGATTAGATAGATATTGAACGAAGTACAAGCACTAAAGAAGGATATTAACTCAAACCCGATTTGAAACTGGCTCCACAGCTTCCCTTCCACGATTGACAGCACGCTAAAAACACCGCTTAGGACAGTGAACAGAAGGAGTGCGCTTCTCCTATTGAACTTGTCTATGAGAACAAAGGTGAGCAGAGAGGACGGTAGCTCAGACAAGGCATTAAATGTGACACTCAAGTAAAGGTTGAAGGACAAGTTCCCAAGTCCCAGTGGCATACCATAGTAGACCAATCCAATGCCGAACCCCATTGCCATAATAGCCAATAGCCTTCTCGAAGACCATCTCTTTTGCAACAAAATCTTCAGTGCCGAGTACAGATCCACGTTCCAAGTTTCCTCCTCGAGGGACATGCTATTGATGGCCAGATTCAGGTTACTCTGAGTGACCGATGTGATGCATGTCAGCGTAGCCACAGCTTCTTCTTTCCTCCCTCGCACCAGAAGCCATCTAGGGGACTCACGAACGAACAGCTTGACTAGTACGCAGTAAAAAATGGTTGGTATAGAAGTCCACAAATAGAGGTTCCTCCACGAAGAATTCCTATTTGTGTAGGCCATGGCAGGCAGGGACAAGAACCCTATAGTGAAGCAAAAGAATCCGACGACACTTATCTGGCCGCGCCACCATTTACCGACGAGCTCAGAGGCCAGGACAAGAGCTGAGGTGCCAATGGTGGCGCGGCTAAACCCGCAGAGAAATTTGAGTGCTGAGTAGAGCCAAATGTTGGTGGAGAAGGTGGCAAGTAAGGAAGAGAGAGACATTAAGAGGCAAGAGAAGAAGAGCATGTTCTTGCGACCGAGTGAGGAGTCGGCCAGTGTGGCCAGGGCTAGTCCTCCAACTAAGCACCCGGCGAAGAACACGGAGGCTGGAAGGCCAGTGATGGTGGAGTTGGCGCATTCCAAGCCCCATTCGGATATGATGGAGGCTTGTGTGGGTCCGTCCCATGCCCATGAATCCCTGGGGAGGCTGCAGATACTGTTGGAATTGGTGGTGGCTGCAGCTGCGTTGCAGGATGACTCGCCTGCGCCATGCTCTGTGCAGTGCCACGGTGGCTGCGCATCTGTGAAGACGGTGATGAATGTTTGTTGGGCATCAAAGAGCCATGCAAAGGAGACGAGAACAGCTTGGAGGAATTGGGCCCAGTTGAATTCCCCGATGCACTTCTCGATGGTGGAGCCAAGAGAAGGAAGGCGTTTGTCTTCTAACGGAGGTTCCGCGTCAGAAGACTCAGATTCATTGAGTTTTGGAAGAAGAGGAGTTGAGTTGGCCATCCAGGCAAGCTAAGTGTGTATGCGTCGCCTTTTACGGATGGGCATGGAGAGTCTTTATATAGAGGGGCAAGAGTTCGGACCATCCAGCTGGTCTATGGCCATGGTTTATTTATTTTTTATTTTTTTTAACGTCTATCCATGGTTATACATAAAAAAGAGGTAAATTGTTATCTAAAATAATTTTTTTAATTAAAATTTTAGATAGAGATAGAAGTTAAACTTACGGCCTCCAATAATTTATCGAGAGTATACCACTAAACTATAGTATGATATAATTGATATAGATCATCTAGAATAATATCTATGTTTTTCGAACTGATCTAGATTATATAATGTCATAACGTTAACATACTGCCGCCCATTTGTTTGAAGTATCGAGATACTTCACTAATTTATAAAAGCTACAAATCTCGTGAACGTATCCAAGTATAATATTAGATTTGTCTAGACAAAATGTAGATGTAACAAACAATTAAATATAAAAAATAAAATTAAAAAAAGAACCACCATGATGAGGATAAATAGGCTATGACTCTCCTTATTTAGACTTGTAGCAAATACCGCGACCATCATACCATCACATTGAGTACTCTGCTTCATTAATTTCATAACTAAATATTATCTTGCTATTCCGTTATTCAATAGAAGATAAATACTATATTGCCACTTCCATAGCTGCTTAAATCACAACAGATCAACCGCAATCAACTCATTAGTTTCAACTATAACAAAAAAAAAAAAGAAACTTATTAGTTTTAAACCTTTTCATTTCTTCACTAATACACCAACATATCATATTAATATTTCAAATTTTAAAATCTTTACTTTAAAAAGGTTTTAACAAGTTATTTTGCAGAGTCGAAATTGCAAGAATTATATATATATATATATATATATATATATATATATATATATATATATCGTGCAATATAAACGAGTTGTTCTTTTTTTTTTTTTAACAGGGTGCCATGTTAACGAGTTGGATAACTACGAATTTGTCAATTGGATAAATACGAACAAGAAAAAGCTGATTAAATATCACCAAACAATTTGCAACCAAGGGGGCTTACCAACCAACTTTTTCAATTATTTTGTATTAGCTTTTTACCCTTTTGGGTTGAGATATTTCTCAACATGGCTTTGCCACATCATCATTTGTGTTGATTTATTGAAAATTTAGTGTTATTTAGTTCGTCCTGAGAACAACCAGGGACAAGCAAGTTAAAAAGAACAAGTAGGTAAATAAATAGTTTTATAAAGATGATGAGGTTGTTTTCTTCAACACGAGTAATATTAGAGGAACCATAAAATTTAACAACAATTGCATACCATATGTATTTATGTGCTAGAAGATGTATGATGGAGAAATAAAAGAACAAATTTGTGTTTAAAAAGAAAATGTTTCCCCTCACAAAATTTTGGATTTCCCTCGTTTGTCCCCCTTCTCTCTCACATCACCCTATGACCTCTTATGACTTCTATCATTCCCTCTCCCACCTCATTCTCTGTTCTCTTCTTCCTCATCATGTTTGCTTGTCACTCACTCACTCACCTAATCCTCCTTTCTTTCACTTTAGAGTTCGAGAAAAAGCCATGAGTGTGTGTCTATGTTTTGGCCAATACTTCATTAAATATATAACACTTCAATTTGAATTTGTTATTAATTATTTAGTTCTATCCTTCTATTTAAAATAGAAATTTGGATTTGGATTTTTATGTATGATGGTTGTATTAACTGCTTCAGTATACTTTCATATGTGATTAGTGTAGGTTCGCATGCTTGCTGAAGCTTTTTTCTTTGAAATCTAATAAATTGCAAGCGATAAGAAAAAAAGGATGATTTTTTATGCACCCGTTATAAGCAAAATTAGCTTTCTTACAATCATATATACACTTATGCAAAACTCATTCGAACTAGGGTGCTGCATTTGGAATACTTCCCTGAATTGTCAATCATGGGCGAATAGCCCTTGTACAAATATTTTTGTCCCTTTGAATGACCATAGATGTTCTCACATGGGATTATAGTGTGATTCAAACTGCTTCAATACACTTTCACATGTGATAACTGTATGTTCACATACATGGTAAAACATTTTCTTAGAAATATTATGATTTACTAGCTATAGAACAAAGTTACGTTATCAACATATTGCTTACAAGTTATCAACCAGAGTGCCTACTTACCACCTAAAGCAATATCCGCGTACAAGTCATTTCAACTTGTCAAATGCCTTGTAAATAGTTCTCATGCATTCCACACTACAAAAAAAGAGGTAAATTATGGCAGCCATTTTTTTGTAAATTGTGGCGGTTACAACCCCCATTTTTCGCAGCAAATGACAGGTTAAGGAACCAAATTACCAATGTCATTCGGTAAATTATGCCAGTTATAAAAAAACCACCACAATGACCTTGTATAACTACCATAATTCAGGTGAACTGTGACGGTTGAATTATGGCGATTTCAATAGTCGCAATTATTAGTGAAATATTTAAAAAAAATTACAACGGTTTGAAACTGCCGCAACTTGTGGTAATGGTTTTAAAAAAATTAATCATGGCGATTTGAAACCGCCACAAATTGTGGTGAAATATTTTTGAAATTTTTTTTAAACTATTTATTAAAACAATTTCAAACCTCTATAATTGTAACACCAATTTTTTTTTAAAAAAGTTCCAATAATCATGCAAAATGAAAGAAAGAAAAAATAAAAGAATGATAAGTTAGTAATAAAATTATTTAGTATCACAGTTCCTTATTTATGATAGTAGCTTCAATATGAAGAATAGGTGGAAAAAGCTAATTAATTTGTAGAATAATTGGTTGAAGTGATGGTGGAAAAAGCTAATACTTAATCCAAATGCATGTTCATTACACTTTAACACTTGTACACAAATCACAAGTCAATGATGCAATAGCCATGTCCAAATTACCACTTTATGAGAGGAAATAACATGCTGAAAAATTTCAACAATCTAACACCATTTTAATGAACATTTAACAGCCAAAAGAACACATTTAAACATCCAATTACTATAGTACTCAAATCAACCAAGACTCCATTTAGAATCATAAAATATCACTTATCATTGAACTATATTTGCTAGAAAATTTTCGAGCACTTAGTTCTTCAAAATATCATGGAAAGAACACAACCCTCAAGTAGGTATCCAAGGAACCACAACCTCCAATTAAATTCCTACACTTTGATACCCAATTTCCACCCTCATACATCATTTTTCTGCATAAAGAAACAGCCTCCAATTCCATTCATTTTAGCACTACAATAGCCTCCTAAATGGCTAGAAAAGGGCTATGGCTAGAAAAGTGCTAAAAGTGTTCAAGAATGCAAGGCTAACGAGATATAAATTTTTCTACACATGTATATACACATTCCAACATGAACCTTTCATATTTTCACCCCCTTTACCCCTTCCAAACCAGAATTTACAACAACAAATAGTGAAGAAATAAAATTAGAGGAGGAAGAAGGAAAGCAAAGGAAGAACTTGTGGAGGCAACTAAGGGATGTTAAAATGATTCCAGCACCTATATATACAGCATCCAAAATCATAGGCACATGGAGTTTTGATGCTTGTATTGCATATTAAGGAAAACTTCATTTATGAGTATTACTAGGACATCATAATAGCAACAACGACAAAATAACATGATTGTAATAAAAGTTGGTTGACATTTGTGAGCAATATTCATGAAGCTTAAAGGTTAGACATGCACATGCAAATATGTTACAAATCACGAAGACAAGCCCATATCCCCTTTTATTTTTTTAAAGACCAAAACCACCTCTTTAAGTGAGAGTTTCAAGGATTGGAAATAAATTCCCAGCATACCCAATCATTGAAGTAGTTCTTTAGTCTTAAACACCATTAAATTCCACAAGCCATATGCTAAATCTAACACCCTAATATTTAACCCAATACGCCTAGGACGTACTTAGATTAATTATTAGTCATTACTTCCTTTAAAACCTCTTTTAAAAATTAACTTAGCGGAAAATACAGGTAAATTTTTTTTTTGAAATGATTTATATAAAACAAAGTGCGAGCCTTTGTGCGTAACATAAACAACGTGAAGCGGAAGAACAAATAAAACATACAGAACATAAGCATTAAAGAACACATCCATCATAACATCATTCCTCATCACATTAGATAATATAGTTTAGTACATCACAATAGAAATATAACAGAAACATAAAGTCTTACCCATACTAGTGGAGAGCTTAGGACAATAACATAAAATAAGAGACATAACAACAAATACATGAAACATCCCCAAAAGATAAACACCCAACTATCACTACCCTCCCACTCCAAGCCTCCTGGTGACGCCGATCCTCGGTTGGGATGTAGCCCGCGAACTGACGAAGCTCCTCGGATGTAGCCCAACGAAGCGGAGATCTAGGCATGGGAATCGAGGGAACGCGTGGCCTCCATGTCGTGGTCGCCTCTAGGCTGTCGAACGCGCCTCACATGCCTTGGCTGGTGACCGTGTCCTCGCTACCTCCTCCGCGACCCATAGGAAACGAAGGGGAAGAGCCCTTCGAAGGATCAGCCTCTGATCGAGAACAGGGAACATACTCGGGATATCCACGTGCCTCCGACAGGAAGGTTGGGCACGACGGTCTCTCATCGCGGTCGTGTCCTCTCAAAGATCAAGTCGTTGCCAAAGGGTGAAGTCGGATCGAAGCGATAGCTGGAGACGGGGAAAGCAAAAGGGCGTCCCACATATGCAAAACGCGCACCTCGCAATGACCCTTGAAGTGGTAGGACTGATGCTAGGGTCATAGTGCACCTCCCATGTAGGCGGGTCAATGAAAATCACGAACGACGCCATCGATATCTGAAGACGTAACGGAAAGAAATAGAGAGAGGGTGAGAATTCTTACTAAAGAATCTCAGTAGGGAAGTCCTCTATCCTAGTGTCATCGTTTACGTCCCAGGAACCTTGGGTTTATTATGAAAAGGTTAAGCATGCATTAGTTCATTATGGAGTTTTCGCAAAGGTATTTATCCAAGGTCCATGTCTTTTATAATGATTCTTAATGCATGTATGCAACATAATATTTCATGGATGCATGGCAGCACTTTAGGTAAATCAAACAATTATCAATCAACATATAAGTGGCATGTAACTTTTCTCTTGAACACATTTCCTTTTCTCATACTTGTGACACTAATAATATAGTAACCGCACCCTTAAACTAGGCTATGAGCTCATACCTTAACTAGTCGTCACTAGTTCTTACTTATCCTCTTGATAAGCGAATCATAATCATAATCATCATAATCCCGACTCCCAGAGTACGGGTAGGGGCCTAAGGATCACCCATCATGGGACTTTTTCCTTCTTCGAAACGCATCGACTGGTTAAGACAGCGACTTTGTCCGCTTTGGCAGGCTAATGTCTATGCCCTCACGGTTTTACCTTCTCCTCAGGAGGAGAAGTACGTCTCGGTGTGTCACCTTAAACATCATATACTTTCATTCTTCGAAACGCATCACCTGGTTAAGACAGCGACTTTGTCCGCTTCGGTATGGCTCGACGTCCATACCCCCCACGGTTTACTTTCCTCAAGTAGGAGAAATGCGTTCGGCATATAACTTTAAACTTCATTTTTCTCAAAAACTTTCTTTTGTCCCTCAAATTTGACGGAAATTTGGCATAACAGCTACTCTCAGAATTTCCTCAAATTTGAGTCATGCCACATAATTTCAGTCACATGCATCATTTTCGTGGAACTTTCTCATTGCAATAACTTTCTAGTTCACATGAGCATATTCCTCAATTTCATTCATAGCTTTGAAACATTATGCATCTCAAACACAACATTTCATCATATCACCAAATCAAATCATGCACATAAAGTTTCATGCTCAAGGAACTTAACATAACCACATTATCATAAGTGTGCACGAGGTTCATCATCATAATCATACTCTCTCGTCCACCTATCTCATAGTATCTTATGCTTTGACCCCTTACGGGCTTTAAACTTGCATTTCGGTCATTCTAATCCTCGCTAAGGATTTTTCTAACACCTAAGGGATCATTACTTAAAATTCTCTAAGTTTTAGGCACACTTAAAATTCCAAACAGCATTATGTAGTTTGGGCCGGAAAAATATCATATACTTACCGGGCTCTAGAATCTCCATTCTTGACCCTTTTTAAGATCCGTCTTCGCCTAAGGCTTCATAATCAATCCCTAAACCAATTATGAGGGATTCCTAGGCATGTTTACTAAGTTATAACTTACTTTTCCTCAATTTAGCTTTGCTGGACAGAATCACATTTTGCCATGTCTAAGTGTGCTAGAATTCCTATTTTAAGTCCTTATCATCACCTTAAGTTTAGTAATTAATACCTAATCATTTATGAAAGGTTTTTATGCATATCCTACTGATTATGAACCATTTACACTTGAATTAATTATGCTGGAACAGTTTTGCAAATTTTTGCATTAAGGTGTTCTAGAATTCTCATTCTTGATCCTTTTAAGTTACTTATTCTTTTCTAACTTCTCTAAATCGATCCTCCCTTCACTCAAACATAATTTCACACATTTTAACACCTTAGAACAACATTTGTACAGCAGCCAATCATGAAGGGCAGAACCAAAATCATAAGCCCATAAAATCACATAATCTCATGAATTAAAATGCATACAAGTTGCTAGTTTTCTCTTGGAACAATTTTAGGAACTCAAACTCTTTTAGAAACCAATTTATCTCATTAAAATCATTAAAGTCCAAGCAAGATCAGTAGCTAAATTAATTTTCTCATAAAATAGATTTAAAACATATAATCTCATTCATAATGCTCCTTAGGTACTCCTAAGCTTAGAAAAATTGCAAAACATGGCTATGGGCACTTGTGATTAGATGAACTCACACCAAGCCCATCATCATCACCACAAGGCCAAAATGGCTTCATTGAAAAACCAACATTTTCTTAAAACTTTACATTGGATACTTGGGCAAGTCTTTGAGCTCTAGACCATTTAGGTGGTGACATAAATTTAAACATGCTATGCAACTCATTTTACTCTTCTTTTAGAAAATAAAGTGAGAGCATAAAATAAATATGAGGTGCACTCATTTATTATCTTTAGAGTTTAAGTGATGGCGTAAAATATAAACATGATAGACAAGAAAGTAAACATGAAATGCAAGGTTCAATTCTTTATTTTAGTGCTCTAGACCTCTTGGGGTGTTTACCCCAAATCAACAATCAACTTTAAGGTTGAAATAGGTAGGCTTTGAGATTTATTAAGTGATGATGCACATTCTTGTTTTAATCTTTAAGTTGCTTAGTGATAGCTTGAAAATAAACATGCTATGCAAAGCATAAAAGTAAACATGAATGCAACTCTTTTTTAATCTTAACTAGAGCTCTTACAAGACTTTAAAGGAACATAAAAACCTCAACCCATTATGTATCATAAAGTGAGCTTTAGAGTTCTTAGCATCAAGACACCAAAGAAGTCTTATGTTCTTCGAACACCATCATCAAGCTCAAGGAAACGATTTTTCAAGAGACAACCTTTCAAACAAACATAAAAAGGCTACCTTAACATTTTTAGCAAACTTTGTTCAAGAGAGAAAGGAAAACCGAAACCATTGAAGAAAATAAATAAAAACCAAAGCTTGAACAAGGCAAAAAGGAAAGAAACCGAAACTTTAGAGGAATAAAAACCAAAACTTTGAACTAGGAAAAACCAAGAAGGAACCGAATCATAAAGGAAAGGAAATGAAAAACCAAAACTTTGAACTTGCAAAGAAAAGGAAAAACCGAGTTTGTATATGGTCCTAGACCAAGATCCAAGCTTTAGAGGTTTCTCTCATGGCAAACACCAAACTATCTCCATGAGACCTCATCATCAAGCTAAAGATTGGTTTGTAAAATGGCCTCATGGCCGAAAATACAAAGGGAAGAAAAGAGTTTGAACCCAAGAGAAAACTAGAAACTTTTCTCAAAGAAAGTAAAGAAAACTTGAAAGAAAACCCCTACCAAGTGAAATCTTGAAAGCTTTGAAAGAAAGCTTGAGTTTTGCAAGGAAATGAGAAGACAAAATCTTCTCTTGGTGAGCAACAAGGATTCGGCCTCCAAAGGCTCTCAAGGAAGATGATTTTTCCTTGAGGATGCAAGCTTGGAAATGAGGTTTGGTGTTTAGGAGGTGTTCTATGGTATGAGAGTGGTGGTTTGAGGTGGTTTGTGGTGGCTCAAGGTGGTGGTGGTGGTTCTTTGAGGAAGGAAGAAAAAAGAACTTAGAAGGAGAGAAAATGAGAGAAAACAGAGAAATTGCAAGAATGCACAACTTAGCAAATGATCTAAAGAAATGGCCAAGCTTTCCAATGTGTGTTATTTATAAAGAATGAAATGTTGTGGCTAATTTAGGGGGAAGGTTGGCCAAAATTTTTGGCCTTGGAGGGAAGGAAAATATCTTCCAAAGCTTGTCTTGGAAGCTTGGTTAAAGTGCTAGCTTAGGTGTAGTCAAATCCTAGCTTTTGCATAGCCTTTTTGGATGAAATTTGAATTCAAAATTTGTGGCTTTTGGGGGAAAATTCTAACTAGATTAACAATTTTAAAATAATTCTTTTGGTCAAAGGTGGTAGACAAATTTCCTTGATTTAAGGAAATTGGAGAGAGAAAAACACTATTCATTACTTTTTGATTAGACATCTTGAATTAAAGAATATAATTAGAACTTGACTAAGCAATTTTAGTTTCTAATCAACCTTAATAAATCATTTTGACTCTAGATTAATTATCGAAATAAATTAATCTTCGATTAGAGCCTAATATTGCTTAGGTTTGCTATTGCTTCATTAGGCGCACTGGACACGTTCTAGGGTAAAACGGTAATTTGCACTAAAACTACTCGGGACCTTCCGGCCTAACATCAAATATTACTAAAACCTCATTCTAAACTTCCTGGAAATTCGGGCTCAAACGGCACCTTTTACCCATGTAGAGCACGGAGGGTATTTTGGTCATTTTGAGCCGAAAGTTTAGAAAACGAGATTTTCACCTCGAAAATCATTCATAACAACGTAATCCCCTCTAAACATCGAGTTGACCCATTCGAGGGTTGCCGGCAACTGCCCTTTAATTTTAAAAATGACCTTAGGGCATTTCGGTCATTTGTACTCTAAAGAGAAATCGGGCGTTACAAAATCATTTATTAAAAATCAAAGCCCCATCACTATACCTCCAAAATGAAAACATACACATATATTAGAGCTCCATAAAGAACATTTTAGCAGCCAATAAATTTTAATGTGACCTATATAAAATTGAATTAACTAATCTTTGCCCTTGAAATTAAAAAAAGAACCAAGATTGAAAACCAAAGCACTTGTGCTATGTTTTAATGAGAATTCTAGTACATTACTTCTTTATTAGACTTAATTCTCAAGCATTAGAACTAACTTAAAACATTAAAAATGTTAGGCAATATGTGAACTAAGGTGTATACACGGGTGACACCATCATCATCAAAATTCAAGCATGAATATGTGAAGTAAGGTGTCAAAGACTTATCTTGTGAATAAAAAACAACAAGCAATGGAAGTTAATTAAAATAAATGCATTCTTAAACATGAAACCAAGAGCAGACAAAGGCCCTCTACCATCTCTTTCTACAAAGACACCATGTACATATATATGCCTTAATGCAACCAGAAAATTTTCAATAACACTTTTAGAGCTCAACAAAAGAAATGAGCAAAATAAATAAAATTCTAGCACTTTTACATGACACAAACCTCATGATGCAGCTTACAACCATTCCCCATCATCTTTCCAGTCAAAAACAAGACAAAACTACATCCCAAACATATCCAATGCTAGCTGAAAAATAAAACAGGGACAAAAGGGAAGATTAAAGCCCAAACTTTTAGCAACACAACACTTTATTCATAACCATTAAAGTTGTCCGAAAATTTCAGCAATGAAAAGGGGCATAAGAAAAAAATAACTTCTCCTCCTTAAATCAAGCTTGGCAACAACCAAATCAAGTCCTTTGCCAACCCATTTTTGGTTTTCAAACACACAAAGAGAAAGGCATAAATAAAGATCAAACAATAATTAGATTGACACAAAAGGAAGATAATGGTGACAAAACCTATACCATACATCCAAGCTTTAGGCTTCAAATCAGCACCTAATAACAAACTAAGGAGGAAGTTATCACAGCAACTTTTCCAGATTTTTGGAGTGATGACAAGATAATTTCATTATGCAGTGACACATGATTGGATTATTGATCAATAAATTACTTTCTTTTCCTTATCGCATCCTGTTAATTAAGGGAATTACATAGTTCTTCACAAGATATAATGATAAGAACCTATAAGTCAGTTAACAGAAGAGTAATCGATAGCTTTGTGGTCTATTTCTTTTTCATGGAGATAGTTTAGGTGGGGATAAACTTCATCATCATACTATGGCCGGGACTTTGTGGTCTAGTACTAGAAATTATTTAACTGTTCATGTTGAAGAGAGTAATATGTAGTCTATGCTTTTTCACACTAATATATGGTTTAAAAGGCAAGGTACACTTAACTTGCGCCTAGCTATTTCTACATCTCTACTCCACATATGTAGAAATCCTACTTGATTCCATTTCTTTTTGTTTTGGATGATTCTTCCACCTAATGATGCCGAATTCACTTCACTTGTAATTCGTCTTGTTTGTTGTGGCAATCATTATTTATTTCCCTATAAGCATTCCTTATCTACACTATACATAAAAGAAAGAAATCTTTCCTAATACATATCCAATTCCCACATATAAATTAAATTACTTGTTACGGTGTCACCTAGATAAAGCCAAGCATGCACAATCTGAAGTCTAAACAAATGGGACCTCAAATTTCCTAGTCATTAGAAATTACTTGTTAACCTCGATGTTCTAGTCATTATAAATGTAGAGCCCTCATAGGCAACAAATGCCTCATCCTCTAAACATCCTAAGCCAACATTAAAATTGACCAAATCAAACAATGAATCATAAAAAGAAATAAAACCATTCTAGAAATACTTTTGTAATCTATATTCCAACAGAAAAGGAAAAATCAAGTGCCAATCTCAATAAAAAAAAAACCCACTGACCAATGCCAATCCAAGCAAATCCATTGCTATTTCAAACAAATTCATTGCCAATAAAAATAGTCCCACCCAATATACAAGACAAAATAAAAATTCAAAAATATCACCATAGTCATTAAAACAACCAACAAAACTATCATCAAAACCCAAACAATCACAATGGTAAGCCAAAACTAAGAGATTACTAATTAAGAAAAGAGAAAGGGGAAGGGGGAGGAAGGCGAGAGTCTCACCTCTATCGCCATCACCCTCGTGTCCTTCTTAGCCACCATTGTCCCATTCCCTCCATCATTGCAGGTAAAAGATAAACAAAAATTGCTGTTTCAAGGCAATCAAATAAAATTCAAAGGAGGAAGAAAGGGGGAAAGAACCAAGGAAAATCAATACTTACTAGGTTTTGCGAGCAACCCATTAGCGATTTTGCACTTTGTGCTCCAAATTTATGGTTCCAATAATCAAACCAAACAACCCAAAACCTATTCCCAATTTTTGGATCCAATAATCAAACCAAACAATCCAAAACCTATTCACCCGCAGCTGCATCAAGGGAACAAAGAACTACGCAAGTCATAGGATCGAAGTAAGAAGGAGGCACCATTGTTGTTGTTGGTGTTGTCGAGCTTGGGCACTTAGGGTCGAGGGAGGGTGTCGCTAAGGAGGCTAATAGTGACATCCTGGGCACACGCTTAGCGAGCTTAATGTTGAGGATTTTAGCACGAACCAAAGGCATCACGGAGTAGAGATGGCGGCATCACGGAGTAAGATGGCGGGAGCAAGGGTAATGGCATCGTGGAGAAGAGGAGCGGCATCGTGGAGGTGGAAGTGATGGTGCTCAAGCGGACTGATTGTCGATGGCTTTTAGGAGAGAAGATGAGATGAGGAAGAAGTGTGAGGCCTAGAGTTGAGATAAGAGAGAATCCCTAATCCTTTTTTATTGTTTTCAAGTATTAATTTTTTTAAAGGGCTGAAATGGCAACCCACCGTAATATACCCTCCAACCACCATTTTTTCACTAAAATTGTGGCATTTAACAAAACTGCTTTAATTCACATATATTATGGCGGTTCCAAAGAACCGCTAATTTAACCAAAATTACCCCTTTTTTTTTTAGTGCTAAGGTAGTACCTTAAATTTTTAATTTTGTTTCTCTTCCTTTCACCATCAAATTAAAATCATTTACTATGGCCAATAGATTTTCTTACTAATGAGTAAAATATAATACCCTAAAAATTATTTAAAAATTAATTTAAGCTTTATTAGTTATAATTTCAAAAATCTAGACGTAGCAATGATGAGGGTGGCCCAAGGGACGAGTTAAAAAAATTTTGAGTCGGCATAAATAGTGACCTTGTGGGCCCAAATGGGACCTAAGGATAGCCAAAACCTTAGATCTAGGACAAGTAATGCTTGGGATTGAGAAAAGAAAGGGTTAAGGTTATAAATAGTTGGAAATGAAGATTTTAGACTTGGAATTAATTTTCGGGCAATGTTTGATTACTTATTATAGTGTTATACCTGTCGGTAGAATTTGATGTGCATTTTCATATAAAAATTATTTGGTGGCCAAGTAACCTTTACCAATCACATCTTGCCAAGTGGATGGCAAGGATTGAAACTTGGAAAGCAAGTTTTAATCATGGCCTTTCATTTATTATTATTTTACTCTGGGCAATGTCTCATCCGTTAGGTAAATTTTGTGTACTTTTAAAACAAAAGCTACTTGATCACTAAGTTAAAGTGACCCACTTATATTCAGTCAAGTGGATGGCCAATATCCATTCTTTGACCAAGAAAACAATCCTAGCCATTCATTTCATTTCTTTTTCAAAATGAAAGAAAGAAATTCAAACCTTACCTACATAATTACTACACCTAGACTAGGATAAACATAAAACCACCAACCTTATCACTCCACCATCATCATTTTTGGCCAAGAGGCTTAGAAGCATAGCCCTCCATTGTTCTTTCTGTCCAACCTTCATTCTTGCTTTCAAATCCCCAAAACCTAGGGTCAAAGTCACTAAAACACCAAGATTGTTTCACAAAACTTGTTCTACTCTCCATAATCTATAAAACCAACCGATTAGAATTTTGAATCATCTCCATTTTCACCTTGAGATATCATACTCAACTGTTAAGGAAGGGATTAGGTGTTGTTTAGAAGGCTTGAAGTGAGAAAAAATCATTTTTGGAAGAACCTTTGGAGTTAAAGCCCTAAAACTCCAAAAGTACCCTTTTAAACATCTTTTACTTCAAATCTATTTTTATGCTTTGCTTACTTATTTGGCCTAATGTTTTTGTTGTATTGGTTGATAATATATGGATATTGATGTATTAATTTTGGTGGAGTGTTTGTATTATGTTAGAAAATCCTTTTTGGCAAAACAAGTTTTGAATCATGTTGCTGAAATTTTAGATTTGTACTAATAGGTTATGGTTCATGATTTTTCTGATGTATTTGTAGATGGAATCATGGCTGAAAATTGTATATGTTAAAGCTAACATGTTGATGTGTTTTCAGTATTTTTCTTGGGTCTAAAATAACTTTTACTAATTTCTAAAAATCAGAACTAGATTGTTGTTGATTTGTCTAAGCTAATTTAACCTTTGAGTTTGTCTAATTTTGTTACCATAATAAATAATTGATTTTTCCTTTGAAATTTTTACAGGGTGTTAAGGACATATTGAAGTTAACCTTGAATTTTTGTATGATTTGATATGGTAATAAAATTGGGAACTATGGCTGTTTGTTGTAATTAAGGGGTTTCTAATCTCCAAATTTGTATAATTTTGTTAATGTAGTTAGAGAATGATTCTTGCTCTGAAATTTTTACATGACCTTGTGGACACATTAAAGTGTTGAGATAATGTTTATAGCCTCCGAATTGATTTTTTGATGTGCAAATAAATTTGTGCTACAATGGTGTGAAATCTGCCAATTGCTAGAAATGATCCTAAACTTTGAATTGGTAATATAATGAGATTTGGTTCAAGTATGATGTATATGAGTGCATGGTAGTGACTTTAAAGATTGGGTTATGTGGAATTATTAAAATTACATTGTGAATGAATGCCTATATGTACTTTACGCATGCATTTGGAAAAAGAAAGAGAATGTGTGAACTTCAATTGTGCATATTCTGACATATGGACAAAATAGAAACAAAACTTAGGTTGGGTAAAGGGGAAGGCAAAAAGGGAATTTCCCTAGTGATATTATGAGTTAGTAGATGTATTGGCTAGGAATAGATCTGTGTAAGATTTGGAAGAGGAAAAATGAAATCGATGATCACGTATAAGAATGAGCTCAGCCTTGATAAGCTGTAATATCCTAACTTTTAACCTCATACGCTCAAGTCGCACTTTGGTTAGTTATTAGTTGTTACGTCTTTGTTTCAGATCTTGACTTATCTTTTAAAATACGAGTAAGGAAAATATGACTAATTTTTTTTTTTTGAACTTAAAACTTAAATGCGAGCCACGCTTGTGCATAGATACCGATTAATACACACAAGACATAGCAACCAAATACATGTCATCATAGCAATCATAAATAAACCATAGAGTAGTCACAACACAACTTATAGTATCATATCATAATCATAACATAACAGTGATGTTCTTATAAATATAAGGATACCTTAAGATACTAAATACATCAAGCAAGTTTAACTGACGCAAAACGTGACTTTAACACGGCTAGACTAGTCTTCATGCTTCCGCTCGACCTCTAATCCGACTAGATATGGTGACTCCTATACTCGCGCCTCAAGAAGATCACGAACGATCGCATCATTCTCGTCTGGAGACGACATCTAAGCAAAACAAAGGAGGTGAGAAACTTATTCAAGATTCTTAGTAGAGTTCCCGACTTTAAAACAAGTGTCATCGTCGTCATCCCATACTTCGGTTTTTATTATAAAAGAGGTGTGCATGCATAAGGTTCAATTTTAAGTTTCTCAAATCCTATTATCTGAAGTGAGTGCCTTTTAGCATGGGTCTTAATGACATTATTGCAACAGTATATCTCATGTATGCATGGCAATACCCAATAGTATAAATAACACATCTCACATAATTAGATAAAATGCATCAATGAGACAATGATGTGACATCTACATACGCATCTTTTACTTTATTATAATCGAACTCTTTAGTTCCTTCTTAACTTTTCCACCCTCATACTCATCATAGAAAATCAAACCAACATGCCGTCCTTACTTTTAACATGGTCACCAAAACTCCGAATCACCTATTACCTAGGAATGAGCTCAAAGCTAACTAGTCGTCACTAGATTTACATGGGAAAAGATTGGGAAATCATATCTCTTTCTAGGATCACCCATCATGGGACTTTTTCCTTCTTCAAAACGCATCAACGGTTAGGATAAGTGACTTGTCCACTTCGGTATGGCTTGACGTCCATACCCCACTGTTTTACTTCTCTTACCGTAGTAGGAGAAATGCATCTCGGCATGTCATATTTAAAATCTTTCTTTTCAAAACTTCTTTAAGTTTCTCAAATTTGATAAAAATTCGAAGCATAACGGCTTACAATGAATTTCCTCAAATTTGAGTCATGCCACATACTTTCTCATGCAATTTCTTACTCAAGCAAATCTTTAATATCATATAAGCATGTTCACCCATTCATCTATATCACATAGTCTCATGCATCTTAATCATAGCATACCGCATTATCATAACAATCATATTATAAGTTCACATATCCTTATACACGTAACATTTACACTACACATGCTCTCGATATGACATAAGCATATGCTCACTCGATAACTCACTCACATTATATCTCCTATCTCATAATATCTTATGCTTTGACCCTTATGGGTCTTGAACTTGTGTTCTAGTTATTATAACGCCCATCATAGACCTTTTATGCACCTAAGGGATCACTACTTGTAATTCTCTCTAATTTTTATGCTTACTAACTTATCCAAACAGCATTATATAATTAATCACCATGATTATTATTCTATTACGGGGTTCTAGAATCTATGTCTTTGACCCTTTTTAAGTGTCTTCGCCTAAGGCTCTATATTCAATTCCTAAACCAATTATGAGGGATTCCTACACATATCCACTATGATAACCATTTTCCTTAAGCCCAATTATGCTGGAACAAAATTTACAATCTTTGTATCTATGTGTTCTAGAATTCTCATTTTAAGTCCTTTCTAGTTACTTGTTCTTTCCTAACTTCCCAAATTCGGTCCTTGCTTCACTCAAACATAATTTTACACATTTTAACACCATAAAATAGAATTAATACAGTGGCTAAACAACCAAGGCAGAACCGAAAAATATAGCTCATATAAGTCACATATTTTCATGATTTAAAAGCATATAAGTTGCTAGTTTTCTCTTGGAACAAATCTAGGAACTCAAAACTCTTTTAGAAACCAATTAATCCCATTAAAATCACACAAATATGGTTGAGGTCAGTAGCTAAATAATTTGTTCATGAATTAGATTTAAAACATCAAATCTTGTTCATGACATTCT
This sequence comes from Dalbergia oliveri, assembly GCA_030441495.1. NCBI lineage: Eukaryota > Viridiplantae > Streptophyta > Magnoliopsida > Fabales > Fabaceae > Dalbergia > Dalbergia oliveri. Next base: position 23,282,094 of record JAMLFY010000003.1, read on the forward strand.
TTAAGTTCACCTAAGCTTAGAAAAATTTCAAGACATAGGCTATGGGCACTTATGATTAGATGAACTCATCTCAAGTCCATCATCATCATCACAAGGCCAAAATGGCTTCCTTGGATGCCTCCATTTTCTAACACTTTACTTGTGATACTTGGGCAAGTCTTTGAGCTCTAGAGTATTTAGGTGATGACATAAACATAAACATGCTATGCACTTTATTTTATTCTTCATTATAAAGTAAAGTGAGAGCATAAAATAAATATGAGATGCAACCTTATTATTATCTTTAAAGATTAAGTGATGACTTGAAATATAAACATGAAATGCAAGCTTGGAAATGTAAACATGATAATGCAAGCTCATTTATTTATTCTTGAGAACTTAGTGATGACATCAAAGTAAACATGATATACAAGGCATAAAATTAAACATGAGTGCAAGTTTGTTTTATCTTAACTAGAGCTCTTGCAAGACTTTTAGAGGAACATCACAACCTTAACCCAATATGTATCTTAACAACATAAAGTGAGCTTTAAAGTTCTTAGCACTAAGTCTTCAAAGAAGTCTTTGATTTTTGAACTTCATCATCAAGCTCAAGGAAATGGACTAAGACATAAACATCAATACTATCTAAAAAAACATAAAAGAACTACTTATATTCTTTATTTTATTGCTCATAGGCTTCAATCTAGAGTAAACTCTTAGAACGGCCGAATAACTTTAAGGTTGGCAAGGGTAAGCTTAGAGCTCTTTGAAACCATATGATTAATTTTCTTAACAAAAATTTTAGTGATCTACTTAACATTTTTATCAAACTTTGTTCAAATAAGGAAGTGGAAACCGAAATCATTAAGGAAAAAGGAAAAGAGAATCGAAATCTTTGAGCAAGGAAAAGGAAAGAAACCAAAAGCATATATGGTCCAAGACCAAATTTTTCAAGTTTTAGAGGTTTCTCACATGGCATCACAAGACCATTATCTTGAAACCTCATCATCAAGGCAAAGTTTTTCTCATAAAAGGGTCCAAGGCCGAAAATGAAAGGAGCAAAAAAGAAAGATTGAAAACAAGAGAAAACTAGAACTTTTCTTAAAGAAAGCAAGTAAAACTTTGAAATAAAACCCTACCAAATGAAGTCTTGAAAGAAATGAAAGAAAGCTTGTGTTCTTGAGGAAATGAAAAGACAAAATCTTCTCTTGGAGGATGATATGAATTCGGCCAAGCAAGGAACTCAAGGAAGATGAATTTTCCTTGAAAAAGCAAGTTTGGAAATGGAAAGGTTTGGTGTTTGAGAGGTGGTTTAAGGTGGGAGTGGTGGTTCAAGGTTGTTTGTGGTGGTGGAAAGGTTTCTTTGATGGTGGAGGAAAAAGAACAAGATGAAGAGAAATTAAGAGAAAAGAGAGAAAATTTCAAGAAAGCTTGAACTTGGCAAAGCTTCTAAAGTGTAACCAAGTTCTCTAAGGCTTGGTATTTATAGAAAACTGAAACAATGGGGCTGCCAAGGGAGGAGGAGGCCAATGGTTTCTTCATGCCTTTGGGGGAGGAAAATATCTTCAAAAGCTTGTCATTTAAAGGCATGGTTGGAGGTATGGCTAGGTATGGGCAAGGCATGGCTTAAGGCATGGTCTTTGGAGTGAAACAAAATCAACATGTGACACAAATGAGGGAGGATGAATTCGGCCAGATTTTCTAGCCAAGGGGGAGAAAGAAATTGTCATGTAATTGTGGTTTAATGATGTGTTTAGGTGTTTCTTTGATTAAGGTTTTGATTAGGAGTTTGTAAGAAAGTGTTTAGGTGAGGTAATGGTTAATTAAGGTTGTCAAGACTTGATTTAGGTTGGGGGGTGGTTGTTAGATTAACAAATTAAAACTCTTTTCAAGTCAAATTAAGTCATAAACACAATTCCTTGATTTAAGAAATTGGAGAGATAAATTACTATTCAAGATTCCATGACTAGGAATCTTGAATCAAAGAATGAAATTAGATTGTAACTAAGCAATCTTAGGTTCTAATTAACCTTAATAAATTATTTTGACTCTAGATTAATTATCGAAATAAATTAATCTTCAATTAGAGCCTAATATTGTTTAGGTTTGGTTAATTACGTCACTAGGCTCACTTACACTATTTTAGGGGCAAAATGGTAATTTTACACTAAAACCTGGGCTACCGGGCTTAACCTGCATGTAATCGGTGACAAAAACAACCACATGGGCGTTTTGGTAATTTTGTGTTGGAACTCAAAAATGAGATTCTTCTACTCTATTACACATAACACATAAAATCCTCTATCAACATCAAAACATCCCCTTGAGGATGGCGGACCAGCGATCCTCATTTTCGGGTAAAATGACCTCAGGGCATTTCGGTCATTTGTACATGGGAAAATTCGTTACACAATCTATTTTCCATTTGTGGAGTTGTTCATGGCAGATATCATTTGGTATAAGCTATCCATTGTGGAGTTGTCCATGGCAGATCCCGTTGTATAAACTAAGTCTTTCCTATGTCGATGAAAAGAGAAAAATGCACTAAATTGAGTTTTGTGGTCATAAGAAAAATTGGAACCACTTTGATTATGTCAAGAGCACTTTAAGATAATTTCACTGCATTTAGCATATGCATATTCATATCATATTAAATCATTTTGTTCGACATTATTTACTATGACTAGGAACTTTATGATATAAGAGTATTAAGTGACTGATTATTAAAAGTAACCCATTTCGGATGTATGATTTGGAACTTTAAAAATGAAATTGTTCTGTAATGTATTATCACATTTTTCTTAATAAACCAAAGTGGATGGGATGATGACATGGATTATTTTTTACTATATATTTTGGGGATACCCTACTAAGAGTTTTAGAATTCTCATTCCTATGTGTTTGTGTTCCCATGTCATCTCCAAGTTGATCCAAAAATAGTGAGACTGCTACATGAAAGAAATTGGAATTGTAGTTATTTAGTGGCTTAGACTTGTATCTATTGTACTTGGTTATATATATATGTTTGTAATTATAAGAGATAACAGATGTGTATTAAAGTTCATAGCAGAGCTTCCTTTTGTACTTGACTTTTTATTTAATAAATATTTTGTTTCTTTGTTATATATTTTAATAGAATCAAGAATTAGTTACTTCACGATTCAATTGATCCTATAGATAATTACAAAAGGTCAGCTAATTTATAAGTAATAACTCCTAAGTCTAATGTCATGACTTAAGGGTGATGTTGTACTTGGGAGGATATTACATTATAGTATCAGAGTAGTTTATCCTTATAAGACCTTGAGGAATGGATTGACTATGCTTCCAAAGTGTAGATAAGTCATGCCTTGAATCTTATCTATATGATAGGATATAGGGTTTAGATATGCATGAAGTCTAGTGATGTTGTAGTCATTGCTGTCATACTTAATATAGTGTTAGCCTGATCAACTATATATATTTTATTTGGTGTGTTCAGGAACTAATGGTAGACCGTAGATGTACTAGGAATAGGGGTGCTAAGTTGGAGGATATGATTGATACTTTCCGTGAGATGGCTACCACTATAAGGGAACAAGCCGCAATGGCCAACTGGATAATGAAGAGGTTAAATTGAAATGCAAAGGAGCTGGAGTTCGTGGCACTCAAGCAAGAATCTAGATTGATGGTAGGACAAAAGTGCCCTAAATGTGCAAAAAATCATGGGAACAAGCCTTCCTGGAAAGCACAAATTGTTTACCATGGATGTGGAAAACCAGGACATAAGGTGCATTAGTGCCCTAACAAGAAGAATCAGCTTTGAATTTTGAGGATAGTAGTCTCTGAATTTTTAATTTTCTTGCCCTTCCTATCATTAACAAATTGAAATCATTTACTATGATATAGATTTTCCAACAAGTGAATAATAATGCGGCCTGAAAAGCTTTAGCACGCTTGATAATGGGCATTTATGCCACTTATCTTGTTTTTAAACCTTAACTTTTTACATGATTTTTACTATGCTATTAATGTGATTAATTAGGATTTTGATTTATTTCTCATTATGTGATTTTAAAAGAATTATTGGCTTTTGTACTAATTTTGGAATAATTTATAATTATACCCTGTTGTGCTTGACTCATCTCTTTGAGTATGGTTTTGTGTACAGGAGCTTTAGATCAAGTCCAAAATGTCAAGAATAAGGTTGAAAGCTCTCTGGAAGAAACTTGGAGCAAAAAGGAATAAAAGTCATGGAAGCTTGCTCTCGGGTGAGCGTTGTAACGCTCATTTAGCATTGTAGCGCTCGCAGAGTGACAACTATTAATTTTTTGGCCTCATTGTTCTTGTGAGCACTATAGCGCTAAATGAGTGCTATAGCGCTCATGCAATAGCGGATTTATAGTTCATTAATTTGTTTTTGGGCCACAATTTGGGCTATTTTATAGAGTAGTATTTAACGGATTATTACAGACTTTTACCCTAGTTTTTTACTCACTTTTAGGCTAATACTTTAAAGTTGTTATTATTCTCTCTCTACATCTCTCTCATCTTCTCTCTATATCATATTCTTTTCTATTATTCTCTTTCTTAGGGATTTCATTAGTGAAGGTGCTTTGTCTTGGAGATTGTGGCAAGGATTATTTCTGTTATTTTTTGGTTCTCTTTTATCTTCATTATTTTAATCTTCAGAGATGGAGGAGTAAATTTCTTTACTAGTGTAAGGGTTTCCAGATGGATTGGAATGATGTTTGAGACCTCTTTTGATATTAAATGCATTGGTTTTCTTAATGTTTTGCAATTTCTATTCCTATAATTATCGTGGTAATTGCTATAATCTTTATTGGAATAACTAAATTGGCAATTGTCATTTAGAGAAACCCTTTGGGCATAAATTGATAGATCTATCGGTTTATGTTTGAGGAGAATATTAGAATTGACTTTCCGATGGTGGTTTGGCTATAGCAATTAGATCATTAAATTAATGTGATTTCTAAATAAATTGAGATCTCATTTATTAGTTACTTACATTGATCAAAGTCTAGAAGTTGATCGATCACTAGTAGAATTGCTGGAAATTTATTACTAATAGCCACCAATGGGTTTAATATTTGGTAAATGATAATTAATTTTCAATCCTAGGAATACTTTGCACTAGTGCCTTTCTTATCATTGCTATTATTTTTCACTTTCAATTGCTATAATTTCACTCTTTAGAACCCTAATTTTCCCAACTAAGTGTTGAAGTCTTCTTGAGAGGTGACCTAGGTTGCATCCTTTACTACATATTTGGTGCAACTTAGCATTAAAATAATTTTCTGATTAGAGGAGGTAGACGACAACCTTCGTTCAAATTTTGGTGCCGTTACGGGAAGCAATAGAGTTTAGTTGTAATTTCACTATTTTTATTTTTATTTCACTTTATTTTATTTTATTTGTTCTGATTTTTGTTTTCTACAAAAAAAAAATGAAAAAAAAATTTCGTTCCCTTATATGAGGCGTTCCCTATCCTGGAAATTTGATACCTTTTGACTTTGAGAGTGAGAAAATCTTGAGAAAAATTGGACAGGCAAAGCATCATCAACAAGCGGAACTATCTAACGTTCTGATTCTCTTGTTAGTGTTTCATGTAATACAGAAAATATGGGAGAACGACGTACACTGAGGGAGCTCACTGCTCCTAATTTCACCCAGCAGCCTTGGCCATTACATACCCCAGGCTAGATAATGATTTTGAGCTTAAAGGTTATATGGTACATGCTTTGTCCAAGTTCCATGGGCCATCTTGAGAAAATCCCAACCAACACTTGAAAAAGCTTCACATGGTATGTTCTGGCTTTGAGACCCAATGGGGTGGAGGTGGATGATGTCAAACTGAGAGCATTTCCCTTCTCCTAAGAGGGTGTTACAGAAAGCTAGTTCTTTAATTTGCTAGATGGGATTGTAAATAGATGGATAAGGATGAAGAGGCTTTTCCTAGAGAGGTATTTTCCTACCTCTAGAGCGGCTTCTATCAAAATAGAGATCTCGAAATGCACCAGATTGATGAGACTTTACATGAATATTGGGAGCGCTTTAAGCTCCTTTGTGCAAGCTGCCCTAATCATCAGATTCTGAGCAACTCCTCCTTCAGTACTTTTATGAGGGGTTGGTACCTATAGATGTATGATACATGCTGCTAGTGGAGGGGCACTTCTGGATAAGGCTCTGGTAGAGGCCTGTGCTTTGATTGAAAATATGGCTGCAAATTTTTAGCAATTTGGTTCTAGGGTAGCCACAACTACTAGAGGCCTTCATGAAGTAAGCTAGCTAGAGAATCTAATGTTGACCTGGACTTTACAATAACTTTCTAGCCTTATGTAGTAACTGATAGTTAGTCAAGTAGCAACTCCAATGGTTTCCAAGATCTGTGGCATATGTACTTCAAATGACCATCACACTGACATGTGCCCAGCTTTGCAAGATGACTCAATCATTGGAGTAGTAGCAACAAACCTCTTCAGAATCCACCTCAAAATCAAGCAGGCCAGTTCCTATTCAAGAACACTTATAACTCCAACTGGAAGAATCACCCTAATTTGAAATGAGGTGATAATTCTCAATACAGGGCCAACCTTCATAGGAAAAGTACCTGGCAACTCATCAAAGGCAACTGGCCATTTGCACCTTCATCCTCATATCCCACTATGACTGAGATGATGAAGATAAGGATGGAGCAAATGCAGGAAATAAGAAAATAAAATGCCTAGCTGAGAGATGAGGTGACTCAACTAAAGCAAAACAGCAGGAAGCTAGCCTCCCAGTTACCTTCCTAGACCGTGCCCAATCCAAAGGGAAATGTATGTACAATCACCTTAAGATTTGGGATGAAATTCAGAAGTAGCCAAGCCTATAGAGGAAGATCAGAAAGAGAAAAATAGGCTCAAGATGTTTTTGGAGAGTGTTGTAGTACTCAAATAGTGCTACAATGCTTAGCCGAACATGATAATGAAGATCTGGCACAAGAAAACCCTAAGGTGAGCACCACTCAAACACTCAACGCTCAATAGAACCCAGGAAAATTCCAAATTTCACTCCCCACTGCCATTCCCATAGAGAATGCAACCCAGGAAGGCTCCTGGAACGGATTTGGATCTACACACTGGAAACCTTCTAGAAAGTGCAAGTAACTATTCCCCAGTTGGATGCAATCAACCAAATTCCTAAATATGCTAAATTCTTAAAGGATCTATGCACTAATAGGAGGAAGATCAAGGGCGGTGGAGGACAAGGTAACTATGAGGGTAAATGCTTCCTTTATTATTAAGCCAAGCAACCTGCCAACCAAGCGCAAGGACCCGTGTACATTCTATGTTCCTTGTACCATTGGGAACTTGCACATCATGAGAGCCCTGGCTGACCTTAGAGCTGGCATTAATGTTATGCCTAACTCTACCATTCCTTGTATTTTGGAGAGCTCAAACCAACCCGTTGCAATTCAGCTGGCCAACCACAACATCATGAGACCAAGGGAGTATTGGAAGATGTTTTGGTATAAGTAAATGATTTAATATGTCCTGTTAATTTTTATTTGCTTGAGATAGAGAATAATACTAATGCCAGCTAGCATGCATTGATGTTGGGTAGACCCTTTTAAAAAATACTAGAACCATAATTGATGATCATGCTGCACAATATCCATGGGGTGTGGGGACATGAAGGTCCAATTTAACTTATCTGATGGTATGAAACATCCCCATGAGGAACACTCTGTGTTTGGCATTGATGTCATTGATTCCTTAGCTGATTATGCCTGTGGTACCTCTGAAGGTCCAGATCCGCTTCTCCACTTTCTTCTCCCATGTGATATGATAAGCCTGTTATATTAGAATGTCCAAAGTTTTCAGATATAGGTACTCTACCCGGTGAGAAGTCATCAATTAGCCAAGTGTTTCATGACCCACCCATGTTGGGAAGGAAGCCCTATAAAGGGCAGCGGACTTGTTGCATGAGCCCGGGCAAAATTGATGGCTAGAAGGCCGAGGTCTAGATGGAAGGGTCCATTCTTGATCAACTATGTATACCCCAATGGTGTAATTGAGTTGGAGAATTCCAAGATGATTTGGTGTGGTATTGATTGATGAGAATTCAACCAAGGCCAACAAAGTTCAAGATCAATTACAACGCATGGATGGACCAATGACTAGAGCTAGAGCAAAAAGGCTCAAAGAAGCTTTGCAAGGCCTAGTCATGGAAGCAAAGACCAAGAGCAATCTAGTTGAGCAAGAACTCCCAAAATGGACCACTCTTATTCAGTTCGAAGAATAGCCAAGTCCAACATGAAGAAGTCACCTAAAGACCCAAAGATAAAACCCAATTCAAGTGATCGAGTTGCAAACAGATTAGGCTGGAATAATTAGTTTAAATTAGGTGCAATTTGTCTTATTTTCTTGTAATTTTCGTCCACCTTTTAATGTCTCCAATTTCAAAAGCTTTTAAGTTGTTTTCAAATTTAGTTTTTGGTGTTTTAAGAGTTCCTAGGAAATTATGATAGATAGTGGGTCAATTAGTGTTTTCAATCATAGTGAGAATTTAATGCTTAGTGGATTATGTAGAGGTTACAACTCAATGTTTTTGTAGTCCACTTAAGATTATAAATAGGAACACAATGTAAAAACATAAGGCAGATTATGAATAGAATTCTTTTGAGTTTTCTCCTATTGTGAGAACTTCCCTTTTGTTCTTAGGCAAAGAACTAAATCTGATCTTATCAAGGCAATTGTGGCGATCAAATCAAGACTTATCACTTACCTTCTCATCTTCTCTTGAGTGTGGCATCTATATCTTTCGTTTTAAACACAAACAAACTCAAACACAACCTTAAACTCCAACCTGAAAGAGCAAGGTTTTCCAGGTTTATACTAGTTGTTGATTCAAGCCATTAAACTCAAACAAACTGAATCATATCATTTGGTATTCAGAGCATGGCTTCCTTGTAATTCAGGTCTGAACTTTTTTTTTTTTTTGTCTTTATCATTACAAAAGGAAAAAAATGAAAAAAGGAAAACAAAAAAATGAAAAAAAGAAAGAAAGAGAAGAAGAAGAAAACAAGACAGAACATGTTATAGTAAGTTGTGACAAAATTCCTTGTTTCAATTCTTCTAGTAATCCCTTATTCTAAGTTCTTTATTTTGATCAAAATCTATTGCCTTAAAAGGATCATTGATCAGGTTCTTTCTTAAAAATCATAAGAGGAAGTTTGAGTGGAAAAGGGCTAGAGAGAACATTCTGTAAAAAGCCAATTTTGAGTGACATACACTAGTGTGAGTGTCATAGTTCAAGAGTGTAAACACTTTGCGAGTTTTGTGAGGTCCTATATTTTTCAGTTTCAGTTAGCTAACATGGCAGGAGATGAAAATTCATCACAAGGTGGAGGATTATTCGCTTTTTAGATGTAAGCATTGATTGGCCATCTAGAATGGCTATTCAATACAAAATTTGAAGAGCTCTATGAGAAAATGGATAGGATGGAAAACCATGCACTTGGTAGTCAACATGCTTCACAAGATGAAACGAATTACCAATCTGAAAAGGAAGAGACAAGTGATCAAAACGCAAGGAGAAGAAGGACCATTAGGCACAATAGGAGAAGAAGAAATTTTGGTCCTGAACTTAGAGGAATTAACATCAAACCCTAAACCCTAAAACCTAAACCATAATCATTTTTCAACGATTATTGAGTCCATTATATTATCATAAATTATCTTCTAATTTCATTCATTAAAGCTAAGTACTTTGTAAGATCATTGAACAATTGCTCTTTTTTATATTCTAGCTCTTCAGCTAAGAGATGACTTTGAAATTAATAGAGTGGAGAATCATTTGGGTATGATATGAACTTAAACTTTTTCAAAGATCTTCCATTTGAATTAAACAATTTTTCAATTTCAATTAAAGATAAATTCTTTAGCTATGAACTTGTGATAGAAAGATATATAAAAATACAAAAGTTTTTTTTTTATGACAAATATGAAACTCTCAACTTATTCTAAAAAATTTAATATTTATCTTTAAAATTTGAAAATATAATATTAAAATCATTGATAAAAAATTTAAATTACAATTTAAAACCTATATTATTTTCTTAATATACTTCTCCATTCATATAAGATTTCATCTCCTTAAAGTTAAACATGCTCCCATATAAATTGTGGCATGCTCATTGTGTTTGTCACTAATAATGTCACAAAGAGTTTCCTTAATTGATTTTCAGGCGCTAACTCAACAATTTCCTTTATACCTTCAATAAATTCATTGTTTAGAAAATGTATGAGAAATTTTTGATAAATTCTATTCATATATTAAGCTTCCAAAATGAAAAAAAAAGTTTTTAATAACATTAGCACATGAATTTATCATTTTTTTAAAGATAATTTGAAAAAACTTAAAATTGTGTTAGCTTGATGAATAAGGCTTAATTTTATATTAAATAAAAAAATTATAATTTTATAATGGTTTGGTCTCTGTCATTTTAAATTTAAGCCCTCTATAAATATATTAAAAATATATTTTTGACTTTTATGAATATTAAAAATTTAGTTTTTATCTTTATAAATATTTTTAAAATTCCCTTTTGATTTTTATGAATGTCATTATGTAAAAGTGATAACAAACCATGAGACCATAAATATAATACTAAAAAAAATGACTAAAATAAATAAAAAAAGCTACAATGAAAATAACTAATAAAGATAGTAAAAGAGTTATAAGATAAAACTGATAAAAATAATAGTGAATGCTCTTATTATATATACTCTTATTATATAATGAGCCATTTACCTCATTTTAGTATATCAAGGCTAAATTTTTAGTTTATAACAAATATTATAAATTAAAGAATATATTGATTTCAATATAATGGATTATATATATATATATATATCTCTGTGTGTGTGTGTGTATGTTATCATTTTATCAATAGGTAAAAAAATTATATGGTAATTAATTAATATTATATATTAATTAATAATTAGGAGTATATACGTAAAATAACATAACTTACCTGATTTAAACTTTTTTCAAACATTTATATTTTAAAAAATAAACTATATAATTTGAAATTTCTTTTGATTATTTATTTATTTTATTTATCACTAATTATTTTAAATAACTTCAATATATAAAGTTATCCAAATAATGTTCAACATTTTTTGCTATATAGATTTCAGCATAAATTACCCAAATATTAAAAATGATTATTATGAATATTGAAATTATATAAATTAACGATAGTAAACTAATAACATATGATAATTATAATTATAATTTTTTAAAAATAGTAATTATTAAAGTTATGAAATTTGTGGACTCTAAATTACTCTAGAAGCTATACCTAGAAAACCTAAATGAGTGATGAATATTAGTATTATAGATTTAATTAAATACTAATAAGTTTTAAATATATTTAATTTTTGTAGTGCAATCCTGCTATTAAATATTGATGATTACCAATGATATTATAATAATATGTTATAATTGCAGTTTTATTTAAAAAAAAATTAATGATTAGCTTCTTAAAAATTTTAGACCCTAAATCATTCTCGACACTTGGAAAATCGTCCCTCATAGGAGTTTGAAATATTAGTATTATAGTAGATAAATTATAGATCATAGATGAGTCATCCTATTTTATATCTTATTTTGAATATCATATTTATAAGGTTGAGAAAATCTCAATAGATGACCTTTAACTAACAATAAAAAATCTATTTTATGAAAATGTTGTATGTTTCGATAGTTGAAATTGATGAATAATGAAATAAAATAAATAGATATATTTATAATATCATATACCATTAATATGGATGATAATGGGTATCCATGAGAAAGGTGATATGCCTCCACATCTGCCGTTTATAATTTTATCCCTCATTCTCGTCATGGGTCCCTATTTCCAATTTCTCTCAAGGATTTGAATCCATACAGGGCATTTAGGATGTATTAAAATAATTCTAAAAAAATTTGAAAAGTATTTTGATATTCAAAACATAAATATGCATAATACTCATTCCAATATTTCCACTTTCAGATAATTTTATATTTCAAAATTTCTATCAATTTTGCGTTTCAATAAAGCATTAATTTTTGTCTTCAAATACTACTCCTAATTAATTTCATATTTTCAAAGTATTCCATTTAATATTAGTGTGCTATATTAATTAATATGTGGTGTGATACATTAGTACATTCACTATAGTAAACTATAAAAATTATATAAATTAATATGTAATGATGATTATGGATATTGAAATTATATATATTAACAATAGTAAGCTAATGATGTAAATAATTATTGTAACACCCTAATATTTAACTTAACACGCCTAGGATGTATTTAAGTTAATTATTAGTTATTACTCTTTTGTTCAAGTTCTTTAATTTAAACTTTTGAAAATACTTTAATGAAATTACAGGTAAGTTTTTTTTTTTTTTGAACTTTGAAAACAAAATGTGAGCCACCCATATTAAATAAAACCCATCGTCGTCTCGCACATAGTGAGGAGAAATAAAAACTAGTCACATACGCATACAACTATCACATGAACATAATAACATCATCACATATAGTTATAGCATAAGTATTAACCATTCATATCAAAAACCAAAAGACATGAGCTTAAGTTAAGTACAGTAATCTAAGACGAACAATAGCAATTGAATACAAAATAAACTAGCATAATATTCCTCTTCTCACTACTCATATTCAGAACGTCTAGAGTGAAAACCAGGGTCAACTTCTCATGTGGCGTAAAGTCCAGTGGATCGGACATGGACGCCTCGACGACAGGTGGCGCCTCTACGTAGAGGCTCTCTTCTCTCATTGGCTGCATGATCGTAGTCTCTTCATCATTATCATCCCCACCTTCATCGGGCTACTGAGGATAGACCTCCTGAGGGGTGACGATAGGATAGATCCTAGAGGTCCGACCATGACCTAGTAGAATGACGTGGTGATCGGGGTGTGTAATCGGGAAGTCTCGAATAGATGATGCAGCAGAGTGAGTATATAGAACTGCGAGCTTCCAGATGCGAATGCTCGAAGGCCAGATCACCTGGGAAAGGGCAGTGGGGGAGAACCAGCTACTAGAAATGAGGTGCGTAAAGGGATGATCTATAAAGACGTACAAACGAATTGTACAATGACCCACAAAATGATAGGACCGGTTATCGGTCACAGGACATTTCCACGTAGGGCATTAGTGAACATCACAAACGTTGCCATCAACTTCTAAAGATGAAATTGAAAGAAAAGAAGAGGGAATTAAAAACTTATAAAAGAATCTCAGTAGGGCTTTCACCTCCTAATGCATTGTGTCATCATCATCGTCCTTAGGGAGCTATTTGGTTCTCACGGAGCCTGAGGATTAGACGACTATGCTTCTCAAGCATGATGCGGTAGTTATGTCATGTGTAGTTGCTTGGTTGATAGAATGCGCTGTAGGATAAAGATGCATGGCTACGTGTGTGTTTGTGCTATGGTAACTAGCTCACTTAACATGAAGTATTGAGCATGATCACCTCATGTTTCCTGTTGTGTGTGCTCAAGGACCAATGGCACGACTGTGACAAAATAGGACTCCAAATGGGCACGAACAGGGTAACGAGACAGTTGAAGCTCTAAGGGACATATTAAGGGCCATGCAGATGATGTTCGAGCATATGGACTGCCAGGGCGACTTTGGACGATGCTAGAAGGACTGGAACACGCTCGGTTCGGGGTTCGAAGGGCGAACCTCCTCCGTTTAAGGGAACCTTAAACCTAACCATGCCAGTGAGTGGATCAAAAGCATGGAGAAGGTCTTCTCGTGATCGCTTGTACCGAGGAGAGAAGGTGGCTACGCTACATGCTTGGAGGCAGATGCCGAGTTCTAGTGGACTAGCACTCGAAAATCCTGGAGGCATCCAACACACTTGATTGACTGGGAGATATCAAAACTTTCTATGAGAAGTATTTCCCGGCATCGGTATGGAATACTAAAGACATAGAATTCATGTAGCTGGTTTAAGGGGGAATGAGTATTCCAGTACACTGTGAAATTTGAGGAACAGATCAAATTCACCCGAATCTTTCAAGGGAACCCTGACAAGTTTTGGAAGTGTTTCAAATACGAGGAAGGGTTGAAGGCAGAGATCAACATTGCTGTTGCACACCTGGAGATTAGGGATTTCCCCGCCCTAGTTAACAATGTCACATCATTGAAGATGGGCAAAAGGCTGAGCACATTGAGGGCAAAAAACTTCGGCAAAAGCTGGGCCGCAAGCCCCAAGTTTCAAGCCGCAGCCTAGGCCCAGTTCAACCGCATTTTCAGGCCAGGAGGGGCCACAAAGCCCCCAGAAATTTCCATCATGGAGGTTCAAATGGTATTAAGGGCAAGGCACCCCAAAGCGCCCCGTTGTCCCCCGAGACCTGCACCTCCTCCTGTATGCCCTAAATATGGGAAGTCACATGGGGACCGACCTTACTTGCTAGGCCTGGGAGTTTGCTTTAAGTGCGAAAAGCCAGGACACTAAGCCAAAGAGTGCACAAAAAGGAATCAACGACCCTCATCCCCGACCACAATACCATGGAAGGGTTTTCACTACAGAAGACTCGGCAAGGTCCAGAAGCCTCATAGAAGGTAAGTGTAAAATGAATGGTAGAACCTTAACTGGACGTTTATTCTGGAGCGACCCATTCATTCATATCATATGCTAGTGTCGAGTCTTTACAACTATATGTGTCTAAACTTCCTTTTGATCTTCCTTTCTACCCCTACTAGCAAACCTGTTAGGACTTTTAGGAGTTCATTAAACAGTTATTCACTATTGAAAATAGACCTTTTATTCTGGATTTAGTCTGTCTGCCTATGCATGGTATAGATAGAATTCTAGGCATGGATTGGCTTCATACCAACCGTGTAATGTTAAATTACTATACCAAGTCTGTTATCTTTCTCCCTACCCCTATTATGTCTAGCAAACCTTTAAGCCTTTATCTAAGTGCTAGAAGTCAACTGCTATAAAGGAGCAAGTAAGGGATATGTTCTCCTAGCCGCTAGTGAAGTAGACATTGAGCAAGACATTGGCAAGGTGCCTATAGTAAAAGACTATCCCGAGGTGTTTTCAAATGATATACTTGAGTTCCCTCCGGAGAGAGAGATAGATTTCTCCATAGAGTTGGTCCTGGATAGGGCCAATATCCATAGCACCTTATAGAATGTCACCTATGGAGTTGACCGAGTTGAAGGCGGTTAGAGGAGTTGTTGGAGAAAAAGTTTGTGAGATCGAGTGCTTCAGGATGGGGAGCCCGGTCTTGTTTGTGAAAAAGAAGGACGGGAGTATAAGACTATGCATAGATTATAGGTAGCTGAATCGAGTGATAGTGAAGAATAAGTACCCGCCTAGGATTGACGACTTGATGGATCAACTAAGGGAGCATTAATGTTTTCTAAGATTGATTTGAGGTCAAGATATCACTAGATTAGGGTGAAGGATGAGGACATACCTAAAACTGCTTTTAGGACACGGTATGGCCACTTTGAGTTTACGGTGATGTCGTTTGGACTAACAAATTCTCCTCCTGTGTTTATGGACTATATGAATAGGATCTTTAGACCCTATTTAGACCAGTTTGTGGTAGTTTTCATAGATGATATACTCATCTATTTGAAGACCCATGAGAAGCATGAATGTCACTTGAAGTTGGTTTTGGAAATCCTGAAGGAGAAAAAGTTGTATGCTAAGTTATCTAAGTGTGAATTTTGGCTGGAGGAAGTGAAATTCTTAGGTCATGTGGTGTCGAAAGGAGGTATTGTTGTGGATCCTAGTAAGATAGAGGCCGTGATGGGCTAGGAGAGACTTACAACGGTAATGGAGATAAGGAGCTTTTTGAGATTAGCTGGTTATTACCATAGGTTTATTATTTCTCAAATATCGTTAACCTTAACCAAGCTCACTAGGAAGAATACCCTTTTTGTTGGACCATAGAATGTGAGAAGAATTTTGAGGAGCTGAAGGTAAAGTTAACAGACCCCAATATTAGTTTTGCCTTACCCCAATGCACGTTTGGGGTGTATTGTGATGCATCTAGAAAAGGATTGGGATGTGTGTTGATGCAAAATAGGCAAGTGGTGGCCTATGCATCCAGATAACTCAAGCTTCATGAGGCAAACTACCCCACCCATGATCTCGAGTTAGTGGCCATGGTGTTTCCCTTAAAGGTGTGGCGACACCATTCTGCTGGAGTAAAGTTCGAGGTGTTCTTTGATCACAAGAGTCTCAGGTATCTCTTTGATCAGAAGGAGCTAAACATGAGGCAGAGGAGATGAATGAAGTTTTTGAAGGATTACAATTTTGGGCTGAACTATCATGGGCAAGGCCAATGTAGTGGCTGACGCTTTGAGTTGAAAGTCATTGCACTTGTCTCATATGATCGTGAAGGAGGTGGAGCTGATCGAGAAGTTTAGAGATCTAAACTTAGGGATGTCATTGACCATGACAGGCATGAAGATGTGCCATCTAGGATAACGAGTGACTTCAAGGAGAGGTTGCTCAACCCGCAGGAGGACGAAGAGTTTAAGGAGACCCTGGGGAGGTAAGGGAAGGGAAGTTAAAGGGTTTTACCCTAGGAGTAGATAAGCTATGGAGGTTCAAAGGCTGGATTTGCGTGCCAGCAAGTGGTGACCAGATCTTGGAGGAGGCTCACAAGAGCCATTTCATCATTCATCTTGGTACTACCAAGATGTATCAAGATCTGAAAAAGATGTTTTGCTGCTCTGGGTTGAAGAAAGATATGGTCACGTGGGTAAGTAAGTGCTTAGTCTCAGAAGGTGAAGATTGAGCACTAAAACCTTTGGGGATGTTGCAACCCTTTCCATTCCCGAATGGAAATGGGAAAGTATCTTGATAGATTTTGTGAAGGTCTACCCAAGACCCAAGCTGACCATGATGCCATATGGGTAATCATGGACGAACTAACGAAGTCGGCTCACTTTTGCTTATTAAGGTAACTTATTCATTGGATAAGCTGGCCCAGCTATATATCCAAGAGATTGTAAGATTGCACGGAATGCCAACGACGATAATCTCAAATCGTGATCTACTATTTACGTCATGTTTTTTGGGAGCCTTTAAGAAGACGTTTAGTTCAAAGTTGTACTTAAGCACAACATACCACCCTCACAGATGGGCGTAGGAAAGAACCATCCAGACCCTAAAAGATATGTTAAGGGCATATGTGTTGGACCAAAGAGGGAGTTGGGATAAGTACTTGCCACTGATCGAGTTTGCATATAACAACAGTTATCATGCGACCATTGGTATGGCACCATATGAAGCCCTGACGGAAGAAGTGTCAATCACCCTTGGGTTGGTATGAACCCGGAGAACAAAGCATGATAGGACCCGAAGTCGTAAGGGAAACAACAGAACAAATCAAAAGGATTAGGGATAGGATTTTTACTACTCAAAGTAGACAGAAAGCTATGCTGATAGACGGCGGAAGCCATTGGAATTCCAAGAGCGAGAAGATGTTTTCTTGAATCACCCCACAATAGGCATAGGGTGAGCGATGAGAGTTAAAAAGTTGAGCCCTAGATTTCTTAATCCCTTTGAAATCCTTAAAAGTTTGGGTAAGTGCGTATCAAATAGCCCTACCACCCAATTTGTCCAACCTACACGATGTCTTCCTTGTTTCTCAATTAAGAAAATATCAATTCGAGGCTGAATAATCCTCAATAAAAGAATATAAAGTTAGAGAAAACATTATGAGAAACTTGAATAGCGATTTGCGAAGTCGTAAACCAGAATTTTCTGTACATGTGAAATGACCAAAATGTCTCTAAGCTCATTTTTACCTAGAAAATCAAAGATAACCAATCTAGATTATCTTTGAGGGGTTAGTTTAATACTTGATGGGAGTTATATGTTCCTTAGAGATAAAAATCTCAATTTCTCAATTTTTACCGTACATAAAATTACCGTTTAGCCTATAGTAGTTTTACATGAAATTATGTAATCTTTGAATTTGGTTTTCACCCAAAGGTTCAAAATGACTATTTCAAGTACAATTTGAGAATGTCCAGTAATTATAGGGAGTTTTTACGTGAAATTACCTTTACCCCTAGTTAATGCTTAATGAGTTTACTTAAGTAATTAAGGCGATATTAGGCTCTAATCCTTTTCTAATTGATTTCATTCATTAACCTTGAGTTAAAAATTAATTACATAAGGTTAAAAATAATTACTTGAGGTAATTAGGGCCTAAGGTAAAATTAAATTTCCTTTCCTTAATCACAAGAACTCATAAAATTAAGTTTAAGGTTAAGATTTTGGTTTAGGTAAAATCTAATACAATTACATTTTCTTATCCTAAGTTTAGAACTTATGTTACAAATTGATTTTAACTCATTTGAAATTAACGTCATTTACTAGTGTATGATTATTCTTTTTACCTTATCTTGAATTGTCCTAAACACTTAACCTTTTACCTTTTTTCACTAATCTATCAATTCCAAATCTTTCACCTAAGTAATTAGACATCTAATACATGTTTTATCACTTGCAAATAATGAGAAATCTGATCATCATACAATCAGAAAACCAACACCCTTTTTATGCCCATTTCATCATTTTTAATGGTTTTTCCAACAAAGAAACATGTCCAACCTTATCACCATTTCTTTAGCTTTCTTTTTCATTATTTATGGTTATGCTTAATCAAAAGAAAACCCACCCATTTCAGCCATGAAGTGATCAGCCACAATGTCTCCCATTAGCATCATATTTTAGTATTTTCATCCATTATATATGAACAAAATTATTACAACCATATAAGCTTTCTTTTTCTAAAGTTTCCTTTAATTAAAAAATGAAATAAACCCTCCATTTTCTAGCCATAAGGCAGTGGCCAAACAACCCTTATTTTCTTCTTCTTACTTCATAAAAAATCAAGCTTAATCTCTTGTAACAAGAAATAATTGGTAGGGAGTTTATTTCATGTTCTTTCTCTTGTTCTATCCTTTAATTTTTGATTTCTTTGGCTGTGATGATGACCATGGCTTGATGATAAGTGAATCCATCATACAATAAACCTCTAAAGCTCAAGGTTTAGTTTTGTTGTCAAAAGATTAATGGAATAATTGTTAATTTCCTTTAAGTTGATTCTTTTTAGCTTGATGATGAGTTCAAGAAATAAGGTTCTTAGAACCATGGTATTAAGAACTCTAAAGCTCACTTTTTTTGTGCTAAGATTATTTGGAGTTAAAGAGTTTCATTCTTTAAAGATCTTGAGCTTTGAGCTTAACAATATATAAGAATAAACTTGCATCCATGTTTATGTTTCAAGCACTTGCATATCATATTTAAATTTCAAGCTTTGCACATCATATTTATATTTCAAGTCATCACCTTAATTCTTAAAGATAGGAAAATGGACTTGGATATTCATGTTTAAGTTTTAAGCTTTGCATAATCATGTTTATATTTCAAGTTATCACCTTAATTCTTAAAGATAAGTAAATGGACTTGCATATCATGTTTAATTTTCCAAGCCTTGCATAATCATGTTTATATTTCAAGTCATCACTTTAATTCTTAAGATAAGTAATATGGACTTGCATATCATGTTTAAATTTCCAAGTCTTGCATATTATGTTTAAATTTCTAGTCATCACCTTAAATCTCAAAGATAAGCAAATGGACTTGCACATCATGTTTATATTTCAAGCCTTGCATCTCATATTTATATTTCCAAGTTATCACCTTATAATAACCAAGACTAAAAATGAGATTGCACGGCATGTTTATGATTCTAGTTATTACTTAAAACTCTAAAGCTCAAGGCTTGCTTCTTTTATCTTAAATGAAAGTTTTAACCATGGACATGCTCCTAACATGTAATTTCAGCCTTATGATGATAATAGGCCTAGAGTTGAGTTTTACTTTATGATAAGGCTTCATGTGTTTTCAATGCCTTAAAATAATTTTAAGAAAGACTAGTAATTAGAAATGTGCAAAAGTAAATTTTTGAAAGCTTCTAAAGATGTGAATTATGGCTACTGATTTGGATTATTAGTTTATGTATAATTCTATTTGAGATTGTCTAATTGTGTAAGAATTGTCTAATTGTGTCAGAATTGCTAATAATTAGTTAATAATTAATTTTAGCATCTTAGGAAAAGCCGGTAATTAGAAAGGGTCAAAAATGCAATTTCTAGAACACCTAAGATGTAATATTGTTCAATACTATTTGGTACTATTCATAAAGTTAAAAGTTAGTGAAAATTATTGTAATAACAACTATTGATCTCTTTGATGCGTAAAAGAATAATTACAAGTGTTAGATTAAACCGATTTGTAATTTTGACTCGTTTAAGGGCTAACGGGTAATTACTGATAACTTGAGGTTGAAAATGAGAATTGTGTTTGTGATGACCTTCGATGCATTATGTATATCTTGATAAAGCATAGCATGTGCATTAGTTGAGCCCGGTCCTTGATTCTGGCATCCTGGGTAGGAACATGTTTACCTTTCAATAAGATGTTGATAATAGCATACATATGCAAATCATGTTATGCTGAGTTGCAATTGTGATTGAGATCTTAGAGAGGCATAGTTGATATGTTCTATGAGCATAAAATGTGAATTTATAAGTTATAATGATATAATACTTAGGTTTGCACTTTAATGAATATGCTAAAATAAAGGTGACATAAGACACATGGAAATGATCCTCTAGACTCCAGAATTAAAGGTTATGAGAGGTGACCCAAAAAGACCCTTCAGACTCCAATAATTAATGGTTATGAAAGATGTTCCTATGACCCTTAACCTACACTCTGGAGTCGGGAATTTAGTTTATCAAGAGGATAAGTGTAAACTAGTGACGACTAGTTAGGTATGAGCTCATAACTTAGAACTCTCAAGAGAGAGAAGATATAGGGGGCCCCAAGGAAAAGTGAATGAGAAATTTAAGTCACCTAAAGGAATAATGAGGAGAAATCATGTTAGAAAGATCTATGTTCATTATATCATGTCCATTGGTTGTGATTTTTATGATAATTGGCATATGATATTGACATGCATTCATGATATAATATGATGCATCCATGATATTAAGATTCATACTAAAAGATACGGACCTCGGCTAAAGGTATTTTGGAAATTAATAAATGAACCTATACATGCTCACACTTTCATAATGAATCCAATGTCCCTGAGGACGATAATGATGACACAACGCATTAGGAGGTGAAAGCCTTGAGATTCTTTTATAAGTTTCTCATTCCTTTTCTTTTTCTTCATCTCGTCTTTAGAGGTTGATGGCAACGTTCGTGATCTTTGCTGATACCCTACATGGGAAATGCACTATGACCCGATCAACTAGTCCTATATTTTGTGGGTCATTGTAGTTCGTTGTACGTGTTTATGGATCGTCCCTTTCGCACCCGTTTCTAGTAATTAGTTCTCCCCACTGCCCCTTTCCCAAATGATCTGGCCTTTGAGCGCTCGCATCTGAAGCTCAACAGTTCCACATACTCACTGTTGCATCATCTGTTCTAGACTTGTCAAATTACCCACCTGATCATCACCTCGTTTCCTGGGTCATGGTCAAACCCCTCAGAGGATCATCCTCCCACCCTCAGGTAGGTCCTCCTTAGTCCCTATGGAGGTGGGGGCTGATAATGATGAAAAGACTACGGTCATGCAGCCAATGAGAGAGCGGAGCCTGTACATAGGGCCCCACCCATCCTCAACTGAGGCCCCCATTGTAACACCCTAAAAATTATTTAAAAATTAATTTGAGCTTTGTTAGTCGTAATTTTAAAAATATAACAGTTTAACAACGATGAGGGTGGCCCAACGGACGTTTAAGACAAAAAAAAATTTCTAGGCTAGGGTGAATAGTAACCTTGGGCCCAAGCCGCCGAGACAGCCAAAACCCTATATTCGGCCCGAGGTGCCCAAAATTAGGATTACATGGGAATAAGGTTAGAAATAGGTGGGAATGATAATTTTATACTTAAAATTAATTTTCGGACAATATTGTTCAATCGGGTACGGTGTTTACCCGTTTAAAATTTAAATGCGATTTTATCATCGAAAGATATTTTAGTCACCACAAATGGTCAAAGCTTATCCTTTAGACATGTGGAAGGCCAAGATTTAATCTTGGAATCCAAGATTTAATCTTATCCATCCATTTTGCTTTATCACAAAATATCTTTATACATCCACTATAAGATCAACACATGTTCTAATCTTCTTCAAGAAGCCAAATCCTCCTTCATTAAGCTTCAAAATTTCGCAGCCTTCAAGGAGAAAAGAACCAGCCACCATTTTTATCTTCAAGAGCTTGATCTTGAGTCTAAGCCCAAAAACCCTAGCCTAGAGTTGTGGAAACCTCAAAGTTCTCTACACTTAATTCTCTTGTACCTCATACCTCACTGATATTAGAGGGCTTTGAAGTTGGATTGGGAGCTTTGGAGGAGAAGGAATCAAGTTTGGTTAATCTTGAAACCAAGGAGCTAATAGGTTACTACAAGTAGGGTTTTCTTGACTTTTCTTTTTCAAATTTATTCTGGTGTGATCTGATTGAGCTAGGTCCAAAATTTCTTGTTATATTGGTTGATATTATATTGATATTGATGTATGAATTTTGGTGGAGTGTTTGGATAATGTTAAAAATCATTTTTGTCAAAAGGAAATTTGGTCTATGCTTGGATTTTCGGTTTTTTACATAGGCAGCTATTGAACTCGAATTTTCTGGTATATTTGTAGGTATTTTCATGAGTTAGAAAAAATATATGTTGAAGCCAATATCTGGACTAGTTCCACAAATTTTCTTGGGCTCTGATTGTGACTCCTAATACTCTAAAAAAATCAAGAACCGAAGTGGTTTTGTGCTGTCTGGATTAGTGTACCTAAAGCTGTGAATTTGTATAATTTTATTAACATAGCAAATGATTGAATTATCCTTTGAAATTTTTACAGGATATTTTCAACATCTCGAAGTATACCCATGATTTTTCTCTTGAACTGATTCAATCATTTGCTAGGGTTAAAAATTGTGAGAATCTAGTTAAACTGAGTATGAGGGTCTCTACCACTAAAATTGTTGAATTTTATTATCATACTTAGAAACTCTTTACCCCGAAATTTTTATGGAGCCTTGTGAACATGTTGAAGTATCTCAAGGAATTTTCATAGCCTTTAAACTGATTGTTTAATTTGTGAAATAAATCATACTCCATAAGTCTAAAATTCTGCCAAATGTTGTCTTTGTCCTGGAAATGAATTAAACTCTTGATTTAGAAGTCAAATGATCTTTGGTTCAAGTATGATGTACATGAATGCATGCTAGTGACATTAAAGATTGGTTTATGAGAAAGGAATGAGAATTACTTGTGATTGATTGTATATATGAGCTTTAAGTTTGCGTCGGTAAAAAGAAACGTGATAAATGAATGATATGTATATTGGAAACATTATGACATTCAGAAACTATGCTAACGCATATAGTAATGTGAGCTTGAGGATGATGTATGTACTAAGTGAAGAATGAAGTCCCCTTTAGTTCGAAAAGGGCACGCAAAGGTCCCCATTAGTCTATAAAGGGCACGAAAGGTCCCCTTAGTCTATAAAGGGCACGGAAAGGTCCCTTGAATGTGTAAAGGCACGGGAGAGGTCCAGTCCAAAAAAGGCAAGAGGTCCCTTCGATGTCCTGAGGGCACGTAAAGTTGAAAATGAATTATTATGATGTTGAGTAGCATGACATATGTATATTGGGCGATTGAGTAAATAAAATAAATCCACTTCAGAAGAATGACTTTTGAACTTTAAAATGAACCTTTGATACATGTTGCATGCTCATAATTTTACTAATAAATTGGAAGTGGCTTGGACGATAACGATGGCATGAGTTTCATTATATGTTTTGAGGATGCCTACTGAGAATTTTAGAATTATCATCCCTACGTGTTTGTGTTTCCGTGTCGTCCTTAATTCAGAGAACATTGAAGCCCTACGAGAAAGACTAAATTGGAATTTCTATAACTTAGTAGTGAGACTTATTTATTGTACTTAGATATGTACATGTATCTGTAAATATAGTAAAGAACAGGATATGTACTAAAGCTCATAGAAGAGCTTCCTTTTGTACTTGACTTGTACTAAATAAATACTTTGTTTCCTCGTTATATATTTTGATAGAACCACGAGTTAGTTACTACACGATTCGATTAATTCTTGCTATAGATAATTAAGAAAGGTCCGCTAATTAATGAGTAACAATTCTAAATACGACGTCATAACTTAAAGATGGGGTTGTACTTGGGAGCATGTTACACCCATGTCCAATTCATAGGACTTTACACCACACGAGACGAGTTGACCTGATTTTCACTCCAGACATTTGAGTAGGAGTAGTGAAAAGAGGAATATTATGCTAGTTTATTTTGTATTCGATTGCTATTGTTCATCTTGGATTACTGTACTTAACTTAAGTTCAGTGTGTTTTGGTGCTTGATATGAAAATTAATACTTATGCTATTACTATATGTGATGATGTGATTATGTTCATGTGATAGTTGTGTGCGTATGTGACTAGTTTTTATTTATCCTCTCTATGTGCAAGATAGACGATGGGTTTTATTTAATATGTGTGACTCACATTTTGTTTTTAAAGTTCAAAAAAAAAAAAAACTTACCATAATTTCATTAAAGTATTTTCAAGAGTTTAAATTAAAGAACTGAACAAAAGAGTAATAACTAATAATTAACTTAAATACGTCCAGGTGTGTTGAGTTAAATATTAGGGTGTTACAATTATGATCATGAATTTTTTTTAAAATTATTAATTATTAAAGTTATGAAATTTGTGGGCTCTAAATTACTCTGAAAGTTACACCTAAAAAACCCCAAAAAATGTGTTGAATATTAGTATTATAGATTTAATTAAATGCTGATAAGTTTTAAATATATTTAATTTTTGTATTGCAATCCTTATTAAATATTGATGATGGTCAATGATATTATAATAATTTGTCATAATTACAGTTTTATTTTTTCAAAAAAAAAATTAATGATTAATTTCTTAAAACCATGGGCCCTAAATCATTCTCATTGTGACACCTAAAATTTTTTTCCTCATAGGAGACTGAAATATTAGTATTTAGATATATTTCATCTAAAAGTTATCAAAATTTAATTCAAATTATATTATGATCATATCTTTAGGATATATAGTGGTATTTGAAGTAAAAATATAATTTTTTGTTTTATTATTTCATAAATAAATTAGCAATGGTTTGACATTTATTTTCATAATTACATATATATATATATATATAGAAGAGTATGTGTTGTAATTAATATTATTACTATTATTGTTATTGCCAACTAAAGAGTCTTATTTGAACACTCTCTTTATTATCATATTATAAAACATTTATGTTACAGATTATGTCTAGGCCTAATATTAATAGGCTAGGCATTGGTTTCTAAGACCAATAGGAGCCAAACCTCCTATGAAACCCATGTATTTCTATAAATAGTCCATTGGAAATAATATCACACTGGAGGAAGGTATTTACAATTCCTTTATTTATGTAAACCTCTTGATTTAGCCTATTAGAGTCCTTACAGATACACACCCCATGTTTGGAGCATAGAGCAATGAGGATCATATGCAGCATTTCGTGTTTACTAATCTATTTTGAATTTCAGGTATATTCTATCTGAGTTACTCGTTGGTAACAACTTACAGTTTTATATGTAAAAAATACTTTAATCTTTCTTAAACTCTTTCTTACCTTCCACTTGCGTAGTATACCAAGTATGTCAACTATAAAATACAGACAGCATTTTTTCTACTTTTTAATATCATTGATATGGACCACCTTCGTCTTTTGGCTGCAAATGGTGATCGACATTCATCTAAAGATGAACATGAAATCGAAAAGTAATAGGGTGCCAATCGTATTGTTTCATTCATTAATTAAGTTATCCTTGTAACCAAAAAGCACATAATTCCAAATTCGAAATCACCAACTACCAAGCGTTGCGCCGCCGAAGTTTTCTGTTCTGCTATGGGACTAGAATATCGATAGGCGTAGTAGTTGATTAAACTGCAGAAACTAGCAACGCCTTTGTTTTAGTTCTTTTTCTTCCTTGCTAAACAGGATGATAAGCACTGCAATGAACACTTTAGTTTGATCCAAAACCCTGTAGATTGAAGCTGGTCTTATTAAGTCTTTCAAAATGAGTTATGATAGTTGTCAACATCCTCATAGGAAATTGCTCCTGTCACTCATCTATTTCTATTGGCACTCTATTTTTTAAACGAATTTATTTGTTTAGTTTCTGCAAATAACTTTTTATGTCTCTATTGCACTAAATAATTATTATTGCTGATTTTAATTTTATTTAAACTTAATATATCTAATTTAACTGATAGCTAATTTATTTTTTCTTATTTGATTTTGTCACATTTTTTTTAATGTCGCTGTCATATTTAAAATTAACTGATTCAATCTAGTTGTTTAAATTTAAATATCAATTTCTTTCAAAGCTTTATTAATTGAAATATAATTATCTAAGTAATATGATAGTAATTATTTTTAACAAAATATAGTCAACTAAAAATATATAACAATAAAAAAGAACTAATAAGTCGTACTATTGAATGATGTTTAATTTTACCAATTGGTATTTATATGGTTAAAAACAATACTCCATCCATTTTAATTTATCCGCCAAATTTTAAATCTTTTTTTTTGAATTATTTATCTATTTCTAATATCAAAATAATATTAATTTTTTTCTCTCAGTAATACCTAAATCTAATTAATTATATTAATGAAAGTAGTATACTACTGAAGTGAACGGAAGGAAATTTCGTCTAATCATATAATTTTGTATCATTAACGAGATCAATTCACTGTTCTTTTTAATTAATATGTGCTTTTTTCGACAAATAAATTGAAATGAGGAAGCATTAAGTAAACATATAATAGAATTTGTGGGCTACGCATAATTTCCATAACTTTTATTATAGTACATGTTTTTGTTGTTGATCTCTCTCTCTCTCTTTCTTTGGGTGGTTGAATGGGCCTAAGCCCAAAAGCAAGAAAACTAGCAATGAGTCTCTGGAGGTCACCCTCATCAAGTTTTCTAGCAAAATTCTACCCAAGCGCTGAAGAAAGTGCGAACCATAAATAGAGATGTCAAAACAACTTGATTTGTTGGATTGGTATGTCAAAATTATCATTGTTAGTCAAGTAGGATAAACTTTTGAGCATACCAAAAATTCCAATCTAACCTTTGTTAGCTCATGGTTTTAGGTGGGTTAACTCACGGGCCAAGCTTTTTTTTTTTTTTTTTTTTTGTTTTATTTTGCAACAACCTCAAAACCCAAGTCAAAGAGACATGAAACCAAATCTAAATCAAATTTAACATATTTTTGACAAAAAAAAAAGAAGAAGGATGGTATGCGTATACTATATGTAATAAATTATAATTTACTATGTGTAAATGATTAAACTTAATGATAGTGCTTAATTATTATGGACCTTGAAAATTTGGGTATGCATCAATTAATTATAAGTTTAAAAAAAAAATTTAAACAAAATCATCAAATTATTAAAAAGTTTTTTTTTTCACAATTTTTGTATTTTTTTGATCGTTCCAAATGGGTTGGACTAATTATTTTAGTCCATTTAATTTTAGTGGGCTTTTATGGAGGACTTTTGGTGAGGCAAGTCTAAATGGGCTAGCCTTTTGACATCTCTAATCATAAAGAAACAAACCTCAAGCTAAAGGGAATGACCTATATTTGACAAGCAGTCATTGCATAGTTAGTTTCATGAACATGCCAGTCTTCTAAGGACTTTCCCTAGAGCAATGAATAGTGCATAAGGAGGTTGGAATAATTTTTGTAGACTTACATAAATATTTGAAATTTAATTTTAGATTCAAATTAATTGAATGTCAAAATAATTATCATATAATTTTTGAGAAAATTACACCAGCTTCCTTTAGATTTAGTATAATTATACTTAGCATTCCTCTATTTTGCAAAACTACCATTGATCTTTCCTAGGTTCACTAAAATTACACGTACGACTTGTATATACTATTTCGTTAATTTAAATGACAAAGAAAGATAATATGTGGTATATACATAATTATTAATGATGAAATTATAATATTTTAGGAATATTAGGCATATATATTAACTAGAATACCTTTTCTTATCATAAGTCATAATTATATGTTTTGTTCATATGATAAAAAAGTACCTTTTTATCATAAGTTATCGTTATAAGTTTTTTTAATGTGATAAAAAAGTATTTTATTCAACTTATGTGTAATATTATCAAAATATTATAATTATTTTATTAATAATTATGTATTTATTCTATGTTATTTTTCTTTATCACTTAAATTAACGAATTAGTATCTACAAGGGAGGCTAGTATAATTTTAGTGAATCTCAAGAGGTCAGTGATAATTTTGTAAAATAGAGGGGTGGGCATAATTATACTAAATCTCCTGAAGACAAGTGTAAATTACTCTATTTTTTAAGCCCAAAAGTTTGTGATCACTGTTGTTATTAGACTTATTAATGTTAAGTACCACTCATTATGAGTATTGTTATGGGTACTTGTATATGGATTTGTTATAATGGGAAGGGTTCGTCCATATTTTACTAATATAAAAGTGACGCCCTTGCTTCTAACCACAGGTAGTGTGTTTTGTTACCCATTGAGACAATGTGGTCATAAGAGGAGTTTTTCTTTCCTCCATGTTTGTTTTTCAGTTCTAACACATGTTCTTCTATCTTCTCTTTCAGGTCTATATAGAAAAATATAGAAGCCGCGATCTCTCATTTTCAACCTCTCTATAGAGGTAATTCTAATACTCAATCTTTATTACACATGCTATATTTCAGGATTAAACTGTGCATATAAAGTAGGAATTTTATTGATAATTACTTTAGAAATTCTTACAAATGGTATTAGAGCCTAATTAATATCTAATTATGGCTGTGAATTATTGTTTGTTATAAAATTGGGTGAATGAGAAGATTAGACTTGTGCGTAATTTGAACCTTAGAATAACCTAATTTTGGGTTTTTAGCTGATCAAATTTGAAATTGATTAATGTTTTCTTATCAATGGTGTTGTGAGAAAACTGACATGAAATAACTCACAATTGAGAAGAGATTAACCAAGGGAGCCCCAATCCAATTAAAAAAAATTATTCCCTTCTCCCTCTTCTGATTTTGTGACCAAGTAGTTGTTTTCTCACGCCACTCACTCTTGTCAGCCAGCCATCCTCGTCGGTCATTGGCCATCTTGGTAGATTTGCCATGGAGTCACGCAACGTAGAGAGAGGATGCTATAGTTATAGCCATGGAATTAATGACTGTGTGCCACCAAGGGCAGGCGCTCTATTTTGTCGGAATGGTTGGTTGCTACGAAGTTGTGGTCAAGACCACTCTGGTTCTGAATTGTTGCCATGAGATTACTAGTTGCGCATTGACCTAGTTTTGTTGTCGAGGCTGGATGTATACATGTTAAAGAATCAAAGGGTCTTTTGATCTATTTATTAAAGTATTAAAAGAAAAAAAAACTTGGAAAACCTGAATGAGATCTGCAAAAGAGAAAGGCTAAGTTTGTGACACACGAGAAAATGTAAAATTTTAACTAAGTAGAGCCGCACATGGCAGGACCCACACATAATGCAAACTTGCACTAAGAGAAGAAATCTCTTAAACAAGTGTTTTTAGATATGATTTGAGTACATACTAAAACCCCTTATTTATATAGGAGTGGAACTCTTACATTTGCTAACCAAGCAATGTGAGACTAAATTATTCATATGAAACTAAACAATGGGGACTAATAAAATTAGTAGAAATTAAACTAATAAAACAATCATCCTTTCTTATGCTCCGGGTTAGTCCCTTCCACTTGGAAAACTCGAAGCTCAGTTGCCTGGATCGAATGGGCACAATATCATATTTGTTGGATGCAATGCCATGGATACAACTCTATTGTATTCAATGTCTTAGACATATCCATTGCATTTGATATCCCCCAACATAAGTATCATAGTTGGTCTTCTTCGGCACTTCAACTTCTTTTTTATAGTTTGTCCCTTCACAACTATAGCATGGATGTCCCTTGACTCATTCAGATCCTCTTTCTTGGATGACAAGACCAATTGTTGCACCATGAATAGCTCCTTATTACCATCAATGTCTTCTTTGTTATCTCCATCTCCATTTAGGCCACAAAAGATTACGTCGTTGTTTTCTACTCTTTCCACCATATTCATTGCTTTTCCAAGTGGGCAATCATTTGATTTGTGTCTAGGTTAATTGCACTTGAAGCACTTCCCTTGCATTGGTTTTGCGTATAGATTGAAGGTCTTTGGTACTTCCTTTGCTTTTGAGACCTTCGCCTCCTACTTCTCTTTCCTCCTATTTCGCTCAATACATGTAGAGGTGTCACCAATAACCTTGCCTTGATCAGTAGTTGCTTGATAGGATTCGCCTTCATAGTTGATGTAGATCCCACTCTTGGACAAACACTTAGACTAACTCCACAACACTTCTTCTATACCAAATTCAAGCCAAAACCTTCTTTTCCTCTTCAAATCTGTCCAAACATCAGCATATATGGGGGCTGGAAAATGGTTTTGAAGCTTTAGTTAGAGCAGGAAAAGCTAGAAAAAGATTTAACAAAAGGCATGGAGAAAGGTAGGAAAGATTCTATGTCTATTGCTTTGTGATTGTTTGACTATTTTGCTAAATAAACTCTTGAGATATGTTTGAAATTATGTTTGTGAAATCTGAAATTTATTTCAAGATGTATTTATATGAGCTTGATAGATGTAAAAGATGTCATAAATAAAAGTCTTGTGGATTGATTGAATTGATGTAAGAGATTTACTATGTAAATAAAAAGATTTTTGGTTCTTTAAAAAGAATGAGGTAACTGAAATTTTACAAGAATATAATTAGTAATAGTTTTGTAAATTCTTAAAGATGAGTACTTTTGAAATATGATGATAAAGTTTCATAAAATAATGATGAAGTTTTGATTTATAGAAGAAAAAGCTTGAAGTCTACATAAGAAACTTGATTTATTTTCCTAGAAATTTATAAGAGTTATCATGGAACAAGTATTTCAAGTTTCTAATGTGAAAATCTCATAAAATTAAAGTTTAGCAAATTTTACAAAAAAATTTCATAAAAGTTTAGCGGATTTTACAGAGAAGTCTCATAAGAAGTTAGGAGATTGTAAACAAAATCTCATAAGAATTTAGAAGATTCTAAAGAAAATATCTCATAAAAAATTCATAAAGTTTTTAAAAGATTAAGAATCTCATCAAAATTAGGAGATTTTACATAGAAAATCTCATAAGCATTAAGGAGTTTTCTAGGAAACCTCAGAACAAAAGCATGAGAAATAGAACTATTAAGAAAGAACTCTACTTACTAATCATAAGATTTTCGAAATAAATGATAAAGTTTCATATGAAGAAAGGAAATTTAAGAAAATAACGCATAAATAAGCTTTATGTAATATTAATTGCTTGATTGTAAGCTCATGATTTCAATTTGTGATCTATATTAGGTTGTAACACAAGGTGTTACATCGTTGGCAATACATCATATGAGAAGTATATCAGAAATCCTATGAGTTCTATTCTCAAGCATAAATTTACTAATAAGACTATGTTAATGAACTAATGAAAAAAACAAACTAATTATCATAGGTGTAAGAAATTGCACATTGATATTTTACCAAATGGTAACACTATTCCTGGATAACAATATTGCCTAAAATTAAATTCCAAATCTAAAATCTTCATTTCAAACCCTTCCTAACCTTAATCCTATATTTTCTAGTTGGGCATCTCCTGGCTCCAATTCTAGGATTTTAATTGTAACAACCCAATAATTATTTAAAAATTAATTTGAACTTTATTAGTGAGAATAATAAAAATCTAACACTTTTAGCAATGATGAGGATGGCTTAGAATAAAAATATTTTGGTCATGAATAGTGGTTTTCAAGATAGATGAATAGTTACTTTGGAACCAGGGCCAAGTATGTCTGGGCTAGGAGAACTAGACCCAAGGACTGAGATAGAGTCATTAGGCCTAGGACCCATGTAAAGATATTTTAGGTTTTCCAGGTATGGTGTTTTACCCGTTCGGTAAAGTTTTGATGTGGGGTTTTTAAAGCTGTAAAAGTTGCTTAGTGGCCAAGTAACCTCCACCAATCACATCTTGCCAAGTGGGTGGCATGGATGAAAACTTGCGAATCAAGTTTCAATCTTAGCCTTTCATTTATTATAATTTTACATGGAGGCCAATATCTCATCCGTTCGATGAAATCTCAGTGTGCAATTTTAACATAGAAAAAGTAACTTGCTTAGTAAGTTAAAGTGACCCACTTATCTTGAGCCAAATGGATGGCCAAGATTCATTCCTTGATCAACAAACCAAATCCTAGCCATCAATCTCATTATTTTCTTTTTAAAAGAAAGAAATTCACACTTTGGTTACATAATTACTACATCTACACCAAGATAAGATTAAATCACCAACCTTATCACTCCGCCCTTGTCATTTCGGCCAAGAACTAGAAACCAAACCTCCCATGGTGTTTTCTCTCAAACCTAACTTCAAATGCCCAAAACCTTGGTTTACGACGAGGTGAGGGTTCATTATAAGGAGTTGATTTGAAGTTACAAAGGATAGTGTGTAGGTTGTTCTTTTGGTTATAGAGTGTTTGGGTGAGATTTGAGATTTCTAGCTAGGGTTCTTGTTGTTGCTAGAGGAAGAAGATGAAGATCGCTACAAGGGGATGTTGGCTGAACAATTTGGCGGAGAATTGCTAAGTTTATGATTTCATTAATTTAAGATACATGTGTGTAATCTTCCTACCATAAAAATTATTTCCTGAAAGGAAAAGGATGAAATTTTGTAACCCTCTTATTGGTCCTTTGTAAAGGCAATGGTGTGGCTTCTCCTAAGCCACACACTTATCACCTTAGGTGTCCAACTTACACTACAAGTCTCATAGGTGTAAGAAACTGAACATCGATATTTTACCAAACTCTAACACTATTCTTAGATAACGAATATTGTTCGAAATTAAATTCCAGTTTAAAATCTTTATTTCTAACCATTTCTAACCTTAATCCTATATTTTCTCAATCTAGGGCATCTCTTGGCCCTGATTCTAGGATTTTGATTATAACATCCCAAAATTATTTAGAAATTAATTTGAACTTTATTAGTGAGAATAATAAAAATCTAATAGTCATAGCAATTAAGAGGATGGGTTGGAAAAGAGAATTGGTTGGCATGAATAGTGATTTCTGGGCCCATAGATGAATAGTTACTTTGGAACCAGGGCCAAGTATGTCCTGGGCTAGGAGAACTAGACCCAAGGATCGAGATAGAGTCATTAGGCCTACAACCCATGTAAAGATATTTTAGGTTTCCAGGTATAGTGTTTTACCTATTCGGTAAAGTTTTAATATACGATTTTTAGCGCTAAAAGTTACTTAGTGACTATGTAAACTCTACCAATCATATCTTGCCAAGTGGGTGGCATAGATGAAAACTTGCTAAGCAAGTTTCAATCTTGGTCTTTCATTTATTATAATTTTACACGAAGACCAATATCTCATCCATTCGATGAAATCTTAGTGTGCGATTTTAACACCGAAAAAGCAACTTGCTCGATAAGAGTGTTTGAGGTTGAAGATGAATGTGTGGGTGTAACGTGTGAGGAATGGTGAGTTATTTAATTCATAGGACATAAAGACTAAAGGTGAGGTGACGTGGGAGAGAAAAACTAAAAAGAGTGGGAATTATCTCTTTCTTTCATTCTTTCAAAATAAGTGGTTTCTGAAACTTGGAACCACTTTCTAACCTTGTCATCTTTCTGACCTATCGAGATACACCGCTTCCACACAGCTTATTCATCCTCAAATTCTAAACCCTGTGTGGCCATATAACTTATTTTCTGAACTTTTGATCTTCTTTCTAACCTTCCACAGTGACATTCTAGTCTTGCAAACTAGTCCTCTGTCTTGCAAACTGATGTATTCATTTGGGCTTTAGTTCAGAGCCATGATGGGGAGAATCCAGATATGTTTATGCATGAATGTTGATGCAGATTTAAAAACTTTCAAGGTCTAAAAGCATTTTGAAGCAGCAAATGATCTTCAGCTAATGATTTTGTGAATATATCAAACACTTAATCTTTAGTATTTACAAACATTAACTCAACATCTCCCTTTTGAACATGGTCTCTAATAAAATTATGCTTAACATCAATGTGCTTTAATAAACACTCTTTTTGTAAGTATTTTCCCTTTTACACTTGGTACTTTTGCATTCTTTTTAGTTTAATTTTCATAAGTTTTGTTAGTTTTTAAATCTTTCCCTCTTTACACTCAATTTTGCTTTGTGACTTTTACTTAGTGACTTTTGCACAATTTTGATTTCTATCTCTCACGATACCTCTTTGTCCTACAAAGTGGGTTGTCATCTGAAGAGTCTTCTCTAGAGTGCACTGGAGTGGAGCTTGGAGCAAGTGGAAGAAAGAGAGAGAAAGCTAGATGGAAGAATTCTGCCCAATAGCCTCACTAGCAAACATTAGTTACTGACGAGCATGGAAGACAGAGCTAGGCCAGGAATGAAGACAGCTTTACCTATGAACATCAATCGCTATAGTGAGCATGAGAAATGGCACCGGTGGAGATTTTCAAGTCCGTTCACTACAGCGAACATCAGTCATTGCAACAAGCATTGCGAAACCAAATCAGAGTTTAATTTTGTAATTTTGACCCACTTAGGCCCCTTTTTAGAAAATTTGATGATGATGTAAGGCTTTGAAGCATGAAAACTAAGGCATTCTTTGCTAAATGAGGAAAGAGACCTAGGTTTAGAGCTCTCCTTTCCTCTTCCCTTCATCTTCCTCTTCTTCATTAAGAACACTTAATACTCATAGTTAGAGCTATTTTTATATAGATTTCCATTTCTGATCCCATTAACTCTCTTCATTTTCGTTTGTAACCTCCTTCATGGAGGAATAGTGCTTTGCTAGCTCAAGGGATTCAAGAGCTAGGGTTGTGTTTTGAAATATTATTGATTTTAATGCAAGGGCTTGGTGGTGTTCTTTTCTCTTTGTGTTTTCCTCTCTTTTCATGTTTATGATTCATATGCATGTTGAGGTAGGTGCTATTTTATGTATGTAAGCATGAATTGTAAGCATACTTGATTTAGCTTATTGATTGAATGTATGCTAATTGAGTGATTAGTGAGTATTTAGTTAACTAAGAGAATAGAGATAGTTCTTGATTGAGGGTTGGACCATGGCAATTGGTATTTTAATTAGTTCATACATTTATATGTTGTAATTGCAATCATTTAAGTGTATGTGCTTTGTATTACCCTCTAGTTGATTGACTTTAAGGAGAATTGCTAGCTAATTGTGTGATTGCATGATTAGTACATGGTCCCTCACCAAGTGTTTGATATTTTGTTTTGTTGATGATTAACACTCCCTAGCTTGAGAATCCCCTAGGATAGTTTCTTCTTATAGCCTTTAATTTCAATTGCTTGTTATTACAATTTTAATTTTCATGCAACAAAACCCAACTTTTACTCCATCTAATTTGTTCAGCTTCCTTGTAAGACGACCCAGGTTGCATACCACTATCTAGGTGCTTTGTGTAATCCGGTTTGGGAATCCAATTTCTTTTTAAACTTGGTGTTGACAACGGCCAGCTACCATGCTTAGATCTAGAGTGCTGGATAGGATTCTTAGCAAGATTAATAGCACTTGTATTATAACAAAACATAGGTGTGACATCCCCTATTGCTTTATGGATTGACGACTATCCCCACAAACCAACATGGGTCTTTTCAGCGTGCTTTGTCCTCACTTACGCATTTCCTGGAAAACTTCCCAAGAGGTCACCTATCCCAAAATTATCCCAAGTCAAGCATGCTTAACTGGAGTTCTTTCGTGATGGGCTACGAAAAGAAACATGCATTTTTGTGGCATAGGTAGTACCAATCAATTCATATAAACCTTCCTTAACCTATAGTCCCATACCTATAGAGAACCAGGATCCTCTCATTCGAGTGTGTAATCGATTCATTCATGTACCCTCCGCTTGGAGGCAGGAGCCGTCTGCTTCTCGCATCCAATCACCGCCCGCCATCCGGGATTACATGCATCTACCCCCTTAAATAATTTTGCCCTCAAAATTTAGTCCTCTTGTATACTTAAATTCTCATGTATACTCCTTGAATCATTCTTTGCCCAACGCCATCTTTACAAAAGAGACAAATCTTTCGAAGTTATCCCACGTTTCTTTCTACTATTTGTATAGGTGGTAACTCGAACTACAAGTTATCTCATAGTCGTAGGATTTGATTTCAGATATGACTAGAATCATAGTTGTATTTATGAAGTTTTGGTGCATGGATTACGTCATGAATCTTTGATAGGCGTGGAGTTGAAACTATCTTGTATGTCACTAGGCCTATACGACCTTGGATCTGAAAAGGACCTATAAAACGAGAATTTTGCTTTTAGACTTCAATGGCTCTGTCTATCCTAACATAAAGATAACTTTCAACAATACGTGGTCTCTTTCAGGAATTCTAATAGTCCTCTCCTCTTATTGACATAGATCTTCTACTAACCTTGAGCAATCAAAATCTTACTTCGGATTTGTTTATCTGCCAATAGTCCCAGACGAGGTCTTGCCCCAAAAGATTACTCTCACCTGATTCATACAAACCTAGAGGCGATTGACACTTCCATACTTATAGAGCTTTATAAAGAGCCATTCTGATACTTGTGTGATAGCTGTTGTCATAGGAGAATTTGATTAATGGTTGAATTGTCCCAATTTCCCCTAATGTTCCAGCACACATGCTCTTTGCATATCTTCCAACGTTTGAATGGTACATTTAGCTTGCCTATCAATAAGGTTTTCTTCCGAAGCTTTCAAAAAATATCCTAAAAATCTTGAAGTGAAAAAATCTTGGTTCAAGATTATAGTACAAAGAACACCATGAGTCTTACTCATCCTTCTATATAAAGCTTAACCAATTTTCCAAGAAACGACATAACTTTGACTAGTAGAAGATGTGGAGACTTAGTTATTTCTGACTATAACTTGAATGGCACCATATCCTGATGGTGTCTTTGGCAAACTCGTCACAAAGTCCGTGAAATAGTTTCCCTTTTCCATTGGGAATCTCCAAGGGTTAGAGTGTACTTAGCGACTTCTAATGTTCTATCTTCATCTTTTGGAAGTCAAACACTTTGAGACCGTCTCTACTACCTCCACCTTTTTCTTTGGTCGCAGAACATCTTCTTAATATCTCTATACATTTTTGTAACTCCTGGGTCTATGAAAATCATTATGCTGGTCTTCATCCAAAATATTATGACGAACATCCCTTGCTATAGATATGCACACTTGATCTTGATATCTCCATATTCTATTTTTTCTAAAATTCATTCCATTCCCCAGCTTGAGCTAAGGCTATGGTTTTTCTGAAATTCTAGATCTTCTTGCTGAGCTTGTGAAATCTCCCTCTTAATTTCACTTATGATCCTAATCTGATCCAAATATATACTTCTTGGCCTCTCTTTTATTCCCAACTTAAGACTTCGAAGAACTCTTCTAGCTCGTCCTCTTAGTCATCGTCCAAGAAATACCCAAAGTTTTTCCGCCGAAGGCATCTATTACGACGTTTGTTCTTCTTGAATGGTAGCTCTAATCGAGCTCCTTGTCTTTAATGAACTCCACCCTTCTCCATTGCCTCATGTTTTCATCTTCCTAATCTAAGAAATACTTGGGATTCTTATGCTTAGAAAACACCTCATACTTTACTTTGTATAGACGGCATCTCTAGATTTTCAAAATGACCATTACTACTGCCAACTTGAGACTATGAGAGGGTGGTTCACCTTATGCGGCTTTGGCCGTCTTGAAGCCTAAGCCACCACCTTTTTGTTCTACATCAAAAAACACCCAAGCCTTTTCCTGATTCATCTCAATAAACCTCAAATAGACCATGTGGTTCTGACAAGACCACTAGAGATGCAATGATCAGCTTCTACTTGAGGTCCTACAAACTCCTATCATATCTCACGTCCTTGTGAAAGGTCCACTTTTCGTTTAGTTGGTTAAGGGTAAGGCTTTCTAGGAGAATACCTTGATACACATTCGGTAGAAATCATTTAATCCCAAAACTTTAAATCTCCATGGTACTAGTTAGGTCTTTCACATTCTAGTACTATTTCAATCTTTGTTGGGCCCACTATGACTCCTTCCCTTGATACTACATGACCCAGAAATCTTATTTCCTATAGCCATAACTCACACTTGGATAGAGTGGGATGAAGAATCTATAGCACTGTTAAAGATGTTATTTGTGTACTTCCTCATCCTCAAATAGATGAGAATATCACCTATAAAACAATCATGACCTTGTTGAGACATGGTTGGAAGATTCAACTCTGTCTCATGAGTATTATCAGGGCATTAGTCATCTTAAAAGATGTCACTATATATCCATAATGTCCATAGCCTACTTAGGACTATCTTCTTCCTGAACTAGAATTTGGTTATATCTCAATCTCAAATCAATCCTTGAGAATACTATCACTCCCTTCAATTTATTCATGAGATCATCACTCCTTGGAAGAGGAAACTGGTTTTTGATCGTTACCTTATCTAGTTGCCTGGAATCAATGTATAACCCTATACCTTCATCTTTCTCTTTCACCAAGAGCATAGAAGCTTCCCATGCTGAGGTACTTGACCGAATAAAATGTTTACATAACATCTTATCAATCTTCTTTGATTATGCCAATTCTAAAGGAAACATCCGGTAATGAGTTATTGAAACTAGACCCGTTTCTGGACCAATTCAATAGAGGACTATACCTTTCTTTGTGCGGGAAATCAGGCATCTCTTTTGAAAATACGTTAGAGTATTCTTGGACTATCAATATCTATTATAATTCATATTCACCCTCTGTCACCGTTGGGCAACAATAGCATGTATCCTTGACTACTAGGCTTTCCACATCTTACTTCGTAATTGAGTTTTGCCAGGAGCACAACATCTTCAACATTCACAGCAAAACATGTCCCTATTGTGGTGGCCTAGATAGAGGTGATCTCTAGTTAGACATTTCCTAATCTTGTGAACAAGCTTCCTGCATTGATAAAAAAACATACTATCCAGCTAAACATGGTTTATCACCATGATTTTCAAATGGTTTCTGTGATTACTTTTCTTTTCCATTCCTGTAAGGAAAATCTCCTTTGTGATGGTAAAATAGGCTTCGACCCTATGCCGTGTGTGTTAGCCTTCCTCAAGCCATTGATAGCTTCCAGTTGTACTCTTCCACTAGAGCACTATTATTCACCAATATAATGAAGTCCCTAATTTCTGCTAGTCCCACCATTGTCAAAAGGTCAACCCAAGGCTTCCCTCACACTTAACACATCTCCAAAACACATTTCCAACTCTTCATTAGGATTACTCTGATAAGTTATGGAAAACTCATCAAACTTTGTGGTGTACTCTAGCATTGTCATTTTCCCCTGGTGTAGCTTTAGGAATTTCCAATTCCTTAGCATTTCTGATGGAAGAGGAAATACTCCTTGTAGAAAACATCCTTAACCAAAACTCCAAATCATTTCAATATTTTCCTCCTTAACTATTGTCCAGTATCTATCCACTAGTAATTAGCATCTGGATCCAACACCTAGGTAGCACAACTCACTTTCCAAGAGTCTGGTCACTTTGATACTTCAAAGATCCTTCTCTATTACTTAATCCCTTTTTCAGCCTTATATGGGTTTAGGTTCCTCAAATTTTGGGTGGGTTTTTGCTCCTTGCAATGCCATAAATAATAGGCCTTTTCCGGTATCTTGGATGAGCTTACCTTCCAATGGTGCTCATCATATAGTTTGCAACCATAGCTTGGTCCTTGATTGCCTGGGTCATATTCGAAAACCACGCATAACATTTTTAGCTTCCTTCTCAGGCATCCTATCATCATTTCTATTGCTAGTCCTACAACGCCTACCCTTGAAGTCATTTGTCTCTTATAATACCAAGCAAAAGGCATTAAGTTGATCAGGCTTAATACAATGTTAAGCATGATACTAACTACTTCAAAAGTAAGCAGTCATGCATATAAGGTTCTACGTTTTTCTTAGAAGATAAAATCCTACGCATGACACTAAGACTTCAGAGTATGCTTTAGAAGCAAGACCATCCCTAAGCTCTAACAGGATGAACTACTTTGATACCATAAATGTAACACCCTTCACACCATAAGGCTATGCTTAAGCCATAACCTTATAATGAGCAGTTGTTACTTGTTATCTTTTCCTAATCTTAGAGATGTAGATGCAATATTACATATGAGCCTGCTTTTTAACAAACATAATATGCTTTCTCTCTGAATTGTTAAATTTGAACATAAATAATATATCAAAAATACATAGTTGTATTATCCATAACAAAGCAACTTCTATAACTCTGTCAAACCCTTACCCTGGTTCATGCAAGAACCTTCTAGTCTAGGTAAGGTACTACTCCAAAAACTCATTAAAAGAAAATAAAAATACCAATTAATTTCTCTATCATCAATTCATGAGAAACTCTGGACCGTGAGGCCAATATCAATTGAGAATCTCCACAAAATAATCACCATCATAGCAATCTATGTAAAAATATAATAACAGGAGGAATGAAAATCAAGGATTCCCAATAGGAAAAAATGCTAGTCTACTACACAGTGATATTGACATGATATTAAAATAATTAAAATATCTTTGATTTATTTTGAAATAACTAGCTTGCTTATCCTTTTTTCTCATTAAACATAGTATTATGAATGCACTTATGCTTGAGAATAAAAGATCAAAAGATTCGTAAGATAATTGCTCAATATTCTGGCGTTTACATAATAATTAGTTTGTTTGTTTCATTACTTATTTGACATAATCTTATTATAAACTTTAGGCTTGAGAATAGAACTCATAGGATTCCTAATATACTTCTCATCTAATGCATTTGGTGATGTAACACCTCTATTACATCCTGATATAGTTCACTTGTTGTAGTACCTCACACTACAACCTATATAGATCACACGTGAATCCATGAGCTTATAATCAAGCAATTGATATGTAGTTCACATCATTATTTCCTATGACTTAACTTGGTTGGACACTTTAAACTTAATGGTAGAACTCATAGGACTCTTCTATATACTTCTCTGGAGATTATACTGTCAATGATATAACACCGTCACGTTACAACCTGATATAGTTCACTAAATGGAGACGTCTACTACATCTCATCTAATAGCCTCACTATTCTTTCAGGACATCCCTTTTCTCATAATGATGTAACGTCGTCGCGATTATAACTTGATATAGTTCCAAGGGCGTAGCACGTCTACTACTACCCGTGAATCCATGAGCTTATCATTAAGCAATTAATATTACATAAGGCGTATTTCTTCAGTTTCTTCTTCGTAAAGATCTAAAATATTTGTGTAGGAAATCTTATGATTCTCAAGTAAAATCTCTTCTTAATAGTTCTATGTCTCATACTCTTGCTTTGAGATTTTCTTGAAATCTCCTTAACTCTTATGAGATTTTCTCGTTAAGTTTCTGAATTACTATAAGATTTTTCTTTTGAAAATCTCCTAATTTCTTATGAGATATTCTTCAAATCTTCAGAATTATTATATGATATTCTCTTTAGATCTTCTGAATTCTTCTAAGATATTCGTTCAAAATCTTTTAACTTCTTATGAAACTTCTCTTAAATTTTTATGAGATTTATTACTAAAATCTATTAAACTTTTTATGAGATTTTGCTGAAGTATAGTTACGAGATTTTTGCAAAGTCTAGTAAACTTTTACAAGATTTTTCTGAAAGAAAATAGTTAAATATTTAAGAGATTTTCCATAAAATCTACTAAATTGTTATGAGAGTTTTCTATAAAAATTCTGAACTTATTATGATTTTTGGAA
The DNA here is from genome assembly GCA_030441495.1 of Dalbergia oliveri. NCBI lineage: Eukaryota > Viridiplantae > Streptophyta > Magnoliopsida > Fabales > Fabaceae > Dalbergia > Dalbergia oliveri. Next base: position 23,324,205 of record JAMLFY010000003.1, read on the forward strand.
ATTTGTTGAAACTAATGAGATTTTTCTGGAAAGTCTACTAATCTTTTATGAGATTTCTTCACAGGAGAAATTTATAGATCTCCTTACTTTATAATTCTTAAAGCTCTCAGGAGATTAAACCAAGTTTCTTACTTGGATTTCAAAGTTTTCTTCTATAGATCAAAATCTTATCCTTTTCATGAAACTTTAGCATTATACTTCAAAATACCAATCTTGAAGATTTTTACAAAATTATTTCTGATTATATTCTTGTAAAATTTCCAGATTTCTTAATCTTTTTAAGGAACCAAAATTCTCTTCATTTATATATATAAATCTCTTACATCAATTCAATCAATTCATGAAACTTTCAAGCATAGCACCTTTTACATCTATCAAATTCATATACATATGCATCTTGAAATAATTTCAGATTTCACAACATAATTTCAAGCATATATCAAGAGTTTATATTAGCAAAATAGCCAAACAATCACAAGCAATAGACTAGAATCTTTCCTACTTTTCTTTCAAGCTTTTTACTAAACTTTCTCTAGTTTTTTCCTTTCTAACTCAAGCCTCAAACCCACTTTTTCAGCACATATTTATGCTGTGGTGGACCAAAGTGCAAGGGAAGACAAGGTTTTCAATTCATCTTGGTGTAAAGAAGATGTTCTTGAAATAGTTTAGATGTTTACCTAGGAGTATCCTTTGTAGTTATGGTGGTTTGATGGAGTTTTTTCAAAGAGAAAACTTGAAAATGGAGGAAAAGAAAGGAACGTGAAGAAAGGAAGGAAAACGTGAAGTCTATGACCAAACCGAGAAGAAAATGACATTTCATTTCTTTTTTCCTTTTTATAAATTCATTGACTTGGAGAGAAAGTAAACAATGAAATATTTCCAGATCAATTTACCTTGTATCGGATTAGAAATATCTATATTTATTTGATCGTTCTAAGTAAAAATTATATGAGATATGATAACATCTGTTATTTATACCTGATTCAATGTTTTGGTGTACCTTATTACCATTTGGTATACCGATTATTACCATTTGGTTCCCGACTAACATAAAAGAACCTTTACCGGATTAAAATATCTATTTACCTTTATCCTATTTTTTATCTATGTCATTATACCGAGTATAGGGTCTCTTCTATATCCCCAATTAAAATATTATTATATTGATTTTTAATAATATAAAATTAATTTCCATTTTTTTTTTACAAAATCCTCATATTGTTGTGATCATAACTGTGTCTTGAAATTTTCAAAATCCCTATAGATTATTCACAATTAATCATCTTATCACAACAATACAAAAAAATCGGTTTACAATAGGTATTTTGAAATACCTCAGGTGATAATCTTCAATTTGATTCCTTATCCACAATGTGGGTGAGCGTTAAAGCAGCTACATATTCAATTTCAACTATAAAGATATCAATGGTGTTCTGCCTTTTGCATGACCAAGTGATGAGTCATTTTCCAAAGAAACAACACATCCACTAGTGTTTTTTCTTCAACTCTATCTCCAACAAAGTCCATTATAGGACCCTACAATCTCATAAGATGTACCTTTCTCATACCATAAACCAAGATTAGTAGTACTAGATAAATATCTTAAAATTCTTTTAACAACATTTAAGTATGATTGCTTTGGGTTAGATTGAAATCTAGCATAAATTCCCACAATTGATTGAATGTTGGTCTATTTGCTATAAGATAAACAGTGAAGCAATCATTCCTCTATAACGTTTTCTGATATCTTTTCACCATTCTTCAGCATCAATCAATGACTTGAGATGGATGCATGGGTACTCATAGGTTTAGCTTGATCCATATTAAACTTTTTCAAAAGCTCTTTTGTATACTTTTCTTGATGGATCAAGGTTCCTTCCTTTTGTTGTTTTATCCTAAGTCCAAGGAAAAACTTGAGTTCACTCGTCATGTTCATCTCAAATTCACTCTGCATTAATTTTAAAACTTTTCATAGAGAGATGATTAGTGGCGCCAAATATGATGTCATCAACATATATTTGAACCATCAGAAAGTGATTATTTTGCTCAAGAGTAAACAGGGTTCCATCAATTTTACCTCTTTTGAACCTATTCTTCAGGAAAGGTACTTAGCCTTTCATACCAAGCTCTAGGAGCTTGTTTCAAACCGTAAAGTGCCTTTGTTAGCTTGAAGACATGGTTAGGAAGGTTTTCACTCTCAAAATCAAGAGGCTACTTCATATAAACTTCCTTGGAGAGGATCCATTTAGGAATGAAGACTTACATCCATTTTGTAAAGAGTAAATCCTTTGAAGGAGCAAAAGCAAGTAGCATTCTTATGGCTTCAAGCCTAACTACTGGTGCAAAGGTTTCATCATAATCAATTCTCTGTTGATTATAACCTTGTGCAACCAACCTTGCTTTATTTCTTGATGATCTTTCCAGCTTCATCAAGCTTGTTTCTGAACATCCATTTGGTTCCAATGATGGTGTTTCCTTTTGGCTTTTCCACGAGCATCCAAACTTTGCTTCTCTCAAACTAGTTTAGCTCTTCTTGCATAGAATCCACCCATCTTTGATCATTCAAAGTATCTTCAATACATGCAGGCTCGATGGTGGAAATGAAATAGTTAGACACATTTCTGAGGGATCTTATTCTCACACCCTTTGAAATGTCCCTTAGAACTTTGTTCTGAGAAACTTCTTTTAGATCAGAAACTCCTCTGGAGTTCCGGAACCTTGATGTTCTTCAGTTTCTTTCATCTTCAGATTGCATTTCTTCATGCTTGGAAATATTACTTTCTAAGGGCTTTGGAGTTCTAAGTAAGCTTTCTTAAATGTCCTTGTGCTTGAGCTTACTTTTTGAAGATTGCGTTTTGATCCGCTTGCTTTCTAAGGGTTCCTTGAGATTCAGCTTCTAGAGATTCTCTTCTATCTCTTAAAGATCATCAACAAAGTCCCTTTTGAGCTCCTTGAACTTGATGTGGATAGTCTCTTCAATCTTTCAATCACCTCATCCTTAGAAGCCAAAAAGATAACCCATGTAAATCTATACTAATCATCCACTATGACAAGCTAATATCTTTTTCCAGGAAATTGGTCTTGGCTGATCCAAAAAGATCCATATTTAAAAGCTTAATTGGATTAGTGGTTGAAACCACATTTTTATTGTGGAAAAAAGCTTTGGTCAACTTGCCTTTCTCACAAGTTGAATCTGATAACTCAGAACCCTTCAAAAAGCTTAAGTGCTAAATGTTTTAAGCAATAACATAACCAATTTCATGAAAATATTTTGAAGAAGGACTAATCTTTTCCTTGAGTTTCTTGAAGCAAAAAAACTGGTTTTTTATGTTAACATATACATATCTTAAAACGAGAATTCTTTCACAATGACATGTGCAAACATGTTTGATCTCATTTGAGGAGATTGGGACTTCATGAAAGTGAAAAATATATCATGGGATGAACGTATATATGCCTAATGGATTAAAGAAAACTCTCATGTACAATAAACCAAGGCTCAGATCTTTAGAAAGTTGTACGTGACTTTAGAGTATTAAGTAAAGATTTCAATCCAACTCTAAAGCAAGTGTGTACTATTATCTTCATTCATCACGATCGTAATCATATCATGAACAACAAGCTTTGATTGAAGAGTACAAGATCAAAGAAAAACCTAGAAACTGAGATGGCACTCCAAAAAGCATGTTTCACAGGAAAATGTGCACTTTAGGAAGAAGAGGGAATTTTGAACTTCAAATTTAAAGTCAAACCCATTCAAGGACTGACGTGACATCTCTTTTACTAACTTGGTCAACTGCCCTAACTTCTAAAAGGAAAAGTTTAGAAACCTAGTTCAAACAGGAAAAGTAATTTCTAAATGTGGACTCAAGAACCACTTTTACACAACGACATCTGCAATTGCTTTGATAATGCCGACTCCTCTCAGACGCATTTCCAAGATACAAAAAGAAGATCAACACATGTCGTTGGAAAATAGATCAAGGCCAAGGGTCATAAGTGTAGATCAAGTATAAAAAGAGATGCAATGCTTACAACGAGACTTTTTGCTCATCTAAGAGTTGAAACACTGAAGAAATTTCCTCTCTTCATCCTTTATAAAGTCATTACAGCTTGTAATTAGTTTCTTTCTTGTAAAAATCTTCTTTTTACATTCTTAGTAGATCATACGTTCTTCCTAGGAAGAAAGATAGAAAGAAGTCATTCAAGTTTTCCAGGTCCATTATTGTTTATTATACGAAAATTTGAGTGTAGGTTCATTTGAGTGATTCAACCCAAACACAAACCTTTGTAACCTCAATCCAGGAGTGATCACTATAAATTAGCTTGAAGAGGCTAAACAGAGACTACTTGTAAGGTGATTGTAGAGTGAGCTACTAGTCACGGAGTTAGCTTGGAGAGGCTGGTCAAAGACTACTCAGGTGTGATAGTAGAGTGAGCTACTGGTAATTAGTAAAAGCTTGAGAAGGCTACTGCAAAGACTATCTAACTTTCCCGAGTTGAGAAAGGTTTTAGTAGAACACAATGGTGGTTGAGAACTGGATGTAGGAGGTTGGTAGAACCTATAAAAATCTCTCTAGGATCTTCTTCATCCCTTACTCCTTTTTATTTACCTGCTTTGTGCCTTTATATCTATCATGTTTTCCACAAGTATACTAATGATATTTTTGTTACACTTCAAGTCCAAACTTGATAGTATTTGTTTGAGTTTTTTAGAAATGAAAAAGGAAAGAAAAACTCAACCACGATTCAACCCCCTTCTTGTGCACTTTTCAACCTACAATTGGCATCAAGTTATATCTATCCCTTACTCCTCTTTATTTATTGCTTCGTGCCTTTATATCTATCACATTTTCCAGAAGTATACTAATGATATTTCCGTTACACTTCAAGTCCAGATTTGATAGTATCTGTTGAGTTTTTAAGAAATGAAAAAGGAAAGAAAAGCTCAACCACGATTCAACCCCCCTTCTTGTGCACTTTTTAACCTACAATTGGCATCAGAGTTAGGTTTCCAAGGGGTTGAGCATTCTAACAACTGGAGGTTAAAGATCCTGAGGACATATGGCACAAAACATTCATAATGTAGAAGGACACTCCATAAATAGACCGCCATTCTTTAATGGTGGAGACATCGCTTATTGGAGAAATAGAATAGAGTTGTTTATCAAATACACAAGTCTTGACTTCTGGAGATCATTCAAGAAGGAGACTATATTCCAATGGAAAAGCTTCATGGAATTGAATATGCACCTTCCACCTTCAGAGAAGTCCCTAGGAGTAGGTGGACAGAGCAACATAAAGCTAGAGTTCAACTAAACTCCAAGGCTAAATACCAACTCACGTGTGCACTAAGAAAAGCTGAATATGACAAGATTATTGCTTGTAACACGACCAAGGAGATTTGGGAGAACTTAACATGCTGCATGAAGGTACTAATCTAGTCAAAGAGGTAAAGATTAGTATGTTCATCCATCAATATGAAATGTTTAAAATGACCAAGTAAGAAAGCATTGATGACATGACCACAAAGTTCAAGCGCATGGTAAATTAGCTGAAAGGACTAGGCAAAAGATATTCTAACTCTGAAATGTTTAGAAAAATTCTTAGAAGTCTCCCGTAAATGGCTTGGTAACAACCATTACAGAAGCCAATGACCTTTAAACTCTTGGCTTTGATGCACTCATTAGGTCGCTCAAAACCCATGAGCTTGTGCTCTCTGAAGTTCATGGTGAATCCATAAAGAAGAGAAAGTCCATGGCCCTAAAGTCATCACATCGAAAATATAATAAGGGCAAAGTAATGAAAGTTATGAACCTTGAACGAGGAAGAATCTAATGAAGAGTCCAAAGAAGAGGATGGAGATGAGATCTCCAAGCTTGTAAGGAAGATGTCCAAAGCTTGGAGAAACATGACAAAGAAGAGAAGAAACATCAACCTCAAAAAGGATAGGAAAGGTAAGGGAAAGTTGGAAGGTGTTACTTGCTATAACTATAGTGAGAAGAGACACTTCATAACTAACTTCCAAGCTCAAAGGACCACAGAAGAAGTTTCCCTCAGAGAAAGGGGAATGCTAGCAACCTGGAGCGACTTAGAGGAAGAGAAAAATGGTTCAGAAAGCCAAGATGAGCAAGAGAACCTGAGGTAAAAGCATCTGAACCTAAGGTAAAAACATCTGAACCTTAACTCTCGTTGATGAATTACTTGCATTATAAGATGAGCTGCTCAAAATTCTCAAACTCTTTCCTCTCATGATCTCAACCTCAAAAAGAACCATTAGAAAGTGGTTCTAAAGCTTGAAAAGACAAAATCAGATGTTGAGAATCTAAGGCTTGAGAAGGAGAAATAAATGGAGAAAACAAGTTTTTAAACGTAAAGCTCAAAGCCTTAGAAGTCAAAGTCATAGAAAAAGATCAAAAGACTCATAAAGTAATTTCAGAACTTGAGAGGACTTCAAAACTTCTCAAATCTAATCTAGAAAATGGTAAATAGCTCCAAGAAGCTTGAGCTAATGCTTGGTGGTCAAAGGCCTTATTTCCAAAAGACTGGATTAGGATATAAGAGCGAAATGGATAAGAAGGGAAAGCTAACCTCATTTAAGAAAATGAAGAACAAAGCTTCTTGTCTTTTTGTCATAAGAAAGGACATCCACCGAACAAGAGTTTCATGAGGAAGAAATCTGACAGGTTGGAAACTCCCTAAAAAGGCTAACCCAAAAGTCTAGGTACCTAAAGTAAAAACTATTTTTATTGCAAGTATGCCTGAAATGCACGTTGACCAAGACAATAAAGGGTACATGGACAATGGCCACTCCAAACACATGTCCGGATCCATGAAGTGGTTCAGAATCCTAAAGCTAAAGAACTTTGGATCAATAAAATTTGCTGATGGAGGTAAGACCAAGGTTACAGGCATAGGAAATGTTGGTAAAGATAACTCTTACCAAATTTTTGATGTTTTACTTGTTGATAGTCTGGCTCATAATCCGTTGAGCATAAATAAATTCTATGACCAAGGCTTTAATGTTTTATTTGATGCCCATGCTTGCGAAATCACAAATCACACTTCTGGACAAGTCATTTTATCTAGCAAGAGACATGATAACACTTATGTGTTATTCTTGGATAACCTTCTAGATCAAGATGTAATGTCTCACATCCTTCATGGATGATAAGTGACTATGGTATAAGAAGATTGGACATGCTCATATGAAGCTAATTTCTTAGTTATCTCAGAAAGAGCTTGTTAAAGGCCTTTCTAAGATCAAATTTGACAAGGATTCAATTGGTGATTTCTGGAAGAAAGGCAGCAACCAAAGCTTCTTTCCACAACAAAAATGTGGTTTCAACCACTAAGCTACTTGTGCAAGTCTTCCTGAAAAAGATATTGCTTTGTCATAGTGGATGATTTCTCTAGATTTACATAGGTTATCTTCCTAGTTTCGAAGGATGAAGTGGTTGAAAGATTCAAGGTGTTTACAAAACATGTTGTACTGAAAATATTCTGAAATTACCTTTATAATATCAAATCATGGCTGAATTTGAAAATCATGTTTTTGAAGAGTTTCGTGAAAGACATGGCATCTCTCACGAGTTCTCTACACCTAGAACTCCCCAACAAAATAGGGTTGCTGAAAGGAAGAATAGAAGCTTACAAGAGATGGCTAGAATCATACTTTTAGAAAGCGATTTATCAAAAGACCTTTAGGCAGAGGCTAAACACCTCGTGCTATATTCAAAGTAGAATCTGGACATCCTTCCCAGGAGAACCTCATCCTTAAGCCATGACATTGTTTTCGAGAGCTATTACTTATTAATTAGCGGTTTCCTAAATATCTATAGCAAGCTCGATTAACGTGTGAAATAACTAAGCGTAATTCTATTAAAACATATTATAAAGAAATGCCACATTTATTGAATACATGGCTAAGAACAAAAGGAAGCTCCTCTATGAGCTTTAGTACATATCTCGTCTCTAATACATTTACATATCATCCATTCTACTAAGTACAATGTAATAAAAGCATTAACTACTACACTATTTCAATTTCCGAGTTCTTTTGTATAGCAGCATCATAGTCCTTTGATTAACTTGGAGACGATATAGAAACACAAACACATAGGGGTGAGAATTATAAAATTCTCAGGAGGGCATACCCAAACATATACTAAAAATCTATGTCATTGTCGTCGTCCAGCCACTTCGGTTTATGAAGAAAATGTGAGCATGCAACATACATCAACGGTTCATTTTAAAGTTCAAAAACTATTTTTCCAAGTGGATTCCTTTTAGCTTTCACTCACTTAATGCACATCTATCATGAAGCCCAAACACATAATAAGTAACTCTAATCAAGAGGTTACATAAGATATGATTATGCATATGTCAAATGTAGGGAATTATCTCAAAGTAACCTAGTTTCACTTATGACCATAGAAATCAAATCAATGTATTTTTCTCTTTTCCTTGACATAGGAAAGACTTAGTTTATACCCAACGGGTATTTGCCGTGGACAACTCCACAATAGATAGTTTATATCAAATGGTATTTATAATGGATCACACCACACAAGGGAAATAGACTGCTATCAAGACTGAACTCATTCCTATACATGATCATCAAACTTCATTTTTTTCCATTTCCGAATCACATAGATCTATTCCTAGCCGATACATCTATCGACTCAAAATAAATTTGGGGAAGTTCCTCTTTCTGTTTCCTTCCCTCATTCAACCTAAGTTTTGTTTATGTTTTGTCCATATGTTAGAACATGCACAATTTAAGTTTATACATTCTCTTTTCCTTTTCCAAATGCATGCATAAAGCACATGTAGGCATTTCATTCACAATGAAATTTCAATCATTCCTCATAAACAACTCTTTATTTCCTCTAGCATGCATTTATTTGTCACAAGTCACATGGCCAAATAGTTAACATCAAGTGTTCATGTCATACTAGAACAAAAAATGCCATTAGTTCATCAATTCAAAGCATTGTTGCATTTCCAACATAATGGAAGATTTCACATGTTCATAGCACAATTTATTTGCACACCAAACAATCAATTCAGAAGCTATAAAAATTCTCAAGGACACTTCAATGTGTTCACAAGGTTCTATAAAAATTTTAGAGCAAAAAGAGTTCTCTAACTATGTTAAAAAAATTAGACAAATTCGGTCAGAGACCACTTAACCTTAGCTCAGAACCCAAAATTCATAATTTTTAACCCTAGCAAATGATTGAATCAATTCAAAAGAAAAATCAGGTTGAACTTCAAGATGTTTTCAACACTCTAAAATTTCAAAGGAAAAATCAATCATTTCCTATGTTAAAAAAATTATCAAAATTCACAGCTTCAAGACTAGAAATTCAAACAGCACATATATAGTCTCGTTCATGATTTTTTCAGGTTAGAGTCTTTATCATGCCCATGAAAATTCTTAGAGTTGCCTTAGGATGTTACCTTCAATATATATTTTTAATAGCTCATGAAAATACCCACAATTCCCTTAGAAAATTCGTGGCTAGTGGCTGCCTGTAAAAACCAAAAATCCAGGAGCAAGGTTCAAAATCTCTTTTCACAAAAATGACTTCTAACCCCATCCAAACACTCCACTAAAATTAACACATCAATATCAATGTATTATCAACCAACGCAATAAAAAATTTCGGACCTAACTCAATCAGAAATCATCAGAATAAATTTGAAGAGAAAAGGCAAAGAAAACCCTACTTTTGGTGTCTAATGGATCCTTGGCTCCAAGATTGATCCCTTCCACTCCAAAGCTCCCAAATCAACCTCAAATCCTTCCTAAATCAGTAAGGAAGTAAGGCAGCAAGGTAAGGATTGATGGAGATTTGAGATTTTAATCAGTTAGATTTGTAGGTATTGAGGTGTAAAACAAGTTTTGTGAAGAGAGTTTGTGGTTTTAGGAACTTTAGGCAAGAGTTTTAGTGATTTGAAGCAAGTTGTAAGCTCTTGAAGAAACAAAAATGGTGGCTAATGTTCTTCTCTTAGGCTGGCCGAAAATGAGGCTTAATGAAGAAGAATTTGGCTTCTTGAAGAAGATTTGAACTTGTGTTGATCTTATAATAAATGCATGAATATTATACATTATAACTAGATAGTTCTTAATCTAAGAAAGCAAAATGGATGGCTAGGATTTGATTGGATAGTCAAAGAATGATTCTTGGTCATCCACTTGGCTCAAGATAATTGGCTCACTGCATATTGAAATTCCGAACGGATGAGATATTGGCTCCGAGTAAATATAATAAATGAAAGGTCAAGATTAAAACTTGCTTTTCAGGTTTTAATCCTTGCCACCCACTTGGCATAAAGTGATTAGTAAAGGCTACTTGGCCACCAAGTAACTTGTACGGTCTTAAAATGGTACATCAAAACTCTACCGAACAGGAAAATACCATCGGGTAATCAAACATTACCCAAAAATTAATTCTAGATATAACTTCTCATTCCTTATCATTTCTAACCTTCACCCTCTCTTTCTTAGTCCGACATTTCCTAGTCCGGATCTAGGGTTTCGGCTATTTCACAAGCCTAGGACCCAAAAGGTCACTATTCACCCCGACCCCAAATTTTTTTTTTGACAGGTCCGTTGGGCCACCCTCATCCTTACTAAAAGATTTTTGAAATTAAGACTAACAAAGCTCAAATTAATTTTTAAATAATTTTTAGGGTGCTACATTACCACCCACCTTAAAAAGAATTTTGCCCTCAAAATTTATTTGAAAACAATTTCAAAAGATAATTTCATAAGTCAAACAAGGAATTAACACAGGCAAACAAAAGACAACAATTGAATCCTAAACGTTCTTACCTCGAATTAGATTATTAGGTGGTGAGGTCTGTAGCTTATAGTGTCCCTGCATGGTGGCTTTTTAATAGGTTTTGGATATCTTTCTGACACTCCCAGATCTTATGTCTCGGCTTTCCACAGTGGTAGCATATGTATTGCCCTACCAAACAAGGTATGCTCCCATGATTCTTTCTACATTTTGGGCAATCTTGTTGCACGTTGACTTTGGCTATTTGTCTTCATATGGGATGGCTTAAACGTTCTTCTGGGCGAAGCCTCTTCAAAACTTTGGTCTTCAAGTGCCAATCTTTTGTTAGAAGTGTCCCTAGCAGATTTGGCGATTGCTAGCTTCTTGTTGGAGTCCTACACATCGGGTTGTTTGCACAAGTGCTTTATGGATTGAAACTGAGAACATCCCTCCGCTTTATGGATTGACACCCCCACAAACCAATATCGGTTTTCAGCGTGCATTGTCCTCACTCACATGCTTCAGAACTTTTGAGGAGGTCACCCATCAAATCTCCAAGTCAAGCACGCTCAGCCTGAGTTCTTCGTGATGGCTACGAAAGAAGATGTATCTTTGTTGGCATAGGTAGTACCATTAATTCATAAGCCATCCTTAACTTGGATAGTCCCATACCTACAGAGCCTTAGGATCCCTCTCAATCAGGTGTGCAATCAGTCATTCATATACCCCTCCTTAGAAGTTTGCCAAGAGCCACTCCGTGCGTGCCTTCTCATCGTGATCACTCCCTAACTTCGTCAACGAGCATTACATGGCCTGCACCTCTCCTAGTACGATGTGGTTCGGGGACGAACCAAGCGGAAGATGGTGGGCATGTAACGCCCTGATGAAGTCAGGGAGTGACCACGGTTCAAGAAGGCACAGACAAGGAGCGTCTCCTGGAGACTTTAAAGAAGGGTACATGAATGAACCGATTACACACCGAATGAGAGGATCCTTAGACCTATAGGTATAGGACTATATAGTTAAGGATGGCTTATATGAATTGATTGGTACTACCTATGCCAACAAAGATGCATCTTCTTTTTGGTAACCAATCACGAAAGACGTTAAGCATGTTTGACTTGGAGTAATTTTGGGATGGTGACCTCCTAGGAAGTTTTCCTAGGAAGCGTGTAAGTGAGGACAAGTACGTTGAAGACCCATGTTAGTTTGTGGGGGTTAATAAATAAAGCAGGGATGTTATCACTGTATTAGAGCCATGTAATGCCCGGTGACGAAGTCGGGAGTGATCGCCCAGAGAGGCACAAAGAGGAGCTCAGTAGACTTCTAGCGGGGTACATGAATAAACTGATTTACACACCTAAATGAGAGGGATCCTAAGACTGTGTAGGTGTGGAACTATACATTTAAGGAGGGCTTATATGAATTGATTTGTACTACCTATGCTAACAAGATGCATCTTTCTTTTCAGGCCCATCACAAAAGAACTCCACAGTTAAGTGTGCTTGACTTGGAGCAATTTTGGGATGGGTAACCTCCTGGGAAGATTTCTCAGGAAGCATGTGAGTGAGGACAAAGCATGCTGAAAAGACCCTGTTGGTTTTTGGGGACGTCAATCTATAAAGCAGGAGGGATATTACAGAATCTTTCTAAGGCCAATTCTCAAGAAAACTCCTTATGAGCTATGGATGGAAGTCCAACATATCATATTTCTATATTTTTGGCTCATCTTGCTTTATTCTTAACACCAAGGACAAACTTGCAAAGTTTGATCCTAAATCTATGATGGAATCTTCTTAGGGTATTCTTTGGTTGAAAAGCTTATAGGGTGTACAATAAAAGAATGCTATGCGTTGAAAAATATCCACATCAAATTCAAGGAATTTAAGAAGAACTTTACTAATGATCTTAAAGAGATAGAAGAGAACCTTGAGAAGATGAACCTCAAGGAACCCTCAGAAAAGCAAGTATAAAGCAACAGTTTAGAAAGTAAGCTCTAGAACTTAGATAATTCAGAAAGCATACTCAGAACTCAAAGCCTTCAGAAAGTGACATTTTTTAGCATGAAGAAGACAATATGAAAATGAAAGAGAAGTGATGAACATCAAGGTTAATAAAACTACAAAGGAGTTTCTAATCTAAAAGTAGTTTCTCATAACAAAGTTCTAGGGACATTTCAAAAGGTGTGAGAATGAGATCCTTCCTCAAAAATGTATCGAACTTGCTTTTATTTCCACCATTGAGCTTGACTGCATTGAAGATGCTTTGAATGACTAAAGTTGGGAGGATGCTATGCAAGAGGAATTGGACTAGTTTGAGAAAAAAGTCTGGATGCTCATGGAAAAGCCTAAAGGGAAGACCATCATAGGAACAAAATGGGTGTTCAAAAACAAGTTGGATGAAGCTGGAAAAGTTGTTAGAAACAAAGCAATGTTGGTTATTCAAGGTTATAATAAACAAAAGGGAATTGATTATGATGAAACTTTTGCACCAGGAGCTAGGCTTGAAGCCATAAGAATGCTACGTACTTTGGCGTCTTCAAGGGATTCACTCTTTTACAAATATAAGTTTGTGTTCCTAAATGGATTCCTCTCAAAGGAAGTGTATGTGAAGCAACATCCAGGTTTTGAGAGTGAAAACCTTCCCAACAATGTCTTCAAGTTAACAAAAGCATTATATGGTCTGAAAAAGCTTCCGAGGTTAGTTTAAAGGTTGAGTATCTTTTTAGAAGAATGGGTTCAAAAGAGGTAAAGTTGATACAACCTATTTACTCTTGAACAATATAATCACTTTGTGATAGTTCAAATATATGTTGATGACATTATATTTGGCGCGACTAATCATTTTCTCGTGAAAACTTTTCAAAATTAATGAGAAGTGTACGCCCAATTTTTACTGGAATTTTTACTATCATTAGAAATTACCGAATTACCGTAGGTAAATATTATATAAAATTTGAGACCAAACAATCCTTAATAAAGGAATATAACGTTAGAAGAGAAGTTAGGAGCAATTCGTGCAAGTATTGCAAACCCCAATTTTCTGGACGTGTAAAATGACCAAAATGCCCCGAGGTTATTTTACTCAGAAAATGAGGATCGTGGGCCCCACCCATCCTCAAGGGGATGTTTTGATGTTAATAAGGGATTGTTTGTGTTATGTGTGTTAATAGAGGAGAAGAATCCTAATTTTGAGCAACGACGTAAATGACCAAAACGCCCTTACCCTTTTAACTTCATTGTTGCCGACTTAGCCGAACCTCACTAAAATGTGTTAAAAGGTGTTTTTAAGCCATGATTAACCATTGGTTAAGCTGGGTGGTCTCCAATTTTTAAGTAAAATGACCGTTTTGCCCCTGTCTTTGTAGTTTTACAAATTTTGAGATTTTTGATTTGTCTAACGAAACCTAAGCAATATTAGGCTCAAATTAAAGCTTATTAAATTCTAATTACTAATCTAGAGTCAAAATTATTTATTTAGATTGATTAGAACCTAAAATTGCTTAAAACACCCAAATTGCTTAGTAATTCACTTAAACCCTTAACCGTAAATTCTCTAAATTGCATGAATACCTTGCCTACACCTAAAAAATACATGGAACACACAAAATCCTCTTCCACAAGGCTGTAATGCACGAAATTATTGAGTAATAAGTCAGAAAATTATTACACAAAAATCCAAAGAATGAAAACAAAGAATCATGAAAACATGGAAACATGATTCCATGTTTTAAGCCACCAAACAAAATGATTTTTCTTCCTTATTTTTTTTCTCTAATTTTTGGTCAGATTTCTTTCCTTCCTTTGTCCATTTATGAGCTGCAAAATCTCTATAAATAGGCATGCTTGAAGATAGTTTAGATGCTTAGTTCATAACTTACACAAATTCTAGTTTTAGGAGCACCAAAAGCTCTCATTTCCTCCTCCTCTTGGCTGAATTCTTTCTTCAAGTTTTCAAGAATATTTTCTTTCATTTCACTCAAGGAAACCAAGTTCTCTTCCTTTCCTTCAAATCAGATTAGGTAGGGAGTTGTTTTTAAGTTTATTTCTATGCTTTGCTAAGTGTTGTTCTTGGTTCAAAATGATGATTTCATGGATTTTCTCTAGTTTTTCCATTTGGTTTTCTTCTTCCTTTTCTTTGAACAATTCAGCCATATGGCCTAGGTGGGACTAAGATGATGGCTTGATGATGAGGACCTTGAGGGTGGGTTGTGAATCCATCACAAGTTAGGCCTCTAAAGCTTGAAAGTTCCACTTGATGCAAAACTTTAAAGAATAATATTTTTATGATGTTTTTATGATCTTGAGTTTAGAACTTGAAAGATGTATTTTTCACTTTGTCTTGCTAAGATATATTGGGTTGAATTTATATTTCTCTAAAGTCTTGGAGGAGCTCTAGTAAAGAAATAAAATGAACTTGCATCCATGTTTAAGTTTATGCCTTGCATAACCATGTTTACTTTCTATGTCATCACTAAATTCTCAAGAATGAATAAATGAACTTGCATATTCATGTTTAAATTTCCAAGCTTGCATTTCATGTTTAAATTTCAAGTTGTCACTTAATCTCTAAAGATAATAAAGAAGTTGCATCTCATGTTTATTTTATGCTCTCACTTTATTTTATAATGGCTAAAAGAATCAATGCATGGCATGTTTATTTTATGTCATCACCTAAAAATCCTAGAGCTCAAAGACTTGCTTATGAATCATAAGCAAAGAAATGAGATAATTGGAGTTAAAGAATTTATTCTTTAAGAAGTCTTGAGAATTGGAGCTTAAAAAATGTAATTCTCATCCCCCTCACCGGTCCCTGTGCGGACTACCGCCGCTCCTTGCTTAAGATTCTCTTCTCCCTCTACTGTCCTGTCATTACCGCCGCTCCAGTTTCTTGCATCATGTTTATATTACAAGTTCTTGCATCATGTTTAATTTTCAAGTTATCACCTTAAATCTTAAAGATAAAGAAATGGAATTGCATATCATGTTTATAATTCCAAGCTATCACCTTATAAAGATAAGATTAAAATAAGGTTGCATAGCATGGTAATAATTCAAAGATGTCACCTAAATCTCTAAAGCTCAAGACTTGCTCCTTTTATCTTAAGTGAAAGATTTAATTATGAACATTCTTTCAAGTTATAAATCGGTCCCATGGTTAATTTAGGCCTAAAGTCCTATGACTTCTTTCAAGTTTAACAAAAGGAATTAGTTCTAAAAGAGTTTTAAAACTTTGTAAGAATTTTATGGGAAGCTAGTAATTTATGTGTACTTAAAATGTGATTTGATGCTTATTAAGAATTTGGTGTCATTGATTGATTCCCTGGTTTGTATGTTATAGTTGTTGTTGCAAACAATGAAAACTTATGCATGAAATAAAGACATATTCTGTTTTGGAAGAAAGTGTATTACTTGTAAGAGTGCAATTTGGAAAGATTCTGGCTAAGGAAAGATTTGGTATTTAAGCGTGTCCATTGTGACCCACCTCTCTTCCTGGAATCTCCAGATGCATGATTACAGTTGGTATATATTATTTCGGCATAAGACTATAAATGAGAAAATGTTATGATGATTATGAATGAAGAATTGTATTATGATATAACATGCAAAGACTTAAAGGTGACTCAAAATATATGAGAAAATGATCCTTTGGACCCATCAAACTATAGGCGGTGAAAAGGTGATTCTTGCCCCTAGTCCGTTCTCTCAAAAGGGTAGAGACGGAATTTTTACTTATCAAAAGGGATAAGTATGTGCGGTGACGACTAGCAAGGTATGAGCTCATAACCTAGATTACTCCCAAAAGGGTGGAGTATAGGGTGGCCCAGGAAAATGATGATGAAAGTAACTTTAAGTCACCTAAGAAACTAAGTAAATGCATTATGTGAATATGATGTTCTGCTATGCATAGTATTTATGAGATGATGATGAGAAATATGATATTCTGCTATGCATAGTATTATGAAATGATGATGAGGAATATGATGTGATTTTATGCATAACTATGTTATTATATATGAAAGGAAAAGTTCATTATAAACATGACATGCTAAGTTTATGATGCATTATAAGACGCATGATTAAATCACGAACCTCGGAAGTATATTTTCGAACTTAATAAATCAATCTTAGCATGCTCACTATTTCATAATAACCCGAGGTTCCTGGGGACGATGATGATGACACAATGCATCATGAGGTGAGTACCCTACTGAGATTCTTTTTATAAGTTTCTCACTCCCTCTATTTTTCTTTCCATCTCGTCTTCAGAAATAGAAGGAAGCGTTCGTGAATCACATTGAGGCTTCACCGGGAGTTGAACTTGAATCCTGAGTTTCACTCGTATATTTCAGATATCTATCCCTATCCCTGAGTGTTATTACTAGGTGCCATTAATGGATGTCCTTCCATCCATATATTATTTATGTTTTATTAGATTGCCTACACTTAGTCTTATTCTGTTGGTAGGCAAAATATCTATATGATATGTAATTATGGATGCTGGATGATGGAGCCAATATATTATGATGTGATGTTTGTAAATTCCTATGTGTCTTTTAAATTTTGCTAAATCATTCACGTTAAGCGCGGCTCACGTTTTCAATTATGTTTAAAAAAAAAATGGCTCGTAATTTCACTAAGTATTTTCAAAGCATGATTAAGGAACTGAAGCAAAGAGTAAAGTCTAGTAATTAATCATACCGCCTAGGTGTATTGGGTTAATTATTAGGGTGTTACATTTTGGTATCAGAGGTTTTTTCTCATCTAGCCTAGGATTGGACCAACTATGCTTCTAAAGCATAATACGTTAGTAATGTCATGTGTAGATGTTTATCATTAGGATGAGCTTGAGGATTAGAAATACATGACTACTGGATGTTGAAAGTGCCATGGTAACTTGCTCACTTTGCATGGAATATTGGGCTTGATCACCTCAGTGTTGCCGTTTTGTGTGTATAGGGACCAATGGCACGACGACAACAGACTAGGAGCGCACAGAATAACCAAGATAATGAGACCGCTGAAGCACTTCGTGACGTAGCAAGGACCATGAGAATGATGATGGAACGGATGGATCAGAATCAAAGCTAATATAAATCAAGGACATGAAATTCCCGAACATGCTCGTTTGGGGTTTCGTAAGGCGAATCCACCTGTTTCAAGGGACCCTGAATCCTAATGTAGCAGATGAATGGATTCGGAATATTGAGAAGGTCTTTGCTGTAGTTCCATGTTCCGAGGAGCAGAAGGTCACTTTTGCCACCCACATGCTTGAGGGTGATGCCCTTTGGACTGTGTTCGAAGACTCCTGGAGGCAACCGAAGTGGACATTGATTGGGAATTATTCAAGGTCCATTTTTACGAGAAGTACTTTCCGGAGTCGGTTAGAAATGCTAAGGACATTGAATTCATGCAACTTGTCCAGGGGAATATGAATGTGGCTCAGGATACTGCCAGATTTGAGGAACTCATTAAGTTCTCAAGGATGTACCAAGGTAACCCTGATGAGTATTGGAAATGCATTAAATACGAGTCAGGGTTAAAGGAGAACTTAATGTGGAGGTTGCGCACTTGGAAATCAGGGATTTCTCTACCTTAGTCAACAAATGCCGCATCATTGAAGAAGGGCAGAGAAGCTGGGTACTTCAAAGTCTGAGAATATCATCAAAAAGCTGACACCTCAAGGTCAACAGTTCAAGAGGCAAAATCGACCTCCATTTCCACATCAATCAAGATCACAAGTGCCACAAAGGAACTTTCATCAAGGAAGACCGAACAACAACAACAACCGCTATAATAATCCAACAATCGCAACAACAACAATAATAACAATAAAGGGAAAGCACCACAAAGAGGTCAGCAGCACCTCCACGACCCGTGCCATCCATGGAATGTCCCAAGTGCGGCAAGAATCATGGGAGCATGCCATGTCGAGCCGGAACAAACGTGTGCTACCGGTGTGGAAAACCAGGTCATTACTCCGGAATGCACAGAAGGAACCCGCCAACCCCCAATCCCAAGCCAGAATACCAAGGAAGGGTATTCACCGTTAATGCTGAAGAAACGACAAAGTCACGAAATCTCGTGGAAGGTAAGTGTAATATGTATGGTAGAAACTTAATTGTACTGTATGATTCTGCGCTTCCCATTCTTTTATCTCCCACTCGTGTGTTAAAACCCTTAACTTGCATATAACTGAGCTTCCTTTTGACCTTATTGTTTCTACCCCTATGGAAAACCCGTTAGGACTTGTAAATGTTGTTTAGATTGCCATTTTGTTATTGAGAATAGATCATTTGTTTTAGATCTCATTTGCTTACCCATGCAAGGTTTAGATGTGATTCTTGGCATGGATTGGCTTGAAGCCAACCGTGTACGTTAACCTATGAGAAAACCATTACTTTTCTTCTTGTTCCCATTAGACCTAAGAAACCCATAAGTCTTTACATAACATAAAATGGACTGGTAAGGGTGAGAGTAAAGGTTATATTTTCTTAGCCTAGTGATGTAGACTTTGAGCAAAGTATCGATGAGATACCGATAGTAAGAAATTATCCCGAAGTATTTCCAGAATGAGATACCAGAGTTTCCCCCAAGAGAGAGATAGAGTTTTCCATAGAATTGCTTCAGTGAGGTCCCATATCCATAGCCCCATCAGGATGTCCCCATTAGAGTTGACCGAGTTGAAAGCTCAATTGGAGGATTTATTGGAGAAAAAGTTTGTCAGACCTAGTGCGTCACCTTGGGGAGCCCCTGTGTTGTTTGTGAAGAAAAAGGATGGGAGTATGAGGATGTGTGTTGACTATAGGCAATTGAATAAAGTGACAGTGAAGAACAAATACCCTTTGCCTAGGATAGATGACTTGATGGACCAGCTTAAAGGGGCAATGTTTTCTAAGATTGATTTGAGGTCAGGTTACCACCAGATTAGGGTGAGAGATGAAGATATACCAAAAACGGCCTTTCCCCGATACGGCCATTTTGAGTTTGGAGTAATGTCCTTTGGATTAACCAATGCTCCGGCAATTTTTATGGATTACATGAATAGGATCTTTAGACCCTATTTAGATCAGTTTGTGGTTGTCTTTATAGATGACATTCTCATCTACTCTAAGACCCACGAGGAGCATGAACGCCACCTAACTATAGTACCTGGAAATCCTAAGGAAAAGAAACTATATGCCAAGCTTTCTAAGTGTGAATTCTGGTTGGATGAGGTGAAATTTTTAGGGCATGTAGTATCTAAGAAAGGAATTGCTGTAGATCCTAGTAAGGTGGAAACGGTTGTAAACTGGAAAGACCAACCACGGAATGAAGTAAGGAGCTTCTTAGGTTTAGCTGGTTATTACCGTCGGTTTATCAAGGGATTTTCCAGATTTCCCTTCCTCTGACTAAGCTAACTAGGAAAAACACCTCTTTTTCATGGACCCGAGTGTGAAAAGAGCTTTCAAGAGCTGAAACACAAGCTAACCTCAACCCCGTTTTAGTGTTACCCGACCCCAATGTGCCTTTCGAAGTGTACTGTGATGCTTCGAGGAAGGGTTTGGGTTGTGTACTGATAAGGATAGGCAAGTGGTGGCCTATGCATCGAGGCAACTCAAGCCACATGAGGCAAATTACCCCACCCATGACCTTGAGTTAGCCGCGTCGTGTTTGCTCTAAAGATTTGGAGACACCATTTATACGGAGTGAGGTTTGAGGTGTTTTCTGATCACAAGAGTTTGAAATATCTCTTTGATCAAAAAGAGCTAAACATGAGGCAAAGAAGGTGGATGGAGTTTTTAAAAGATTATGATTTTTTAAACTATCATCCAGGTAAAGCTAATGTTGTAGCTGATGCCCTAAGTAGGAAATCCTTACAAGTGTCCCGTTTGATGGTGAAAGAGATTGAGTTAATTGAGCAATTTAGAGACCTCAACCTAGGAATGACCTTGACCACTAAGGGCATAAGAGCTTGTCACCTTAGTGTGACAAGTGAATTCAAGGAAAGAATTGCTCAAGCCCAAAGGAAAGAGAATTTCAAGAGACCTTAGAGGCGGAAGAGCTGATAAGTTGAAAGGTTTTACCCAAGGGAATGATAGTTTATGGAGGTTTGAAGGTCGTATATGTGTACCTGCTAGTGGTGACCTCCGAAAGGATATTTTGGAGGAAGCCCATAAGAGTCATTTCACCCTCATCCTGGTGCCACCAAGATGTATCAAGATTTGAGGAAGATGTTCTGGTGGCCTGGATTGAAAAAGGATGTGTGCACATGGGTGAATAAATGCTTGGTATGTCAAAAGGTGAAGATTGAGCACCAAAGACCCTCTGAATGTTGCAACCCCTATCAATCCCCGAGTGGAAGTGGGATAGTATCTCCATGGATTTTGTAACTGACTACCAGACCCAAGCGAATCATGACGCCATTTGGGTAATAGTGGATCGGTTGACTGAGTCAGCCCACTTTTTACCTATTAAGGTGACTTATTCCTTGGATAGGTTAGCACTATATATTCAGGAGATAGTAAGGTTACACGTCCGTCGACGATAATCTCTGATTGAGATCCGCGATTCACGTCACGGTTTTGGGGAGCCTTTCAGAAGGCGTTTGGTTCAAGCTGTGTTTGAGCACGGCTTATCACCCAACGGACGGTCAATCTGAAAGAACTATCCAAACTTTGGAGGACATGTTGAGGGCTTGTGTTTTAGATCAAAGAGAGAGTTGGGATAAGTACCTTACTATTGAATTTGCATATAACAACAGTTATCATGCAAGTATCGGTATGGCACCATACGAGGCCCTCTATGGACGGAAGTGTCAATCACCTCTATGTTGGTATGAGCCCGAGAGCAAAGTCTACTTGAACCGGATATTGTGAGGGAAACGACGAACAAATCAAGAAGATTAGGGATAAGATTCTCACTCAAAGTCGAGAAAAACTATGCGGACAAGCGGCGAAAACCGCTAGATTTTCAAGAAGGGACCATGTGTTCCTAAGAATCACCCCACCAGGCATAGGCCGAGCAATGAAAGTAAAGAAATTGAGCCCAGATTTCTTGGTCCGTTTGAAATCCTTAGCAAAATAGGATCTGAGCCTACCGTATAGCCCTACCCCGGAGTCTGTCCAACCTTCATGATGTTTTCCATGTCTCCAGTTAAGGAAATATCATTCTGACCCAAGTCATGTACTAGAGCCAGAACATGTACAATTAAGAGATGACCTAACGTTTAACTTACCACCCACGAGAATCGTTGACCGAGGAGTTAAGCAGTTAAGGAACAAGGTTGTACCCCAGTCAAAGTAGCATGGGGACAAGATGAAACGAAAAGTTACATGGGAGCTGGAATCAGATATGCAAGCACATATCCAAAGCTATTTAGGAACGAATTTCGAGGGCGAAATTCTTTAAGGAGGGGAGTAATGTAACGCCCAATTTTACTGTAATTTTTACTATCATTAGGAATTACCAAATTACCGTAGGTAAATATTATATAAAATTTGAGACCAAACAATCCTTAATAAAGGAATATAACGTTAGAAGAGAAGTTAGGAGCAATTCGTGCAAGTATTGCAAACCCCAATTTCTGTACGTGTAAAATGACCAAAATGCCCTGAGGTTATTTTACTAGAAAATGAGGATCGTGGGCCCCACCCATCCTCAAGGGGATGTTTTGATGTTAATAAGGGATTGTTTGTGTTATGTGTGTTAATAGAGGAGAAGAATCCTAATTTTGAGCGACGCGAAATGACCAAAACGCCCTTACCGCGTTTTAACTCCATTTGCGTGCCGACTAGCCCGAACCTCACTAAAATGTGTTAAAAGGTGTTTTTAAGCCATGATTAACCATTGGTTAAGCTCGGGTGGTCTCGGGCAATTTTTAAGTAAAATGACCGTTTTGCCCCCTTTGTAGTTTTACAAATTTTGAGATTTTTGATTCGTCTAACGAAACCTAAGCAATATTAGGCTCAAATTAAAGCTTATTAAATTCTAATTACTAATCTAGAGTCAAAATTATTTATTTAGATTGATTAGAACCTAAAATTGCTTAAAACACCCAAATTGCTTAGTAATTCACTTAAACCCTTAACCGTAAATTCTCTAAATTGCATGAATACCTTGCCTACACCTAAAAAATACATGGAACACACAAAATCCTCTTCCACAAGGCTGTAATGCACGAAATTATTGAGTAATAAGTCAGAAAATTATTACACAAAAATCCAAAGAATGAAAACAAAGAATCATGAAAACATGGAAACATGATTCCATGTTTTAAGCCACCAAACAAAATGATTTTTCTTCCTTATTTTTTTCTCTAATTTTTGGTCAGATTTCTTTCCTTCCTTTGTCCATTTATGAGCTGCAAAATCTCTATAAATAGGCATGCTTGAAGATAGTTTAGATGCTTAGTTCATAACTTACACAAATTCTAGTTTTAGGAGCACCAAAAGCTCTCATTTCCTCCTCCTCTTGGCTGAATTCTTTCTTCAAGTTTTCAAGAATATTTTCTTTCATTTCACTCAAGGAAACCAAGTTCTCTTCCTTTCCTTCAAATCAGATTAGGTAGGGAGTTGTTTTTAAGTTTATTTCTATGCTTTGCTAAGTGTTGTTCTTGGTTCAAAATGATGATTTCATGGATTTTCTCTAGTTTTTCCATTTGGTTTTCTTCTTCCTTTTCTTTGAACAATTCAGCCATATGGCCTAGGTGGGACTAAGATGATGGCTTGATGATGAGGACCTTGAGGGTGGGTTGTGAATCCATCACAAGTTAGGCCTCTAAAGCTTGAAAGTTCCACTTGATGCAAAACTTTAAAGAATAATATTTTTATGATGTTTTTATGATCTTGAGTTTAGAACTTGAAAGATGTATTTTTCACTTTGTCTTGCTAAGATATATTGGGTTGAATTTATATTTCTCTAAAGTCTTGGAGGAGCTCTAGTAAAGAAATAAAATGAACTTGCATCCATGTTTAAGTTTATGCCTTGCATAACCATGTTTACTTTCTATGTCATCACTAAATTCTCAAGAATGAATAAATGAACTTGCATATTCATGTTTAAATTTCCAAGCTTGCATTTCATGTTTAAATTTCAAGTTGTCACTTAATCTCTAAAGATAATAAAGAAGTTGCATCTCATGTTTATTTTATGCTCTCACTTTATTTTATAATGGCTAAAAGAGTCAATGCATGGCATGTTTATTTTATGTCATCACCTAAAAATCCTAGAGCTCAAAGACTTGCTTATGAATCATAAGCAAAGAAATGAGATAATTGGAGTTAAAGAATTTATTCTTTAAGAAGTTTTGAGAATTGGAGCTTAAAAAATGTAATTCTCATCCCTCACCGGTCCCTGCGGACTACGCGCTCCTTTGCTTAAGATTCTCTCTCCCTCTTCCTATGCGGATTACCGCTTCAGTTTCTTGCATCATGTTTATATTACAAGTTCTTGCATCATGTTTAATTTTCAAGTTATCACCTTAAATCTTAAAGATAAAGAAATGGAATTGCATATCATGTTTATAATTCCAAGCTATCACCTTATAAAGATAAGATTAAAATAAGGTTGCATAGCATGGTAATAATTCAAAGATGTCACCTAAATCTCTAAAGCTCAAGACTTGCTCCTTTTATCTTAAGTGAAAGATTTAATTATGAACATTCTTTCAAGTTATAAATCGGTCCCATGGTTAATTTAGGCCTAAAGTCCTATGACTTCTTTCAAGTTTAACAAAAGGAATTAGTTTTAAAAGAGTTTTAAAACTTTGTAAGAATTTTATGGGAAGCTAGTAATTTATGTGTACTTAAAATGTGATTTGATGCTTATTAAGAATTTGGTGTCATTGATTGATTCCCTGGTTTGTATGTTATAGTTGTTGTTGCAAACAATGAAAACTTATGCATGAAATAAAGACATATTCTGTTCCTGGAAGAAAGTGTATTACTGTAAGAGTGCAATTTGGAAAGATTCTGGCTAAGGAAAGATTTGGTATTTAAGCGTGTCCATTGTGACCCACCTTTCTTTCCTGGAATCTCCAGATGCATGATTCCAGTTGGTATATATTATTTCGGCATAAGACTATAAATGAGAAAATGTTATGATGATTATGAATGAAGAATTGTATTATGATATAACATGCAAAGACTTAAAGGTGACTCAAAATATATGAGAAAATGATCCTTTGGACCCGTCAAACTATAGGCGGTGAAAAGGTGATTCTTGCCCCTAGTCTGTTCTCTCAAAAGGGTAGACGGAATTTTTACTTATCAAAAGGGATAAGTATGTGCTGGTGACGACTAGCAAGGTATGAGCTCATAACCTAGATTACTCCCAAAAGGGTGGAGTATAGGGTGGCCCAGGAAAATGATGATGAAAGTAACTTTAAGTCACCTAAGAAACTAAGTAAATGCATTATGTGAATATGATGTTCTGCTATGCATAGTATTTATGAGATGATGATGAGAAATATGATATTCTGCTATGCATAGTATTATGAAATGATGATGAGGAATATGATGTGATTTTATGCATAACTATGTTATTATATATGAAAGGAAAAGTTCATTATAAACATGACATGCTAAGTTTATGATGCATTATAAGACGCATGATTAAAGGACGAACCTCGGTAAAGTATATTTTCGAACTTAATAAATCAATCTTAGCATGCTCACTATTTCATAATAACCCGAGGTTCCTGGGGACGATGATGATGACACAATGCATCATGAGGTGAGTACCCTACTGAGATTCTTTTTAAGTTTCTCACTCCCTCTATTTTTCTTTCCATCTCGTCTTCAGAAAGAAGGAAGCGTTCGTGAATCACATTGAGGCTATCGTAGCTGAACTTGAATCCTGCTAGTTTCACTCGTATATTTCAGATATCTATCCCTATCCCTGAGTGTTATTACTAGGTGCCATTAATGGATGTCCTTCCATCCATATATTATTTATGTTTTATTAGATTGCCTACACTTAGTCTTATTCTGTTGGTAGGCAAAATATCTATATGATATGTAATTATGGATGCTGTATGATGGAGCCAATATATTATGATGTGATGTTTGTAAATTCCTATGTGTCTTTTAAATTTTGCTAAATCATTCACGTTAAGCGCGGCTCACGTTTTCAATTATGTTTAAAAAAAAAAATGGCTCGTAATTTCACTAAGTATTTTCAAAGCATGATTAAGGAACTGAAGCAAAGAGTAAAGTCTAGTAATTAATCAGATGCCTAGGTGTATTGGGTTAATTATTAGGGTGTTACACAGAGTGAATTTGAGATAAGCATGATGGGTGAACTCAAGTTTTTCCTCTTTTCAATAAAACAATAAAAGGAAGGAACCCTGATCCATCAAGAAAAGTATACAAAAGAGCTTTCGAAAAATTTAACATGGATCAAGTCAAACCTATGAGTACCCTCATGCATCCATCTCAAGTCATCGATATTGACGAGAATGGTGATAAGGTATCAGAAAGCAATTATAGAGGAATGATTGGTTCACTTCTATATCTTGTAGTAAGTAGACCAAACATTCAATTAAGTGTAGGAATTTGTGCTAGATTTCAATCTAACCTAAAGCAATCACACTTAAATGCTATAAACGAATTTTAAGATATTTATCTAGTACTACTAATCTTGGTTTATGGCACGAGCAAGGTACATCCTGGATTGTAGGGTACTGTATGTTGACTTTGGAGACAAAGCATGAGGAAAAGCACAAGTTGATGTTGTTGTTTTTCTGGAAAAAGCCTTATCACTTGGTTGTGAAAAAAGCTAAACATGATTACTCTTTCTACTACTAAAGCTTAATATGTGACTGCTGCAAATTGCTTACCTAGATGCTATGGATAAGGAACCAGCTAGAAGATTATTAAATTCCATGTTTAAATTTCAAGTCTTGCATCTCATGTTTATATTTCAAGTTATCAAAAGATTTAAAAATGAACTTGCATCCTCATATTTATATTTCAAGTCTTGCATATCATATTTAAATTTCAAGTCATCACCTAATAATGATAAAGATCTAAAATGAGGTTTGCATAGCATGTTTATTATTCTTGTCATCACCTAAATCCCTAGAGCTCAAAGACTTGCCCTTGTATCTTGAAATAGAAATTTTGATCATGGCTATTCAATGTATTTTTTGCCATAATATAATGTTGGTTTTATTTTCTTTTTGAGGCTTGAATCTCGCTTTTATGATGTACATAGAAATTCCATAGGATTTGAGAACTCAAGAGGAATAGAAATGTACTTCTTAAAGGATTGGAATCCTAATAATAAAATCTTTAGTTTTAGTAAAAAGTTTGTTTTGTTTTGTGAAAATATGAGTATGATTTCAAAAGGAATGTTGGATTGATGTTTTAAAATGGTCTTGGAATGAAAGAGTAGCTTGAAATGTCTTAAAACTTTAGTTTTTCAAGTTTCAGGATTCTGGTAATCAATTACCAAGCTCATGTAATAGACTACCAGGATGCTTTGTAAGTTTTTGGTTCAGGTAATCAATTACCAGCCTATGTAATCGATTACCAGGATGCTTTTTGTGCCCAGAACAAGTTTTTGACTGGTAATCGATTACCATAACATGGAATCAATACTAGGACCCAAATGTACAAATGAGTGTGTTCTAAGCAAGATTATGTGGATTGATGACCATATATGCTTAAGTTTTGAATTGTGTGAATGACGATCCCTAGTATGTTGTGTGTGTGTGTGTTGTGTATGTGTATATCTGTTAAGCATAGCATATGCATTAGATGTCCCTTGATTTCCGCATTGGGTAGGAGCATGTTTCCTGCTATAAGATATTGATTGATGACATGCCTATGGATATATGTAAAGAATGTGATGCATGCTTATGTGATCTATGACTTGATGATTTTGTGGCATGATGTGGTTATAAATGAATGATTAAGATGCATGATCTATGAGAATTATAAGCATGATATGTTAGATGATGAGTTATGACTACATGCTCGCATATGAATCCAAATAATGTATTAAGATAACAGGTGACATAAGACATATGGAAATGATCCTTTAGACTCAGGAATTAATGGTTATGAGAGGTAATCAGGAAAGGTGATCCTCTAGACTCCAAGAATTAATGGTTAGGAAGGTTCCCAAAGAAGTTGCATACTCATGATAAGTTAAAGCAAGGAAGTGATGTGTTTCCCCCTCTATTGCCCCATATTAAATTGGCGATGGCTAGTTAGGTTGAGCTCATCCTAGGCGATTGGTGAGGTGAAGTTTTGGTGGTTATTGTAAAATCTGGAAGGTAAGATGGCTGGTTTAGGGTGGTTATATAAAAGGGTGATCATTAAGAAAAGAACTTGAGAGTTCAATCATGATAAATAAAGTATCATGGGTTCTCTTGCTCTCCCATGCATGTTAAATGTCATATGACTCATCATGCTTGCACTATTATGCATTCACTCACTTGTCACTAAATCATGAAATTCGAGTGTCAAGTCATCTAAGAAAGTAAAGTAAAGACGTATATACATTATTAATCTATTGGTGCATTTAATCATGTGATATGTGCTAGGTGAATGTAGTTCTTTAGCTTACCTCTCGCTTATATACTTAGCCTTATGTTGTGTATTGGATTTGAATGCTACCAACTCATGTTGTATGTTTGCATGTGATAGTTATGCTTTAGGTATTGCCATGCATACATGAGATATCTATTGCATTCATGACATTAAGACCCATGTTGAAAGACACCCACTTCGAATAAAGGAATTTTGAGAAGTTTAAAATTGATCCTTATGCATGTACACTTCATTCATAATGAAAACGAAGTTGTACGCCCGACTTTTCTTTGAGTACGAATGACCAAAATGCCCCTTAGAATCATTTTACCTGAATTCAGCATAGGACCCAGTCCTCGAATGGGTCAACTCAATGTTTGAAGGGGATTATAACTGTAATGTTTGATATCCAAGGTGAAAATCTCATTTTAACTTTCGGCTAAAATGACCAAAATACCTCTGAGCGTTTTACGCGGGTAAAGGTGCCATTTGAGCCCAGAACTTTTCCAGAAGTTTGGAATGATGTTTATGAGTGGTCTATGATGGTTAGTAGGCCCAGGAGGTCCCAGGTTTAGTGCAAAATTACCATTTTACCCCTAGAATAGTGTACAGTGAGCCTAATTATGTAATTAACCAAACCTAAGCAATATTAGGCTCTAATCGAAGATTAATTAATTTCAATAATTAATCTAGAGTCAAAATAATTTATTAAGATTAATTAGAACCTAAGATTGTTGAGTTAAACTCTAATCTCATTCTTTATTCAAGATTCCTAGAAATGGAATCTTGAATAGTAAATTTTCTCTCCAATTCCTTAAATCAAGGAATTGTGTCTATGATTTAATTTGACTTGAAAAGAGTTTTTAATTTGTTAATCTAGCAAGATCACATCCTAAATCAAGTCTTGACAACCTTAATTGATCATTATCTCACCTAAACACTTTCTTACAACTCTTAATCAAAACCTTAACCAAAGAAACACCTAAACACATCATTAAACCACAATTAGATGAACAAATCTCTCTTCCCCCTTGGCTGAAATCTGCCGAATACCTCCCCTCCCATTTGTGTCACATGTTGATTTTGTTGTGCTCAAAGAACCATGCCTTGACCATACCTAGTCATACCTCCACCCATGCCGTTGAATGACCAATTGTTGAAGATATTTTCCTTCCTCAAGGCCTTGAATCCTTCCTCCTCCTCCCAAGCCCCATTGTTTCAATTTTCTATAAATACCAAGCTTTAGTGGACTTGGTTACATTTTAAAAACTTTGCCAAGTTCAAGCTTTCTTGCAATTTTCTCTTTTTCCTCTCAAATTCTCTTCATCTTGTTCTTTTTCCTCCACCACCAAAGAAACCTTTCCACCACCACAAACCACCACAAACAATCTTGAACCACCACTCCCCACCTCAAACCACCTCTCAAACACTAAACCTTTTCATTTCCAAGCTCACACTTTCAAGGAAAATTCACCTTCCTTGAGTTTTCTTCTTGGCCGAATCCTCACCACCCTCAAAGAGAAGATTTTGTCTTTTCACTCCAAGGAACCAAGCTTTCTTTCATCTCATTCAAGACTTCATTTGGTAGGGGTTTATTTTCAAAGTTTTATTTGCTTTCTTTAAGAAAAGTTCTAGTTTTCTCTTGGTTTTCAAAGCTCTTCCTTTTCCTCTTTTCATTTCGGCCTTAGAGCCTTGTGATGAGAAAAACTTTAGCTTGATGATGAGGTTTCAAGATAATGATCTTGTGGTTACCATGTGAGAAACCTCTAAAACTTGAAAACTTAGTTTTGGACCATATATGTTTGGTTTCCTTTCTCTTCCTTACTCAAAGATTTCGGTTTTCATCTCTTTTTCAATTAATAATTTTGGTTTTCACTTCCTTTATTTGAACAAAGTTTGATAAAAATGTTAAGTTGCCCTCTTTATGTTTGTAAGGATAAGTGTTGTTGTTTGTCTCTTGAACCATTTTCTTGAGCTTGATGATGATGTTCAAACCATAAGACTTCTTTGAAGACTTGGTGCTAAGAACTCTAAAGCTCACTTTATATTGTTAGATACATGTTGGGTTAAGGCTATTGATGTTCCTCTAAAGTCTTGCATGAGCTCTAGTTAAGATAAAACAAGCTTGCATTCATGTTTAAGTTTATGTTTTGCATATCATGTTTGCTTTTTAAGTCATCACCTCATACTTAAAGATTAAAATAAGAGTATGCATAATCACCTAAATA
This sequence comes from Dalbergia oliveri, assembly GCA_030441495.1. NCBI lineage: Eukaryota > Viridiplantae > Streptophyta > Magnoliopsida > Fabales > Fabaceae > Dalbergia > Dalbergia oliveri. The sequence continues at coordinate 23,354,741 of JAMLFY010000003.1, forward strand.
ATCTAAAGCCTACCTATTTTAACCTTAAAGTTTATTGTTGATTTAGAGTAAATACTCTAAGGGGCCTAGAGCACTAAAATAAAGAATTGAATCTTGCATCTATATTTATATTTCTTGTCTAGCATGTTTATAATTTTGTCATCACTTAATTTTAAAGATAATAATGAGTTGCATTCCATATTTATTTTATGCTCTCACTTTACTTTATAATGAAGAGTAAAATAAAGTGCATAGCATGTTATGTTTATGTCATCATCTAAATACTCTAGAGCTCAAAGACTTGCCCAAATATCACAAGTGAAGTTTTAGAAAATGGAAGCTGTCCATGAGTGCCATTTCGGCCTTGTGATGATAATGTTGGACTTGATATAAGTTCATCTAATCATAAGTGTCAATAGCCTATGTCTTGGAATTTTTCCAAGCTTAGGTGAACTTAGAAAGCATTATGAACATAATTCTATGTTTTAAATTCTTTTTATGGGAAAAATAAATTAGCTACTGCCCTTACTCATGTTTACATGATTTTAATGAGATAAATTAGTTTCTAAAAGAGTTTTGAGTTTCTAAAATTATTCCAAGAGAAAACTAGCAACTTATATGCACTTAAAACATGAATTTATGTGATTATGTGTGATATACATTTCGTTTCTGCCTTGTTCCTTTGGCCACTGTATTAATTCTATTTTATGGAGTTAAAATGTGTAAAATTATGTTTGAGTGAAGCAAGGACCGATTTAGGGAAGTTAGGAAAGAATAAGTAACTAGAAAGGACTTAAAATGAGAATTATAGAACATTTAGACACAAGAAATGTAAATTCTGTTTCAGCATAGTTGAACTTAAGGAAAATGGTTTATAATTAGTGGATATGTGTAGGAATTCCTAATAATTGGTTTAGGAATTGAATATAGAGCCTTAGGCGAAGACAGAACTTAAAAGGGGTCAAAGACGTAGAATCTAGAACCCCGTAATCGAATTATACTATCCTGCTGAATTTATGCAATGCTGTTTGGAAGAGTTAGTGAGCATAAATATTAGAGAGAATTACAAGTAGCAATCCCCTAGATGTATCAAAGATCTATAATGGGCATTAGGATAACTAGAGCATAAGTTTTAAGACACGTAAGGGTCAAAGTATAAGATACTATAAGATAGGAGACATAACGTAAGTAAGTGATTAAATGAACATATATTTATGTTATGTTGAGAGCATGTGATAGTATTCATGTTATGTGTATGAGAATATGTGAATTTATGGCGTGATTGTTATGATAATGCGGCATGCTATGATTGAGATGCATAAGGATATAAGATGATGATGGAGTGGAGGAATATGTTTATATCACTTTAAAAGATTTGCTTAATGAGATATTGCGTGAGAAAATATGTGTTCGGTAAGTTATGTGGCATGACTCAAATTTGAGGAAATTCATTGTACAACCGTTATGCCTTGAATTTCCATCAAATTTGAGAACTAAAGAAAGTTTTTGAAAGTGAGATTTTAAAGGTGACATGCCGAGACGCATTTCTCCTTACGTGAAGAGAAAGTAAACCCGTGGGGGTATGGTCGTGGAGCCATACCGAAGTCGACAATGTCATAGTCTTAACCAGTTGATGTGTTTCATAGACCAAGACGTACTTCTCCTGCTACTGAGGAGAAGGTAAAACCATGAGGGCATCGACATTAGCCTACCAAAGCGAACAAAGTCACTGGTCTTAACCAGTTGATGCGTTTCGAATAAGGAGAAAGTCCCATGATGGGTGATCCTTAGGCCCCTACCCATACTCTGGAGTTGGGATTATTATGATTGTGATTATGTTATGCTTATCAAGAGGATAAGTAAGAACTAGTGACGACTAGTTGAGGTATGAGCTCATAGCCTAGCTTTTAGGGTGGCGATGATACTAGGTTTGATACCTTTATGTCACAAGTTTGAGAAAGAGAAAGCATGTTCACGAGAAACTATATGCCACTTATTTGATGATAAATTACTGATGACATGTTTTGTTGGTTTGTTTGCATAAAGTATTGCCATGCATTCATGTTTTGTTATGCTACATACATACATTAAGATTCATCATAAAAGACACGGACCTTGGATAATCACTTTTATAAAACCTCATAATAGACCCTTACATGTTAAATCTTATCATAATAAACCCAAGGTTCCTGGGACGAAAACGATGACATTAGGATAGGAGGATTCCCTACTAAGAATCTTTAGTAAGATTCTCACCCTCTTCTTGCTCTTCCCTTACGTCTTCAGATTACGATGGCGACGTTCGTGGTCTTCATTGACACGCCGACTTGGGAGGTGCACTTTGACCCGATCATCATATCATTTTGAGGGTCGTTGTGCTGTCCACATTTTTGCATACATAGGATGCCCGTTCGCGCATCCAGTTCCAGCTTTCGCTTTACTCTTACCTCACGTATGGCGACGACCTGATCTTTAAGAGGACTCGACCCTACGATGAGCAAACTTGTCGTGCCCGCCCTTCAGCTTCGGCGTGCGCGACTTCCCTGAGTATGTTCCTCGCTCCAGGGTTTGAGACGACCCATCGAGGACTCCCCACTTACATCTATTCGGAGGAATCTGCCCCTACGGCCCCCATGGACATCGGGAGGGGTAGTGAGGACATGGTGACGCAGCGGAAGCTAGCTCGATGCCCAAAGAGGCGCCCACGCCGAGGAGGCCATGTTATTCCCCCACTCTGCATGCCCACACCCCCACTTTGTTGGGCCACGACCAAGGAGCTCGAGCAGTTCGTGGGACACCTTTCCCCATCGCTAGAGGACCAGCGTCACCAGGAGGTTTTGAGGGAGGGGTAGCTATAGCTGGAGTTTGATCTTTTGGGGTTTCCCTAGACTTGTTGTTTGTGTTTTCCTTTCCGTTTATATGTTTCCCTTTTCTATATATCAATCTCTGCCCATTTTATATGGGTATGACTTTTTTTAGTTTTTCAGTTAATGTATTCAGAATTATGTAATCAACTATGTTATTATGATATTTGCTTCCATGGATGAATGTGTTCTTTATTGCTCTTAACTTGTATGAATATGTTCTCTTTTTACAATTTTCTCATAGTAGTACGTGCATGGCTCTAGTTTTGATTTAAGTTTTTCAAAAAAAATTTACCCATATTTTCCGCTAAGTATTTTGATAAAAGGAATTTACAAGAAGTAATAACTAATAATTAATCTTAATACGTCCTAGGCGTGTTGGGTTAAATATTAGGGTGTTACAGAAAGTGGCTGGGACGATGATGATAACACTTGTGTTAGAGTTGGGGAGCTATTGAGAATCTTGAATAAGCTTCTCATCCCTTTCTTTTTCCCATGTCGTCTCCAGACGTAGATGATGGTGTTGTTCGGGATCATTCTTGAGGCGCAGGCATAGGGTCGCACTACCTACCAGACCAGGGTCAAGTGAAGCACGAAGATAGCTTTCCTTTAGGCATTAGCTGAAGGGTTGTCATGCCCCATATACCTATTCGTAGTCTAGTCTTTTGATGGACATGTACCGCAGACTAGTTTAGTTTTGGGTATAGATATGTTTGGCATTGGACTATTATATGTTTAGCCTTTATTGTTAAGTTTAATATCTTAAGATGTCCTTCATGTTCATAGGATGTCCCGATTTATGATATGGTTATGACATGTTGATCTGGTTTGTGTCATGCTATGCTATGGTTTACACATATATTATGATAAGGCTTATATGATTGTTGTTATTCTGTGTATTGATCGGTATCTATGTACATTCACGGCTTGCATATTAGTTTTAAAGTTCAAAAAAAAATTAGTCATATTTTTATTACTCGTATTTTAAAGAAGAATAAGTTAAGTTCTGAGGCGAAGGCGTAACAACTAATAATTAACCCAATGCGACTTGAGCATATTAGGTTAAAAGTTAGGGTGTTAAATTACTTTTTCACTTGTTCAACTATCCTAACTTCTAGAAGAAAAGGTTCAGAACCTCAATCAGAAAGTAAAAAGTAGTATCTAAAGTTTCACTCATAAACCATATTTGACAACGGTCTTTTCACCTAAAAGTAGCTTTGACAAGCCAAGCTAATTTTCTAGATGGCATTCCCCAAGACACAAAAAGAAGATCATCATGTGTAGAGTGGAAGCAAAATCAAAGGGAACGGTTTGATTTGAAGATCAAGTATAAAAGGATGCCATGTGCACACAACTTAAGACTTTTGCAAGACTTCTGACAAATTGCTAGGAATGCTAAAATGTGAATCCTCTTCTTCTTCTGGAAAGCATATTATATCTTGTAATCAATTCCAACTTCTTTAAAAATCTTCTTTCTAAGTTCTCATTAGATAACATCTTCTTCTTAAGAAGAATTGCTAGAAATAAGTCATTCAAGTTTTCAAGTCAAACACTATTTCATTCTTAGGAAAACTTAAGTGTTTATTTGTTGGAATGACCAACCACACCACAACTCTTGTATCCTAATCCATTAGTGATCATTGTAAGGTTAGCTTGGAGAGACTAGTCAAAGACTACTTAGAAGTGGCATTAAATTAGAACTACTGGTCACAGGAATAACTTAAGAAGACTATACAAAGACTATCGTTCTTTCTCAAGGTTGAGAAATGGATTTAGTGAAACTCAAAGGTTCTTGAGAATTGGATGTAGCCAAGGTTAGCCGAATTACTATAAAAGTCAATGTGCAGTATCTCTTACTATTATATATTTCTAAAAATACTTTTAAATAATTTTTGAGCTTTCACCTAGTTTGGAAAGTAACTTTCTGAACCTTACTAGCGAAGATTTCCATTGCTTTCAAGTGTAAACTTGATAGACTTTATTTTAAGTTTTTAGAAAGACAAAAAGTTAAAGCAAATTCAACCCCATTTTCGTGCTATTTTCAACCTACACATATATACTTATAGAAAAATTCTATAGATTAATCCCACATGTTAGCTTTAACATAAAAAAATTCAGGTCAAAAATACTTTCCAAGTAATTTAAACAAATCAGACAATTTTATTGTTAGGGTCCAAAATCAAAATTTAACAAGCTTGTTCAAGAAATAATTTGACCATAAAAGCTTTCTAAGAACACAAACCACCCCAGTCATGCATGTTCATCAATATTCAAGCTCTAGTATGAAATAACAAATCCAAAATATAGTTCAATCCTTTGGAAATTTTCATAAATAAAAACCATCTTGAAAAAGGTTCTTAAGTAACCCTACTTTGAAATCAAGTTAGCTATCACTTCAATTATGTTCTTGGACCTCCTATTGTTCTTGCAAAATCCGAAAATGATTTCTTCGATCTCTAAACTAAGGCCCTAAATGAAACCAAGATGAAAGGCGTAATTTTGTTAGGTTATGTAGGCTAGATGTGAAATAAGGTATTTTATGGAGGCTTTTGTGTGAAAATCAAGCAAGAAATCAAGAAAATGGAGAATGGACATTGAAAATGGATCAATGATGAGTGGGGTTGTGAAAATTGAATTTGGAGAAGGAAATTATGAGGGTAAATGTAACATTTCATGCTGCTTTATGGATTAATACTGTCCCTACAAACTAACACAGTCTTCTCAATATGCTTTGTCCTCACTCACACGCTCCCTGGAAAAACTTTCCAGGAAGTCATCCATCCCAAAATTTCTTCAAGTCAAGCACGCTTAATTGTAGAGTTCTCTAGTAATGGGCTACTAGAAAAAATATGCATCTTGTTAGTATAGTTAGTACCATTCAATTTGTATGAGCTATCCTCAACTGTATAGTCTCATACCTACACAGTCTTAGGATCCTCTCATTCTAGTGTGTAATCGGTTCATTCATATACCCTTCCGCTTAGAAGCCTATTGAACGAAGGCTATCACCTGCCTCCTCAAATTAGAAATTTATTTTAATGCTAAGTTGTACAAAAAAATGTAGTAAAGGGCACAACCTAGGTCGTCTCTCAAGGAGGCTTCAACACTTAGTTGGAAAAATTGGGAGTTTTAAATAATGAAATTATAGTAATTGAAATTAAAAGAAAATAGCAATAAGATAATAGCAATAGTGAAGAAAGCACTAGTGCAAAGTATTCCTAGAAGAATTGGAAATTAATTATTATTAACCAAATATTAAACCTATTGGTGGCTATTAGTAATAAATTAATGGCAATTCTACTAGTGATCAATCGATCTTAAAATTTGATCAATATAAATAACTAATAAACGATATCTCAATTTATTTAGAAATCACATTAATTTAATTAACCAATTACCATAGTCTAACTGCCAATCGAAAAGTTTACTATAATATTCTCCCTCAAACATAAACTAATAGATCTATCAATTTATGTCCAAAGGGTTTCCATAAATGACGATCGCCAATTTAGTTATCGCAATAAAGATTATAGCAATCACCATAATAATTACAGGAATAGAAACTACAGAACATTAAGAAAAACCAAGGCATTTAATATCAAAAGGGGTCTCAAACATCATTCCAATCCATCTAAAATCCCTATACTAGTAAAGAAATCTACTCCTCCATCTCTGGAGAATTACAACAATGAAGATAAAAGAAACCTGAAAATAATAGCAATAATCCTTACCACAATCTCCAAGACAAAGCACCTTCACCAATGGAACCTTTAGAGAGAGAAGATAGAAGAAGAGAGAGATATAGAGAGAGAAAGTGGCTGCCTAATTGTAGATCTAAAACTGAGTCAAAAGCTAAGGTAAAAGTCTGTGATATATATATATATATATATATATATATATGTGTGTGTGTGTGTGTGTGTGTGTGTGTGTGTGTGTGTGTGTGTGTGTCAAAGTGGGGTCCAAAAACAAATTAAATGAGCTCTTCTGCGTCATCGCACAAGCGCCGCAATGCTCAATGAGTGCTGAGCTCAACTAATAAAAATCATTTTTTGGGTGCTGTTGAGCACTACAATGTTCAATAGAATTGAATTTGTCCTTGGCACTAGAAATAGCGATTATAGCCCTTTGAATAAGCTTTCCAACGCCACCAAAATCATCTTAATCGACCATCTTTACCTCTAGATATTGCGAAATACTAACTGGAGGTCAAGTTAAACAATATCAGAACATCAACAACCTTTAATCTTGCAACTCAATTTTCACTAAGATGCTCTTAGAACTAGGTTTTGAACTGAACATGAAAGTTATAGAGGACTTCTTGAGCTTTCTAAAAACATTTTTATTTTCTTAATTCGATTCCTATAGAGAGATAGAGATTTTCTCATATAATGTTTTTTTGTAATTGTGCTCAAATGAGCTCAAGAACTCTTATATTTTGCTCCCAAATTCTTCCTAATAGTTTTCAACCTTGTTCTTGACCTTTTGCACTTGATCCAAAGCTCCTATAGACAAAACCATACTCAAAGAAATAAGTCAAACACAACAGGTGTAATTACAAATTATTCCAAAATCAATGTAAAAGCTAATAATTCTATTAAAATCACACAATGAAGAGTAAATTAAAATCCTTATTAATTGCATCAATAACTCAGTAAAAGTCATGCAAAAAGCTAAGGTTTGATAGCAAGATAAGTGGTATAAATGCCCTTTATCAAACTCCCCTACACTTAAGTTTTCACATGTCCTCATGTGAAACTAAAATTAAACCCAGGCATGGATAAACAATAGTATACAAAGACTACACTAGACTCCTAAAACTAAAAATGCATGATGTATGAAATTAAATAACAATACACTAATCGAATGAACCTAGAGGCATAGTAATAAGCTTTCACTCCAACAATCAAGAGAATTTTAACGAGCGTGGCATGAACAACAACATAGCACACAAGGTATAACTCAAATGCATGATGTATGGACCAAGTACAAAAATCCTCCCAATGTTAGTGTTTGCCACTCATTCACTCAAGTGTTTGGGTTTATAATGCACACTCAATGATATCAAATGAGAATGAATTACCATAAGCTTGTTACAAGTCTCATTCTCCATTTTGTCATACATACATGCATACCGAATCAAGTGGACTTACCATTGGTTGTAATGGGGCTTAGGTGAAGGTGGGTAATTATATAGACCAGTGAACTAAACCTCTAGTCAAAAGAAAGCAAATGCATACACCAAGAGCACAAGTGCCAAATGGTACACTTTGTCCAAATTAACACAATTACAAGTATTTCTTTTGCAATGTAGCATACCTTCAACTAAACTTTTTTATTTTCAATCAACCTTGCATTTTTTTTCTTGGTCTCCACTTGCTGAATGTACGCCCCGATTTTCTGAGCGCAAAAATGACCAAAAAGCCCCTGAGGTCATTTTTTCCAAAATCAATGACGCCCAGTCAGGCTATCCTTCAGGGGTTAGTCTAGTGTTTGAAGGGGATTACATATGTAATGGATGTGTTAGAGATGAAAATCTCATTTTCTTGGTTTTTCCCATACGTGAAATTACCGATTTATCCCTAAGGTAATTTAAGGCGAGATTAAGTGACGAATAAACCTGGCCATCACCTGGAATTCGAATATGATAACAATGAGTGTTGCAAGATATCTGGAAAGTCCGGGTGGCCCTAGGAAGTCCTTGTATGAATTTATGGTTTTACCCCTATTTGGTGCTAAACGGCATAATTAAATGATTATGGAAATATAGGCAATATTAAACTCTAATTAAAGATAAATTAATTTTATCTATTAATTTGGAGTCTAAACAATTATTTGAGATTAATTGAGGCTTAAGATTGCTTAAGGAAAATCAAATTCCCTCTATCATTTCAAACCAAATAGTATTTCTCTCTCCAATCCCTTAAATTAGAGAACATGTTGGAGTTTGAATTTCAAACTAGTTGGGTTTAATTCAAACTAAGCATGTAAGAGCACTCCTAATCATGTCTTGCAAAACCTTAAGCACATGATTACAAACCTAAACACCCAATTACCAATTCTTAAACCATCCCTCAATCAAATTCATCTCTAATACACATCCTAACCCATATGAAAGATGAAAATTTTCCCTCCTACAAGGCCAAGAAGGCCACGGCCTCCTCCGTCAAACACCCTCATATTTAATGTTTTTCAAGACATAAATACTCTCATTCACACAATTGTTGTTTTGGCTAAGACTTTGTGTCAAAAAAATTCTCTAAGGATTCTCTCTTCTCTCTCAACCCAAAGTTTTCTCTTCTTCCTCTTCCACCACCATTCTTAACCTTTCCTCAACTCACAAACACATAACCATTCTTTTTCAAGATCAAAGCTTTCTCATTCTCAATAAAAGAAACAACTTGGTAGGGATTTTTGTCTTAAGTTTTCCTTTTGTTTCTTTTTATTTTCGGATTGATGATAAATGATGGCTATGATTTGTTCTCTTCTTCCTTTCAATTTTCGATTTTGATCTTCCCTTTCTTTTTCCTTTTCAGTTTTGTTGTTGTTGGATGATGGGAAAACCATGGCTTGATGATGAGAGATCTTGGTATTAGTTGTAAAAAAAACCATCATATGCTTGACCTCTAGAGCCTAAGATTGGTCCATTCTAGTTTTTAGAAAATGATGATCTTGAAAAATGTTTGTTGGCTCCCTTGGAATGTTTTCTTTTCCTTGATATTTTAAAGTCATAGCTTGATGATGAGGGTTTCTAAATGTTTGGTTAAGGCTTGATTTTGGTTTCATCAAAGTATGGAAAAATAGTTTATTGTTGGTTATCTTTGTTGGGTTTTCTTTGAACTTGATGGTGAGTCTAGATAAATGAGGTTCTTGGAACATGGTGTCTGTAACACCCTAATATTTAACCCAATACACCTAGGATGTATCAAGATTAATTATTAGTTATTACTCCTTTTAAAATTCATTTACAAAATACCTTAGCGGAAAATACGGGTAAAATTTTTCATTTTCGAAACGTGAAATCAAAGTGTGAGCCACAAGCGCGTACTAATATGAACAAAAGCGAACAGCAGAAACGTAAAACATATAATATCAAAAACAATAAAGCACACGCTTGATCATGGGAATAAACATCTAAATATATTAGATATCATCGTTTAGGATACAATAACTGGAAACTAATTAAAGTCATACCCACATGAGGTGGGAAGCTTGTAATACATAGAAACTGGAAATACATAAACGGAAAGGAAATAAAAGCAAGTACATGGTAAATCCCCAAAAGATAAGACTCCCAACTAACACTACCCTCACCCTCCACACCTCCTGATGACGCTGATCCTCGGATGGGGAGATGTAGCCCACGAATGCGGGAGCTCCTCGGATGTAGCCCAACGAAGTCTTATGAGGTCGAACACGGCTCGCATGCTTGGCTGGGTGGCGTGTCCTCGCTCCGCTCCGAGATCCATAAGGAACGAAGGGAAGAGCCCTCTGAAGGATCGGCCTCTGATCGATGACGGGGACATACTCGGGTGTCCGTGTACCGATAAAGAAGGACGGGCATGACGGTCTACTGTCTCGAGGTCGCGTCCTTCAAAGATCAGGTCGTCACCAAAAGGTGAAGTCGGAGTGAAGCTATAGCTGGAGAGGGGAAAGCAAACGAGCGTCCCACATACACAAAAACGTGCACCTCACAATGACCCTGGAAGTGGTAAGACTGATGCTCGGCTCATAGTGCACCTCCCAAGTGAGCGGGTCAATGAAGATCACGAACGACGCCATGAATGTCTGAAGACGTAACGGAAAGAGAAATGAGAGAGGGGTGAGAATCTTGCTAAAGAATCTCAGTAGGGAAAACCTCTATCCTAGTGTCATCGTTTACGTCCCAAGAACCTTGGGTTTATTATGAAAAGGTTAAACATGCAAAGGTTCATTATGAGGTTTTCATAGAGATAATTATCCAAGGTCCATGTCTTTTATGATGAATCTTAATGCATGTATGCAGCATAGCAGAACATGAATGCATGACAATACTTTAGGCAAACCGAACAATAATTCATCATCATATAAGTGGCATGTAACCTCTCATGAACAACATTTCTTCCACTCGAACTTGTGACATTAAGTATCATAATAGTAACCACACCCTAAAACTAGGCTATGAGCTCATACCTTAACTAGTCGTCACTAGTTCTTACTTATCCTCTTGATAAGCGAATCATAATCATAATCATAATAATCCGACTCCTAGAGTACGGGTAAGGGGCCTAAGGATCACCCATCACGGGACTTTTTCCTTCTTTGAAACGCATCAACTGGTTAAGACCAACGACTTTGTCTGCTTTGGTAGGCTAATGTCGATGCCCTCACGGTTTTACTTTCTCCTCACCATGGCAGGAGAAATACGTCTCGGCATGTCACATTAAACATCTTATTTTCAAAACTTTCTTAAGTCCCTCAATTTGATGGAAATTCGAGGCATAATGACTACACCAAATTTCCTCAAATTTGAGTCATGCCACATAACTCACATAATGCATGTTGTCTCATAAAATCAAATAAACCTTTCAATCATAAAAACATACTTTCTTTGATTCATTTGTATCACAGTCTCATGCATTATGCCCACAATATACCAAAATCATCATCACGACATACCATGAATCCTTATGTTCTCATACTCATGACATTTAATCCATTCATACATAACACAAACATACTCGCTTGGTCTCATTCTTACTTCACACTTCCTATCTCATATTGTTTTGTGCTTTGGCCCTTACGAGTCTTAACTTATGTTCTAATTATTCTAATACCCATATTGTAACGCCCCAACTTTTACGTCATTTAAAATTAAGAATTACCCTAGGTAATTCTTATATAAATTTGAGACCGAACAATCCTCAATAGAGGAATATAACACTAGAAAAGAGGTTATGAGCGATTCCTGAAAGTCGCAAGCCCGAATTTCTGTACGTGTAAAATGATCAAAATGCCCTTGAGGTTATTTTACTCAGAAAATGAGAATCGTGGGCCCCGTCCTCAAAGGGATGTTCTGAGGATAATAAGGTATTGTTTGTGTTATGTGTGTTAATAGAGGAGAAGAATCTCAATTTTGAGTTTTGACGCGCGAAATGACCAAAACGCCCCTCCCTTTGTTTTAACTTATTTGCCTCCACTAGCCCGAACCTCACTAAAATGTTTTAAAAGGTGTTTTTAAGCTATGATTGGCCATTGGTTAAGTTCGGATGGCCCGGAATTTTTGAGAAATGACCATTTTGCCCGTCTCTTGTGCAATTTTGCAATTTTTGAGATTTTGATTCGTCTAATGAAACCTAAGCAATATTAGGCTCAAATTAAAGCTTATTAAATTCTAATTCTTAATCTAGAGTCAAAATTATTTATTTAAATTGATTAGAACCTGAAATTGCTTAAAAACACCCAAATTGCTTACTAATTCACCTAAGCCCTTAATTGCAAATTCTCTAATTTGCAAAGATACCTTACCTACACCTAAATAATGCATGGAACACACAAATTTCTCCTCCTTGGGCTATAATGCATGAAATTATATGGCCTAATATGCATCAGAAAAATTTGTCAAACTTGGCACAAAACTCAAGGTATGAAAATAAGGAATCATGTTTCATGATTCCATGTTTTAAGCCACCAAACAAGATGATTTTTCCTTCCTTGTTTCCTCCTCAAATTTAGTCAGATTTTCCTCCTCCTCTTGTCCATACATGAGCTTGAATTCTTCTATAAATAGGCATGCTTAGAAGTCATTAGAGACTTGCTCAAAAATTTCACAACTTCAAGTTTTTCCTAAGCTCAAAAACTTTCTTTCTTTCTTCCTCCTCCTTGGCTGAATTCTTCTTCAGTTTTTCAAAGAGATTTTCTTCCATTTCACTCAAAGAAACCAAGTTCTCTTCCTTTCCTTCAAACCAAATTAGGTAGGGAGTTGTTTCTAAGTTCATTTTATGTTATGACAAGTTATGTTTCTAGCTCAAAAATGATGATTTCATGGACTTTCTTCTAGCTTCAATTTCGTTTTGTTTTCCCCTTTTCTTTTAAAAACATTTCAGCCTTATGGCCTAGATTATGATGAGACCATGGTTTGATGATGAGGTTCTTGAGTGTTGGTTGCAAAGCCTTCACAAGTTAGACCTCTAAAACTTGAAGGTTTCACTAGTTTTTAAAGCTTTACAATTTCGATTTTTCTTTCCTTATTTTTCTTTAATGATTTCGGCCAAATGGCCTAAGAAGGAATATGATGATAGCTTGATGATGAGGACCTTGAGTGTTGGTTGTAAATCCATCACAAGTTAGGCCTTTAAAGCTTGAAAATTCCACTTGATGCAAAACTTTAAAGAATGATGTTTTTATGATGTAAAAATAAAGATCTTGAGTTTAGAACTTGAAAGATGTATTTTTCACTTTGTCTTGCTAAGATATATTGGGTTAAATTTATATTTCTCTAAAGTCTTGGAAGAGCTCTAGTAAAGAAATAAAAGGAACTTGCATCCATGTTTAAGTTTATGCCTTGCATAACTATGTTTACTTTTAATGTCATCACTAAATTCTCAAGAATAAATAAATGAACTTGCATATCTCATGTTTAAATTTCCAAGCTTGCATTTCATGTTTATATTTCAAGTTGTCACTTAATCTCTAAAGATAATAAAGAGGTTGCATCTCATATTTATTTTATGCTCTCACTTTATTTTATAATGGCTAAAAGAATCAACACATGGCATGTTTATTTTATGTCATCACCTAAAGATCCTAGAGCTCAAAGACTTGCCCAAGTATCACAAGCAAAGTTGGAAATGGTAGTATCATTTTCAATTTCCTTAAGATTATTGGAGTTAAAGAATTCATTCTTTAAGAAGTCTTGAGTTTGGAGCTTAATAAGATGTAATAAGAATTCTCTTCTCCCTTCACCGGTCCAGTGCGGACTCCGCGCTCCGGTTTCTTAAGATTCTCTTCTCCTCCATGGTCCAGTGCGGACTACGCTCCAATTTCTTGCATATCATGTTTATAATTCCAAGTTATCACCTTAAAAAGACAAGATTAAAATGAGGTTGCATAGCATGTTTATGATTCTAGTTATCACCTAAATCTCTAAAGCTCAAGACTTGCTCCTTTTATCTTAAGTGAGAATTTTAATCGTGAAGATTCTTTCAATATATAAATCGGCCTCATAATTAAGATAGGCCCAAAGTGATTTTAAATAGCTACTGATTTAGTTCTGTAATTTCTTTCAAGATTAACAAAAAGAATTAGTTTTTAAAAAAGTTTTAAGGCTTTGCAAAGATTTTATGGGAAACTAGTATCTTACATGTACTTAAAATGTGATTTTAAGCAATTATGTGAGGTTCATAATTCAGCCACTAATCTGAGTTTAGTACTACTATATGATGATGGTTTAATATGTTTGAAGTTGTGATAATTATGGTTTATTGCTAAAGGAATGATTCTATGCATGTTAGAGATAAAACTAGCTTCCTAGAAAATAAAAGCAAGATTTCTAGAACTTTAGAGAATGAAATTTATGCATTCTGTCCAGAGCCTTTAGTGGCCTTAAGAACCAGGTTCTATTATGTTTAGATAAGGGAGAATGATTCATAATTGGTTTAGTAATTAATTTTAGCACCATAAGGAAAGTTGGTAACGAGAAAGGGTTAAAAATGCAACTTTAGCACACGTAAAGCCTTAAATATAACTTGTTGCCTATGCTATCCCATATAGTTTAATAATGTTCTTAAGGCTTATAATTAATGGTAATGATGATAATGAATCATTTAGATGCATGATTAATTAGTTTGATAATTGAGGTTACCAATTCTAAAGTTTCGGTTGTTTAAGATAGTTTTTCGGTAAGAATTTATGATGATGGTTCTTTGAAGTTTGAAATGATAAGTCTATGTAGTGATTTGATGCTTATTAAATATTTGATATCATTGAATGATTTCCGGGCTTGCATGTTATAGTTGTTGTTGCAAACAATGAGAATGCTTATGCATAAAATAATGAAATATTTTTTGTTATTTAAAACTTTGCCCTTGTTGCTAGAAGAAAGTATATTCCTTAAAAGTGTAATTTGGAAAGTTCTAGCTAAAAGATTTAGTATTTAAGCGTGTCCATTTGTGACCCACCTCTCATTCCTGGGAATCTCCAGATGCATGATTACAATTGGTATATATATTATTCCAGAATAAGACTATAAACGAGAAAATGTTATGAATGATTATGAATTGAGAATTGTATTATGATATAACATGCAAAGACTTAATGGTGACTTAAACTTATGAGGAAATGATCCTTTGGACCCATCAGACTATAGGTGGTGAAAAGGTGATTCTTGCCCTTAAACTGTTCTCTCAAAAGGGTAGAGTTGGGATTCTTATCAAAAGGGATAAGTATATGCTAGATGATGACTAGCAAGGTATGAGCTCATAACCTAGATTACTCCCAAAAGGGTGGAGTATAAGGTGGCCCAGGAAAATGATGATGAAAGTAACTTTAAGTCACCTAAGAAACTAAGTAAATGCATTATGTGAATATGATGTTCTGCTATGCATAGTATTTATGAGATGATGATGAGAAATATGATGTTCTTCTATGCATAGTATTATGAAATGATGATGAGGAATATGATGTGATTTTATGCATAATTATGTTATTATATATGAAAGGAAAAGTTCATTATAAACATGACATAAGTTTATAATGCATTATAAGACGCATGATTAAAACCGATGAACCTCGATAAAGTATATTTTCAAACTTAATAAATCAATCTTAGCATGCTCACTATTTCATAATAACCCGAGGTTCCTGAGGACGATGATGATGACACGATGCATATGAGGTGAGTACCCTACGAGATTCTTATAAAAGTTTCTCACTCCCTCTTCTTTTCTTTCCATCTCGTCTTCAGAAAGTGATGGTGATGTTCGTGATTCCCGTTGATGCTCTCACCTGGTAGATGTACTTGATCTGGTGAACCAGCTTATTATCCTTGAAGACGTATCGCTAAACTTTGCGCGTGAGCTTGGATATCTATCCATATCCTTGGAGTGTTATTACTAGGTGCCATTAATGGATGTCCTTCCATCCATATATTATTTATATTTTGTTAGATTGCCTACACCTAGTCTTATTCTATTGGTAGGCAAACTATCTATGTGTTATGTAATTATGGATGTTATATGATGGAGCCAATATGATGTGTTTTTCATGCTATATCTGCACGTTATTCGCTTTATTTCGATTATTGTTCACGTTATGTGCGGCTCACGTTTTCAATTATGTTTTAAAAAAAAAATGGCTCGTAATTTCACTAAGTATTTTCAAAGTATGATGAAAGAACTGAAGCAAAGAGTAAAGTCTAGTAATTAATCAGATACAACCTAGGTGTATTCGGTTAATTATTAGGGTGTTACACATATTACATCTTTATTACACCCAAGAGATCATCACTTGTAATTCTCACTAAGATTTAGGCTTACTAACAATTCCAAACAGCATTATGCATCTTGGGCAGAAAATTATTATATGATTACGGGTTCTAAATTTCCGTTTTAAACCCTTTTTAAGATCTGTCTTCGCCTACGGCTTTATAATTAACTCCTAACCAATTATGAAGGATTCCTACACATATCCACTAATTATAAACCATTTTCCTTAATTCCAATTATGTTGAAGAATTACAAGTTTGTGCATTCTAAGTGTTCTAGAATTCACATTTTAAGTCATTTTTAGTTAATTAATCTTTTCTAACTTCCCTAAATCGATCCTTGCTTCACTCAAACATAATTTTACACATTTTAACACCATAAAACAGAATTTATCAGTGGCCAAACATGAAGGGCAGAACGAAATGTAAAGCCCATAAAATCATATAATCTCATGAACTAAAATGCATACAAGTTGCTAGTTCTCTCTTGGAATGATTTTTGGAACTCAAACTCTTTTAGAAACCCATTTATCTCATTAAAATCCTTAAAATCCAAGGTCAGTAGCTAAATCATTTTAATCATAAAGAGGATTTAAAACTTAAAACTATGCTCACAAGGTTCCTTAAAACCACCTAGGCTTAGAAAAATTCCAAGACATAGGCTATGGACACTTGTGACTTGATAAACTCACACAAAGTCCATCATCATCATCCTAAGGCAGAAATGGCATCCTTGAGACATCTCCATTTTCTAAAACTTTTATGCAAGATTTGGGCAAGTCTTTGAGCTCTAGGAGGTTTAAGTGATGGCATAAACTTAAACATGATATGCACTCATTTTATTCTTCATTAGAAAGTAAAGTGAGAGCATAAAATAAATATGAGATGCAACCTTATTATTATCTTTAATGATTAAGTGATGACTTGAAATATAAACATGAAATGCAAGCTTGAAATTTAAACATAATAATGTAAGTCCATTTAATTACTCTTGAGAGTTTAGTGATGGCATTAAAATAAACATGTTATGCAAGGCATAAACTTAAACATGTGTGCAATGTAACACCCTAATATTTAACCCAATACGCCTAGGACGTACTTAGATTAATTATTAGTCATTACTTCCTTTAAAACCTCTTTTAGAAATTAACTTACGAAAAATACAGGTAAATTTTTTTTTTTTGAAATGATTTATATAAAACAAAGTGCGAGCCTTGCACGTGACATATAAACGAAGTGAAGTGGAAGAATACATAAAACATCCAGGACATAAACATTAAAGAACACATCCATCATAAAATCATTCCTCATCACATTAGATAATATAGTTTAGTACATCATACAGGAAATATAACAGAAACATAAAGTCTTACCATACTAGTGGGCGGAGCTTAGTACAAAAACATAAAATAAGAAAACATGATAACAAATACATGAAACATCCCCAAAAGATAAACACCCAACTATCACTACCCTCCCACTCCAACCTCCTGGTGACGCCGATCCTCGGTTGGGGAGATGTAGCCCGAACTTACAAAGCTCCTCGGATGTAGCCCAAAGCGGAAGATCTAGGCATGGGAATCGAGGGCAACATGGCCTGGCGTCGTGGTCACCTCTCGGCTGTCCGAACGCGCCTCGCATGCCTTGGCTGGGTGACCGTGTCCCGCCACCTCCTCCGAGACCCATAGGAAACGAAGGGAAGAGCCCTCCGACAAGGAAGGATGGGCACGACGGCCTCCGTCTCGGGGTCATGTCCTCTCAAAGATCAAGTCGTCGCCAAAGGATGAAGTCGGTGGAAGCGATAGCTGGAGACGGGGAAAGCAAAAGGGCATCCCACGTATGCAAAAACGCACACCTCGCAATGACCCTTGAAGTGGTAAGTGCTCTAGGGGTCATAGTGCACCTCCCATGTAGGCAGGTCAACAAAATCACGAACGACACCATCGATCTGAAGACGTAACGGAAAGAAAGAGAGAGGGTGAGAATTCTTCTAAAGAATCTCATAGGGAAGTCCTCTATCCTAGTGTCATCGTTTACGTCCCAGGAACCTTGGGTTTATTATGAAAAGGTTAAGCATGCATTAGTTCATTATGAAGTTTTCGCAAAGGTATTTATCCAAGGTCCATGTCTTTTATAATGATTCTTAATGCATGTATGCAACATAATATTTCATGGATGCATGGTAGCACTTTAGGTAAATCAAACAATAATTCAAACAACATTTGAGTGGCATGAAACTTTTCTTTGAACATATTTCCTTTTCTCATACTTGTGACACCAATAATATAGTAACCGCACCCCTTAAACTAGGCTATGAGCTCATACCTTAACTAGTCGTCACTAGTTCTTACTTATCCTCTTGATAAGCGAATCATAAACATAATTATCATAATCCCGACTCCAGAGTATGGGTAGGGGGCCTAAGGATCACCCATCATGGGACTTTTTCCTTCTTCGAAACGCATCGTAGCCCAGCGACTTTGTCCGCTTTGGCAGGCTAATGTCTATGCCCTCACGGTTTTACCTTCTCCTCACCTAGCAGGAGAAGTACGTCTCGGTGTGTCACCTTAAACATCATACTTTCATTCTTCGAAACGCATCGCTGGTTAAGACCAGCGACTTTGTCCGCTTGGTATGGCTCGACGTCCATACCCCACGGTTTACTTTCTCACGGAAGGGAGAAATGCGTCTCGGCATATAACTTTAAACTTTATATTTCTCAAAAACTTTCTTTTTGTCCCTCAAATTTGATGGAAATTCGGGCGCAACGCTACATTAAATTTCCTCAAATGAGTCTTGCCACATAACTTACATAATGCATGTTATCTCACAAAATCCTCCATCAAGAAAACTTTTCAATCATGACAACACACTTTCTCTAATTCATTTCTATCACATAGTCTCATGCATTATGCTCATAATATAGAAACATCACAACAGCATATCACAAATCCATATATTCTCATACTCATGATATTAACACATTCATTCATATCACAAGCATACTCACTTGGTCTCATTCTCACATCACACTTCCTATCTCATATTGTCTTATGCTTTGACCTTACGGGTCTTAAACTTAAGTTCCAATCATTCTAATGCTCATAGTACATCTTTATTCCACTTAAGAGATCATTACTTATAATTCTTACTAAGATTTAGGCTTACTAAAAATTCCAAACAGCATTATGCATCTTGGGCAGAAAATCATCATATATTACGGGGTTCTAAAATCTTCGTTTTAAACCCTTTTTCAATCTTCGCCTAAGGCTTCATAATCAATCCCTAAACCAATTATGAGGGATTCCTAGGCATGTTTACTAAGTTATAATTCACTTTTCCTCAATTTAGCTTTGCTGGACAGAATCACATTTGCCATGTCTAAGTGTGCTAGAATTCCTATTTTAAGTCCTTATCATCACCTTAAGCTTAGTAATTAATACCTAATCATTTATGAAAGGTTTTTATGCATATCCTACTGATTATGAACCAATTACACTTGAATTAATTATGCTGGAACAAATTGCATTTTTGTGCATTAAGTTGTTCTAGAATTCTCATTCTTGATCCTTTAAGTTACTTATTCTTTTCTAACTTCTCTAAATTGATCCTCCCTTCACTCAAACATAATTTTACTACCTTAGAACAACATTGTACAGCAGCCAACCATGAAGGGCAGAACCGAAATCATAAGCCCATAAAATCACATAATCTCATGAATTAAAATGCATACAAGTTGCTAGTTTTCTCTTGGAACAATTTTAGGAACTCAAACTCTTTTAGAAACCAATTTATCTCATTAAAATCATTAAAGTCCAAGCAAGATCAGTAGCTAAATTAATTTTCTCATAAAATAGATTTAAAACATATAATCTCATTCATAATGCTCCTTAGGTACTCCTAAGCTTAGAAAATCTCAAAACATGGCTATGGGCACTTGTGATTAGATGAACTCACACCAAGCCCATCATCATCACCACAAGGCCAAGATGGTTTCATTGAAAAACCAACGTTTTCTTAAACCTTTACATTGGATACTTGGGCAAGTCTTTGAGCTCTAGACCATTTAGGTGGTGACATAAATTTAAACATGCTATGCAACTCATTTTACTCTTCTTTTAAAAATAAAGTGAGAGCATAAAATAAATATGAGGTGCACTCATTTATTATCTTTAGAGTTTAAGTGATGGCGTAAAATATAAACATGATAGACAAGAAAGTAAACATGAAATGCAAAGTTCAATTCTTTATTTTAGTGCTCTAGGCCTCTTAGGGTGTTTACCTCAAATCAACAATCAACTTTAAGGTTGAAATAGGTAGGCTTTGAGATTTATTAAGTGATGATGCACATTCTTGTTTTAATCTTTAAGTTGCTTAGTGATAGGTTGAAAATAAACATGCTATGCAAAGCATAAAAGTAAACATGAATGCAACTCCTTTTTAATCTTAACTAGAGCTCTTACAAGACTTTAAAGGAACATAAAAACCTCAACCCATTATGTATCATAAAGTGAGCTTTAGAGTTCTTAGCATCAAGACACCAAGGAAGTCTTATGTTCTTTGAACACCATCATCAAGCTCAAGGAAACGATTTTTCAAGACATAACCTTTCAAACAAACATAAAAGGGCTACCTTAACATTTTTAGCAAACTTTGTTCAAGAGAGGAAAGGAAAAACCGAAACCATTGAAGAAAAAGAAATAAAAGCCAAAGCTTGGACAAGGCAAAAGGAAAAACCGAAACCTTAGAGGAATGAAGGCCAAAACTTTGAACTAGGAAAAACCAAGAAGGAACCAAAATCATAAAGGAAAGGAAATGAAAAATCAAAACTTTGAACTTGCAAAGAAAAGGAAAACCGAGTTTGTATATGGTCCTAGACCAAGATCCAAGCTTTAGAGGTTTCTCTCATGGCAAACACCAAACTATCTCCATGAGACCTCATCATCAAGCTAAAGATTGGTTTGTAAAATGGCCTCATGGCTGAAAATACAAAGGGGAAGAAAAAGAGTTTGAAACCAAGAGAAAACTAGAAACTTTTCTCAAAGAAGGTAAAGAAAACTTGAAAGAAAACCCCTACCAAGTGAAATCTTGAAAGCTTTGAAAGAAAGCTTGAGTTTGCAAGGAAATGAGAAGACAAAATCTTCTCTTGGTGAGCAACAAGGATTCGGCCTTCAAAGGTTCTCAAGGAAGATGATTTTTCCTTGAGGATGCAAGCTTGGAAATGGTGAGGTTTGGTGTTTAGGAGGTGTTCTAAGGTATGAGAGTGGTGGTTTGAGGTGGTTTGTGGTGGCTCAAGGTGGTGGTGGTGGTTCTTTGAGGAAGGAAGAAAAAGAACTTAGAGGAAGGGAAAATGAGAGAAAATGAGAGAAAGTGCAAGGAAACTCAACTTAGCAAATGATCAAAAAGGTGTCCAAACTTTCCAAGGTGTGGTATTTATAAAGAATGAAATGTTGTGGCTAATTTAGGGGGAAGGTTGGCCGAAATTCATTGGCCTTAGAGGGAAGGAAAATATCTTCCAAAGCTTGTCTTGGAAGTTAGTTAAAGTGCTAGCTTAGGTGTAGTCAAATCCTAACTTTTTCATAGCCTTTTTGGATGAAATTTGAATTCAAAATTTGTGGCTTTTGGGGGAAATTCTAACTAGATTAACAATTTTAAAATAATTCTTTTGGTCAAAAAGGTGGTAGACAAATTTCCTTGATTTAAGGAAATTGGAGAGAGAAAAACACTATTCATTACTTTTTAATTAGACATCTTGAATTAAAGAATGTAATTAGAACTTGACTAAGCAATTTTAGTTTCTAATCAACCTTAATAAATCATTTTGACTCTAGATTAATTATCGAAATAAATTAATCTTCGATTAGAGCCTAATATTGCTTAGGTTCAACTTATTGCTTCATTAGGCGCACTGTACACTGTTATAGGGTAAAACGGTAATTTGCACTAAAACTACTCGGGACCTTCTAGACAGAGCTAAACATCAAATATTACTCTAAAACATCATTCTAAACTTCCTGGAAAATTCGGGCTCAACGGCTTTTCCCGGTAGAAGGCAGAGGGTATTTGGTCATTTTGAGCCGAAAGTTTAGAAACGAGATTTCACCTCGAAAATCATTCATAACAACGAAATCCACTAAACATCGAGTTGACCCATTCGGAGGGTTGCCGGACGCTGTCCTCGAATTTCAGTGGAATGACCTCAGGGGCATTTCTGTAACACCTAATAATTAACCGAATACACCTAGGTTGTATCTGATTAATTACTAGACTTTACTCTTTGCTTCAATTCTTTCATCATACTTTGAAAAATACTTAGTGAAATTACGAGCCATTTTTTTTTTAAACATAATTGAAAACGTAAGCCGCGCATAACGTGAACAATAATCGAAATAAAGCGAATAACGGGAGACATAGCATGAAAAACACATCATATTGGCTCTATCATATAACATCCATAATTACATAACACATAGATAGTTTGCCTACCAGAATAAGACTAGGTGTAGGCAATCTAACAAAAAATAAATAATATATGGATGGAAGGACATCCATTAATGGCACCTAGTAATAACACTCCAAGGATAGGGATAGATATCTGAAATACGAGTGAAACTAAGGATCAAGTTCACTACCAGGTGAAAGCCTCAATGTGATTCACGAATGCTTCCTTCTATTTCTGAAGACGAGATGGAAAAGAAAAATAGAGGGAGTGAGAAACTTATAAAAGAATCTCAGTAGGGTACTCACCTCATGATGCATTGTGTCATCATCATCGTCCCCAGGAACCTTGGGTTTATTATGAAATAATGAGCATGCTAAGATTGATTTATTAAGTTTGAAAATATACTTTCCAGAGGTTCGTTGGTTTTAATCATGCGTCTTATAATGCATCATAAACTTAGCATGTCATGTATATAATGAAATTTTCCTTTCATATATATTAACATAGTTATGCATAAAATCACATCATATTCCTCATCATCATTTCATAATACTATGCATAGCAGAACATCATATTTCTCATCATCATCTCATAAATACTATGCATAGTAAACATCATATTCACATAATGCATTTACTTAGTTTCTTAGGTGACTTAAAATTACTTTCATCATCATTTTCCTAGGCCACCCTATACTCCACCCTTTTGGGAGTAATCTAGGTTATGAGCTCATACCTTACTAGTCGTCACTAGCATATACTTATCCCTTTGATAAGTTAAAATCCAACTCTACCCTTTTGAGAGACGGGCTAGGGGCAAAAATCACCTTTTCACCACCTATAGTCTGATGGATCTAAAGGATCATTTTCTCAGGATCACCTTTCACCACCTATAGTCTGATGGGTCCAAAGGATCATTTCCTTATAAGTTTAAGTCACCATTAAGTCTTAGCATGTTATATCATAATCATTAAGATGCATGAACATTCTCATTGTTTGCAATAGCACCTATAACATGCAAGCCATGAAATCATTCAATAATATCAAATTCTCAGTAGGCATTACTTCATCATATAACTGACATTCCAAAGCATCAAAAGATGTCATCTAAAATTATCACGTAAAGCTCCCTTAAATAAGGAACTCTAAAGTTGGGTAACCTTAATTATCAAACTAATTACTTATGCATCTAAGGGATTTATTACCATCAATTATAAGCCTTAAGAACATTATTAGACTATATGGGGTAGCATAGATAGTAAGTTGTTCTTAAGGTTTTAGTATGCTAGAAGTTACGTTTTTAACCCTTTCTCGTTACCGACTTTCCCTATGATGCTAAAATTAATTACTAAACCAATTATGAATCATTGTCCCTTATCTAAACATAATAATATCTGGTTCTTAAGGTCACTAAATACTCTGGACGAATGCATAAATTTCATTCTCTAAAGTTCTAGAAATCTTGCTTTTACGGTTTTCTAGGAAGCTAGTTTTATCTCTAACATGCATAGAATCATTCCTTTAGCAATAAACCATAATTATCACAACTTCAAACATATTAAATCATCATCATTTATTGGTACTAATCTCATATCAGAAGCCGAATCATGAACCTCATATAATTGTATAAAATCACATTTTAAGTGAACATAAAATATTAGTTTTTCGTAGAATCCTTGCAAAGCTTTAAAACTCTTTTAGAAACTAATTCTTTTTGAAAGAATCTTCATAATTAAAATTCTCACTTAAGATAAAAGGAGCAAGTCTTGAGCTTAAGAGATTTATGTGATATCTTAGAATCATAAACATGCTATGCAACCTCATTTTAATCTTGTCATTATAAGGTGATAACTTGGAATTATAAACATGATATGCAAATCCATTTCTTTATCTTTAAGATTTAAGGTGATGACTTGAAAATTAAACATGATGCAAGAGCTTGAAATATAAACATGATGCAAGAACTGGAGCGCGTAGTCCGCAGGACAAGTGGAGGGAGAAGAGAATCTTAAGAAACCGAGCGCGTAATCCGCACTGGAAAATGAAGGGAGAAGAGAATTATTATTACATCTTTTTAAGCTCCAATCTCAAGACTTCTTAAAGAATCAATTCTTTAACTCCAATAATCTTATTTCTTTGCTTGTGATACTTGGGCAAGTCTTTGAGCTCTAGGATCTTTAGGTGATGACATAAAAATAAACATGTCATGCGTTGATTCTTTTAGCCATTATAAAATAAAGTGAGAGCATAAAATAAATATGAGATGCATCCTCTTTATTATCTTTGAAGATTAAGTGACAACTTGAAACATAAACATGAAATGCAAGCTTGGAAATTTAAACATGAATATGCAAGTTCATTTATTCATTCTTGAGAATTTAGTGATGACATAGAAAGTAAACATGGTTATGCAAGGCATAAACTTAAACATGGATGCAAGTTCATTTTATTTCTT
Organism: Dalbergia oliveri; assembly: GCA_030441495.1. Lineage (NCBI taxonomy): Eukaryota > Viridiplantae > Streptophyta > Magnoliopsida > Fabales > Fabaceae > Dalbergia > Dalbergia oliveri. Next base: position 23,379,939 of record JAMLFY010000003.1, read on the forward strand.
TACTAGAGCTCCTCCAAGACTTTAGAGAAATATAAATTCAACCCAATATATCTTAGCAAGACAAAGTGAAAAATACATCTTTCAAGTTCTAAACTCAAGATCATAAAAACATCATAAAAATATTATTCTTTAAAGTTTTGCATCAAGTGGAACTTTCAAGCTTTAGAGGCCTAACTTGTGATGGATTCACAACCCACCCTCAAGGTCCTCATCATCAAGCCATCATCTTAGTCCCACCTAGGCCATATGGCTGAATTGGTTAAAGAAAAAGGAAGAAGAAAACCAAATGGAAAAACTAGAGAAAATCCATGAAATCATCATTTTGAACCAAGAACAACACTTAGCAAAACATAGAAATAAACTTAAAAACAACTCCCTACCTAATCTGATTTGAAGGAAAGGAAGAGAACTTGGTTTCTTGGAGTGAAATGAAAGAAAATATTCTTGAAAACTTGAAGAAAGAATTCAGCCAAGAGGAGGAGGAAATGAGAGCTTTTGGTGCTCCTAAAACTAGAATTTGTGTAAGTTATGAGCAAGGCTTCTAAGGCTCCTCAAGCATGCCTATTTATAGAGATTTTCAAGCTCATGTATGGACAAGAGGAGGCAAATTTTGGATTTTTCATGGGGAACAAAGGGAGGAAAATCATTTCTTTGTTTAAGGCATGTTTTATGCCATGTTTTAGGGAATTTTTTGGCATTTTGTTTTAGTGCATTATCTTGCAATAATTCTAATGATTATGGCTGAATTATTTCGTGCATTACAGCCTCATGGAAGAGGGTTTTGTGTGTTCCATGTATTATTTAGGTGTAGGCAAGGTATTCATGCAATTTAGAGAATTTACGGTTAAGGGCTTAGGTGAATTAGTAAGCAATTTGAGTGTTTTAAAGCAATTTTAGGTTCTAATCAATTTAAATAAATAATTTTGACTCTAGATTAATAATTAGAATTTAATAAGCTTTAATTTGAGCCTAATATTGCTTAGGTTTCGTTAGACGAATCAAAAATCTCAAAATTTGTAAAACTGCACAAGACGGGGCAAAACGGTCATTTTACTTAAAAATTGCCCGAGACCACCCGAGCTTAACCAATGGTTAATCATGGCTTAAAAACACCTTTTAACACATTTTAGTGAGGTTCGGCTAAGTCGGCACAATTGAGTTAAAACGGAGGGGCGTTTTGGTCATTTCGCGTCGGAGCTCAAAATTAGGATTCTTCTCCTCTATTAACACACATAACACAAACAATCCCTTATTAACATCAAAACATCCCCTTGAGGATGGGTGGGGCCCACGATCCTCATTTTCTGAGTAAAATAACCTCAGGGGCATTTTGGTCATTTTACACGTCCAGAAAATTGGGGTTTGCAATACTTGCACAAATTGCTCCTAACTTCTCTTCTAATGTTATATTCCTTTATTAAGGATTGTTTGGTCTCAAATTTTATATAATATTTACCTACGGTAATTCGGTAATTCCTAATGACAGTAAAAATTACAATAAAAAATTGGGCGTTACAATTTCGGTCATTTGTACTCTAACAGGCAAAATCCTGGGTACATGCAACTCATTTATCTTAGCTAGCTTCTTACAGAGACTTTGAAGGACATCAACCTTAACCCATTATGCATCTTAACAACATAAAGCGAGCTTTAAGTTCTTAGCATCAGAGACTTTAAGGAAGCCTTTGATTTTGAACTTCATCATCAAGCTCAGAAAATAGACGAAAGCTAAACACTTATTAAATAAAATACAAAAGTCATATTCTTTATTTATTGCTCATGGCTTTAATCTAAGTAAAACTCTTAACCGCCAGAACTTAAGGTTGGTAAGGGTAATGTAACACCCTAATTCCCATGTTCTACTCGAGTATTGACATAGAAATTGGAGGAGTGTTACTCCCAAATCAAAAACTATACTAGTCAACATATAAAGTGATAAAGAGACTTAGATACACATGTTGCAAAACTCATTTATACATATATGAACACAGGTTTCAGTTCCAGTGTGTACACTACATCAGTAAAGCAAATGACACGACCCAAGCTAGTCAAAAACCTCGTAACAACAGGACTAGCCCTCGCCTAAGACCTAGCCCTGCTCAAGTGTCAAGCCAGACAAAAACAACATATAGATACAAACGGACCTGAAAACATTTAATAGTACATAAAACTAAGGCTAGTAAAGTCCTAACACCACACTACTACTATGTACACGCCAAAAGTCTCAAAATCCGTATGATCCTCCAGGAAACCATTGGCCATCGGCACGATGGCTCGCCTGCACGGGCGTCTGGGCCCTCGGACGAGTTCAAGCTGGGAGGATGATGACGAAGGTAAACTGCTGGAGGGGGCACAAGTGGTCCTGGTGGGGCTACAAAAACATCGGGGTGTGCCATGTGTAGAGGCACACCATCATATGGAAGCGGGGTTGAACTCTGGGGTAAACAAAAACATGAAGCTGAAGAATACATAGGCAGGACTGGGAATAGCCACAACATACAGGGAGTCAGGTCAAGGTCGTAATGCCACTCCCACTGGGCGAGTCAAGGAAGAATCACTGATGGCATCTGAATGTAATACAACATATATGCACATAGGGATGAGAATATTATAAAATTCTAGTAGAGTAATCCCTCATATATGATACAGAAATCAACATCAACTGAATGCACATAAGAATACTCATGCAAGAATTATAAGATCCACCACCAAAGTATGTACATTATGTGAAATCAAGATACAACCACAATAATGAATTATGCATTGCTATTTGGAGCCATGGAATCCCAGTTAGTGCATTTTCTCTTTTTATTAACATAAGGGAGGCTTAATATCACATCAAGAAGTGTCTACATTAGATAGTTCCACAAAGGACAATACTGCTAGGACATGAGCTCATTCTCTATGGTGGTCATCAACTTCATTTTTCCATTTAGGAATCACAGTTCTACTCCTAGCCGATACATCCATCGACTCATAAAATCCCTAGGGAAGTCCTTACTCTGGCCTTCCCTAATTAACCATATATAAGCTTTGTTTCTTTTTCCCTATATGTTAAAAGTATGCACACGTGAAATGTATAAATTCTTCGCATATTTAATTTTCATACTTTTCTCTTCCCCCAAAGCAAGCATAAACCATATATATGCATTCATGCACCATGTAATCCTTATTCTTTCCTCATAATAAATCAATCATTAGAGTTCATAGTATGCTTTCATTGTAACACCCTAGTTGAATTACAAGTCATTATAGTACTAAATCAACATTTGAAATTCAGGTTCAACAGGTTGGCAGAATCTGTGCTTAAGTAGAAAAATTTATTTTCCCTACTACCTGGTCGATTCAAGGGCTGCCAAAATTCTCCATGACACTTCAATGTGTCTAGGAGGCCCTGTAAAAATTTCAAGACAAACAGATCTCTCTAACTCCTTCAGTAAATTGTACAAATTTAGTGGTCAGGGGCCACCAACTCACAGATCAGACCAGGATTCTCTTAATTATTTACCATAGAAAATGATTGAAATAACTCACAATAAAATTTACAGTGACACTTCAATATTTATCTACTTTGTGTAAAAATTTCGAAGGTTCATTCAATCATTTGCTATGGTAATAAAATCAGACAATAATATTGCTTCAGTTGCAACAATCAAGACAGCATCAGTCTCCTTTTGGGATCTGATTTTGAGGCAATAAACCTTAAAATCAACAGCCAAGAAAATTCATGTAGTTGATTTAAGATGTTAACTTCAACATATAATTTTTATAGCTCATGAAACTACCCACAACCACACCAGAAAATTCGTGCATAATTACTGCTTGCAGGAAAACCGAAAATCCAGCAGCTTAGTCCAAAGTTCTTGTGATAAAAACCATTTTCTAACACCATCCAAACACAACACAAAAATTCATACATCAATATCAACATAATAACAATCAATAGAACCAGAAATCTCAACTAAAACTCATCAGAATGTTTCAAAAAATTTTGATGGAAAAGGCCCAAGAAACCCTACCCTTGAAGGCTAATATATCCTTGTCTTTAGTTTTGCTCTAAAATGGAAGTCCTTCACCCCAAAGCTCTTAGAACACACCCAAACCCTTCTCTAATCAGTGATGGATGAGGTAATAAGGTGAGATTTAGAGATTCTAATCGGTTAGTTTGTGAAATTTGAAGGAAGATTTTGATTTTGATCAAGTTTGGCTTAGGATTTTTGAGCTTGAAACTCAAGATGGTCAAGGGTTTTTAAGAAGAGAAACTTTCTGGTTCTCTTCATGGCCGAAGGTTAGGGAGACATTTATGGAAGTTAGGTGGGTCATATTGATCTTATAAGGTGTGATGTTATTGGTTAATCATAAAGCAAGATCTTTTTTTTCAATAAAAGGAACAATTATCAATGGCTAAGATTTGATCTTCTATCCAAGATGAAATCTTAGCCATTCATTTGGCATTTGAAAGGATAAACTCCATTATTCTGGGTTAACCAGCCTTCGATGTTAGAAATCGCACAGGAAATTTCACGAACGGGTGAAACACCATAACCAGAAATTAGATATGACAGAAAATTAATTCTAAGTATAAAATATTCACTTTTAGCTATTTCTAACCTTATTCCCATGTTTTTCTAATTTCGGGCACCTTGGATCCTGAATTTAAGGTTTAAGTTACAGAGGATGGCCAGCGCAAACACTATTCACGTCTTTTTTTTTTTTTTTTTTTTTTTTTGCTAAAGTTGTTCTCATCATTACTACATCTAGAATCTTAATATTCTCATTAACAAAGCCTCAATTAATTTCTAAAGAAAAGAACTAGGATGTTACATTACCACCCACCTTAATAAAAATTTTGTCCTCAAAATTTCGTACATGAAAACAATTGGATAATCTTTCTTCATGGTCGACTCTACCTCCCATGTGAAATCCTCATTTCCTGGACCACCCCAAGCTACTTTTACTAGTCACGGATTTATTCCTCAGTTGCTTGACTTCTCTATCCCGATCTAAGTTGGAGGCGTTTGAAATGTTAAGTCATCCGTCACTGAATGGATTCGGGTTCAATGATATGGTTTGGGTTCTGGGTGATACATTCTAGTTGAGATATGTGGAATACATCATGAAGATTGGATAAATGCGGGGGTAAGGCTATTCGATAAGGCAGCTAACCCAATCCGTTGAAGGATTTGAAAAGGGCCTATGAACCTAGGTGACAACTTTTTGACTTTTAGGGCTCTACCTACTCAGTAGTGGGTGTAACCTTCAGGAATACGTGTTCTCCCTCCTGAAACTCTAAAGGTTTCCTTCTGTTATCCGCATAGCTCTTTTGACGACTCTCTGCGCGAGGATTTTATTTTGATTTTCTGAATTTGTCCGTCGTTTGATTAACTAGATCGGGTCCTAACAATCCTGCTTCCCAGAATCATACCAACATAATGGAGGCTGACATTTCCTTCCATATAAAGCTTCATATGGGGCCATGCCAATACTAGCATGATGGCTATTATTATACGCAAACTCCACTAATGGAAGCAATGTATCCAAGCTTCCCTCTTTCAATCACGCATGCCCTCAGCATATCCTCCAAAGTCTGTATGGTGCGTTCTGTTTTGTCCATCCGTTTGGGGGTGATATGCAGTACTCAAACAAAGTTTGGTTCCAAAGGCTCTTTGGAAAGCTCCCAGAATCTTGAAGTAAATCGGGATCTCTTGGAAACTATTGAAGAAGGAACACCATGTAGCCTCACTATTTCTTGGATGTACAAGGAAGCTAACTTATCCAAGGATAACTAGCTTTAATGGGTAAGAAATGGGCAGACTTGGTCAATTTCCACTATAACCCATATAGCATCATGGCCCAATGATGTCCTTGGCAAACCCATCACAAAGTCCATGGAGATACTTTCCCACTTCCATCAGGATTTCTAAGGGGTGCAAGGTCCCAGCTGGCTTCTGGTGTTCTATTTTAACTTTTTGGCAAATTAGACATTTCCGAACAAACTCCACGATGTTTCTCTTCATCCCAGGCCACCAAAACATCCTCTTAAGGTCTCATACATCTTACTAGTTCCAGGGTGTATGGTGAATCCGCCTTCGTGAGCCTCCTTTAAGATCTCATTTCTAGATTACCACTTGCAGGTACACATACCCTATCCTTATACCTCCATATACCCCGCTGGTCTTGAGCAAATTCTGGTAACTTCTTGGTATGACTGATTTTAAAATCTCTTGAAGCTCTTGATCTTCGAGTTGTGCAGTCAAAATTCGTTCCTGGAACTCGCTCGTACTAATTGACCTAACCTCACACCCTTTGGGTTCACAGACATACCCATACTAAGCCTCTTGAAGCCCTCACTAGCTTCTTTTTCCTTGATCATCAGGCATGCTACACTTAGGGATTTCCTCTCTCAAGGCATCCGCCACAACATTTGCTTTGCCTGGGTGGTAGTTTCGCTGAACTAATCCTTGAGGAGCTCCATCCACCTTCTTTGCCTCATATTCAACTCTTCTGATCAAAAAGGTATTTTAAGCTTTTATGATCAGAGAAGACATTGAACTGTACACCATAAAGATGGTGTTGGCAGATTTTTAGAGCAAAAACCAAGCCAAGTTCAAGGTCATGAGTTGGATAGTTACTTCGATGGGTTTCAACTCGAGAAGCATAGGCAACCACATTTCTGTTCTACATCAACACACACCCTAAACCCTTATTAGAAGCATCACAATAAACCTCAAAGGGTTCATGAGGATTGGGTAATACTAATCCTGGAGCCATGGTCAACTTTTGCTTCAACTCCTGGAAACTAGTTTCACACTCTCCGTCCACTTAAATTGAGCATTCTTCCGGGTTAACTTGGTCAAAGGTAACGCTATTTGAGAAAAACCCATGATAAATCGCCTATAGTATCCAGCTAACCCTAGGAAACTCAGAATCTCAATCACGTGGTTGGTCGTCCCCAATGAAGTCCTGTTCTCTTGGGATCTACGGAGATTCCTCCTCGCGATACCACATGGCCAAGAAACCTAACCTCTTCCATCTAGAACTCACATTTTGACAACTTAGCATACAACTTCCTTTCTCTTAGGATTTGTAACACAGTCCGAAGATGCTCGCATGTTCTTTCAGTCCTTGAATAGATAAGTATATCATCTATAAAGACGACTACAAATTTATCCAAGTAGGGGTGGAAGATTCGGTTCATATAATCCATAAATACCTGGAGCATTGGTCAGTCCAAAAGACATCACCCTATACTCATAATGTCCATATCGAGTTCTAAAAGTTTGGGAATGTCCTCATCTCGAACTTGAAATCTGATGATAACCTGATCTAAGATCAATCTTTGAGAAAACGTTGCCCGTAACTGGTCCATAAGGTCATCGATCCTTGGCAAAGGATACTTGTTCTTGATAGTCGCTTTGTTCAATTGCCTATAATCCACGCAAAGCCTCATGCCCCCATCCTTTTCTTTACTAAGAACAGGGGGCCCCATGGAGAGGCACTTGGTCTAATGAAATGCTTCCCTAAGTTCCTCAATCTGTGCCTTTAATTCCTTCAACTCTAAGGGTGACATCCTGAAGGGGCAATGGAGATAGGACCCATCCCTGGGACCAATTCAATGGAGAATTCAATCTCCCTCTTAGGTGGAAACTCTGGAATATCATCTGGGAACACATCTGGATACTCTCTCACCACTGGAATCGTGCTCAATTCTTGGTTACTTTCAGTTTCACTAGGAGAGGAGAACATATTCCTGACGGTCCACCTTACTAGGGTTAGGTGTCACTAGGTCTAAATAAAAGGAAAAGGGAACAAGGGAAAAGGCAGCATGGGAAGAAACATCAGTTCTATTTGGACAATGTAAAAGAACATAATTGGGTACCAACCAATCCATGCCTAAGATTACTTCCAAACCAAATAAAGAAAGACAAACTAAGTTGGCAGTAAACTCTCTAGTGTCTATAAGAAGAGGAAGATTCATGCATGCATAACAAGTCCTAATAGGGCCAACGTGGAGTGGATACAAGAAGATCATAAGGTAACTCGATACAAACAATTCTAACTTTTGCACACAGTCATGGGATATGAAAGAATGAGTGGCACCCGAATCATCCAGTACATCTAGGATATTACCATTTATTTCACACTTACCTCGGATAGAATCACGGAGAGAAGCTTCCTTGGCACTTACAGTAAAAACGCGCCCTTGTTGTTGTGGCCTAGGGTGGGCTGCTGAACTTTCTTGTTGGGGCACTCGAATATCTTGTGTCCGGTTTCCAGCAGAAGCAAACAATTTGTGTTGTCCAGGCAAGGCCTGTTCCCGTGATATTTCCCACATTTAGGGCACTCTCGTCTTATGTCCGGTCTTGGGGATTGAAGCCTTCCTCGATTGTTGTTGTTGTTGTTCGGTGGAAATCTTCCCTAGCTGGTGTCCAGGCTTGAAGTGGGGACCTTGGGGTGCTAATCCCCTCCTGACATTGCCTTGTGCATACTTGAGGTTTGCTAGCTTCTTGTTCGACTCCTCAGCACGTCGACACTTATTCACCAAAGTAGGATAGTCTCGGATCTCCAGGAGGCTCCAGATGCTTCTATGTCTTCACGTAAACCCCCTTCATATTTCATACATTTCCAAGCTTCATCTGGGTCCCGTTGGTAAATCGTAGAAAACTTGCAAAGCTCTTCAAATTTGGCAGTATACTCTGCTACACTCATAGGTCCTTGTTTAAGAGCCATGAACTCTAACTCCTTTGCATTCCTGGCAAAGGGAAGTACTTATGGTAGAAAGCCTCTTTGAAGACATCCAGGTAACTTCGTCTGGGAAGCTTCAAATAATCCCTGGTGCCAACCCACCAAAATTCGCATCTCTTCTAGCATGTAGGTGGCAAAAGCCACCTTTTGAATCTCTATCAGGGTAAAAATCTTTTCCATCGCCTTGATCCATTCTTCTACTTCCAGGGGTTAAAAGCTCCTCTAAAAGGCGGGGGTTTGCCTTCGAAACTCGGCAAATTTCTATATTCCGCATCCCTTCGTTTCCTCAGGGTTACCAAGAGTTTTGTTCCTCATTGCGTTCAGTCTCTCCATCATTCGGTTAGCAATGGCAGCTTGTTCTCTCATTGCCGCCCATCTCACGAAAGGTGTTCATCATTTCGCGTCATTTCCTGCTCCGCTCCTAGTTTGCCGATTTGAAGTCATTGATTCCTGTCACACCAAACAAAATATTGAGTTGATCAAGCTCAATACCAATCCAAGTGTGGCAGTAACCCACAACATTTCTAACCAAGGTCGTACACACACATATATCCATATATGCATCATAATGCATGGCAATTACTCCAGAAGCATAGTCGGTCCAATCCTCAGGCTAATAGGATAGTCACTGATACCATAATGTAACACCCTCCTAATTCCCATGTTCTACTCGAGTATTGACATAGAAATTGGCAGAGTGTTACTCCCAAATCAAAAACTATACTAGTCAACATATAAAGTGATAAAGAGACTTAGATACACATGTTGCAAAACTCATTTATACATATATGAACACCAGGTTTCAGTTCCAGTGTGTACACTACATCAGTAAAGCAAACGACACGACCCCAAGCTAGTCAAAAACCTCGTAACAACAGGACTAGCCCTCGCCTAAGACCTAGCCTGCTCAAGTATCGGCTCAAAAACAACATATAGATACAAACGGACCTGAAAACATTTAATAGTACATAAAACTAGGCTAGTAAAGTCCTAACACCACACTACTACTATGTACACGCCAAAAGTCTCTAAAATCCGTATGATCCTCCAGAAACCATTGGCCATCGGCACGATGGCCTCGCCTCCAGGGCGTCTGGGCCCTCGGACGGGTTAGAGTCTGAGGAGGATGATGACGAAGGGTCGTCTGGAGGGGGCACAAGTGGTGCTGGTGGGCTACAAAAACATCGGGGTGTGCCATGTGTAGAGGCACACCATCATATGGAGAACGGGGTCGAACTCTGGGGTAAACACAAAAACACTGAACAGCTGAAGAATACATAGCAGAATAGGGAATAGGCCACAACATCAGGAGTCCAGGTCAGGATCGTAATGCCACTGCCATGGGCGAGTCAAGGAAGAATCACTGATGGCATCTGAATGTAATACAACATATATGCACATAGGGATGAGAATATTATAAAATTCTCAGTAGAGTAATCCCTCATATATGATCCAGAAATCAACATCAGACTGAATGCACATAAGAATACTCATGCAAGAATTATAAGATCCACCACCAAAGTATGTACATTATGTGAAATCAAGATACAACCACAATAATGAATTATGCATTGCTATTTGGAGCCATGGAATCCCAGTTAGTGCATTTTCTCTTTTTATTAACATAAGGGAGGCTTAATATCACATCAAGAGGTGTCTACATTAGATAGTTCCACAAAGGACAATAGGCTAGGACATGAGCTCATTCCTATCGTGGTCATCAACTTCATTTTTCCATTTCCGAATCACACACAGTTCTACTCCTAGCCGATACATCCATCGACTCATAAAATCCCTAGGGAAGTCCTTACTTTGGCCTTCCCTAATTAACCAGTATAAGCCTTGTTTCTGTTTTCCCTATATGTTAAAAGTATGCACACGTGAAATGTATAAATTCTCTTTTCGCATATAAGAAATTCTCAGTACTTTTCTCTCTTCCCCAAAGCAAGCATAAACCATATATATGCATTCATGCACCATGTAATCCTTATTCTTTCCTCATAATAAATCAATCATTAGAGTTCATAGTATGCTTTCATTGTAACACCCTAGTTGAATTACAAGTCATTATAGTACTAAATCAACATTTGAAATTCAGGTTCAACAGGTTGGCAGAATCTGTGCTTAAGTAGAAAAATTTATTTTCCCTACTACCTGGTCGATTCAAGGGCTGCCAAAATTCTCCATGACACTTCAATGTGTCTAGGAGGCCCTGTAAAAATTTCAAGACAAACAGATCTCTCTAACTCCTTCAGTAAATTATACAAATTTAGTGGTCAGGGGCCACCAACTCACAGATCAGACCAGGATTCTCTTAATTATTTACCATAGAAAATGATTGAAATAACTCACAATAAAATTTACAGTGACACTTCAATATTTTATCTACTTTGTGTAAAAATTTCGAAGGTTCATTCAATCATTTGCTATTGTAATAAAATCAGACAATAATATTGCTTCAGTTGCAACAATCAAGACAGCATCAGTCTCCTTTTGGGATCTGATTTTTTTGAGGCAATAAACCTTAAAATCAACAGCCAAGAAAATTCATGTAGTTGATTTAAGATGTTAACTTCAACATATAATTTTTATAGCTCATGAAACTACCCACAACCACACCAGAAAATTCGTGCATAATTACTGCTTGCAGGAACCGAAAATCCAGCAGCTTAGTCCAAAGTTCTTGTGATAAAAACCATTTTCTAACACCATCCAAAC